>JALIGW010000020.1:13774277-14259277 GCA_023053685.1 Diadophis punctatus similis
AGGATGGAAAGCACACACACACACACACACACACACACACACACACACACACACACACACACACACACACACACACACTAATGAGCCATGGTGGCGCAGTAGTTAGAGTGCGGTACTGCAGGCTACTTCTGCTGGCTGCTGGTTGCCTGCAATTTGGTAGTTTGAATCTCACCAGGCTCAAGTTGACTCAGCCTTCCATCCTTCTGAGATCAGTAAAACAAGGACCCAGATTGTTGGGGACAATATGCTGACTCTGTAAACCGCTTAGAGAGGGCTGTAAAGCACTGTAAAGCGGTATATAGGTCTAAGTGCTATTGCTATTGCCTAGAGTAAGGATTATCCCAGTTTCCCAGAAAGCTCTTTTAGCCATTCTGCCAGAGGGAGAAACTTGTTTGCAGTATGCTGTCCATAATTCAAATGATGCCTCCCATCTCTTTTTCTTTTTTCTTTTTTTTTACAGTTTTTTTTAAATAATTCATTTTTAATATATTGGAGGTTAACCCCGAGGGAGGAAAAAGCATTGTCCCTATAGCTTATGCATTATTCTGATCAATTTTGTAAGAGTCATAACATACATAGTAGCAAGAAATCTTTAGCTGATTTAGGAACTTGGGCCGTCCTTGATATTAAAGACTGTTCTGTGCTTTAAACATAAGCTAATCAGTTTGGTATGGGGAAGCAATATTTAAACGAGCAGAAAATCATTAGATGATTTACAAAATGCTGAAAACACATGCTGGGAAAAAACCGAGGGCTCTTCTTTTTCTTTTCTTGAAAGAGAATGTGATTTAATTATTGTCTGCTGCTCAAAACATTCATCTTGGTTAAAAATTAAAGTGATTGTGACAAGAAAATTGTCTTCCATGTTAATATTTGCTGAAAATGAATAAATGGGCACACTGTCAATTGGATTTTTTTTTCTATAGCAAAAGGAATACATTTTCTCTCACTTTTATTTTTTTAAAGCTAATAAGAAAAATTCCATAAACCTACACATTGTTGATAGCTTAATTTGAGAAAGCTTATATCTTTGTCTTATAGAATTATTTTCAGACATATAAGCCTCTAGAAAGTTGTTTCTTTTTTTCCCCCATAACAAAGATAATCTTGTACAGAAAAAAAAACCTTTAGTATCACTTTGAAAGATTAATCATGACTCTACTATTTCTCTATATACTTCAAAGGCAGAGAAAGATCAGACTGAAGAGGAAACAACAATTTGATTGTGTGTTTGACTTGCATCTTAAATAATTAAAGTGACCTCCTTCTCCAGATATATTTTCCATACTTGCTATGACTTATGCCATTTTTGGTTTGTTTTTATGTTATTTATTACAATGGCTTTTAGAATTGTATCTGTTTTAAATTGTCTGTTTTATTTATTGTTGTGTGCTGCCTAGAATCCCTTTAGGGAAGATGGGTGGTTATATAAATTTGATGAATGAATGAATGAATGAATGAATGAATGAATGAATGAATGAATGAATGAAAGAAAGAAAAAGATTTGGAAAAAAGAGGTTGTGCCTCTTTTTCCCAAATCTCCCAACCACGCTCTGTTGGTGTGAGCTTCCGGGATGTATAAGCACAAGGTTGAAGGTTACCCTGACTATTCTTCTGCAACAAAATAGACCCCACCGCTACATCACTTGCATCTGCCTGTACTATAAAAGGTGAATCTTGATCAGGATGTTTCAGTATAGGCTCACGCGCAAAGACTGTTTTCAGGGCCTCAAATGCACGCTGACACTCCATCGTCCACTGTAAAGCTTGGCCTGGTCGTGGTTTGGTTGTTGTGGTTAATTAATTAATTAATTATATGTATCTCCCAGGCAAGGAGAATAAGATCTTCACAATAATGATCCCACAGCCATGGCACACTGTTCTATTTTGTAGTGTCACTTCTTTCTTATTTACAGGTGCCTAAGAGATCTTGAAAACATATTTTTATGATTGCCATTCCTTAAGCAATTAAATTCAATGTATTCCAAAAATAGTCAAATATATTAACTTCCTGGACTAACCAGGTCTGTATACAATGTGCATAACATAGAATGAAGTCACTTTACGTGACCCCTAAACTCATAAATGTTATTTCTGCTATTGTTATTAACCACATATAGTAAATTCTACATTTAATCAAGCCAGAATTTGTTTGAGATTTTTTTTTAAAGTTAGGACAGATTCACAAATTTGTATTTTGATAAACATGTGGTACGGCATGTATATTTGTGCTGATGACATATATCAAAGTGTGTTTCAATATGAATTTTATATGACAAAAAGGAAAATAAGAAAGAAAGAAAGAAAGAAAGGATGGAAGGAAGGAAGGGAGAGAGAGAGAGAGAGAGAGAAAGAAAGAAAGAAAGAAAGAAAGAAAGAAAGAAAGAAAGAAAGAAAGAAAGAAAGAAAGAAAGAAAGAAAGAAAGAAAGAAAGAAAGAAAGAAAGAAAAGACATTGAAAAAGCAATAACAAATCTGCTTGCCTAGTCGAGTGAGAGGGTGGAGAAGAGAGAAGGAGTGGGGGAGAGAGATAGGAGATAGCAACAAACTAGTTTGGTCTATGCTTAAGGCACCCGGCTAGAAACCAGAAGACTATGAGTTCTAGTTTTGCCTTAGGCATGAAAACCATCTGGGTAATCTTGGGCCAATCACTCTCTCTCTCAACCTAATCCACTTTACAGGGTTGTTGTGGAGAAAATAAAAGGAGGAAGCACTATTAGGTGTGTTCACTATCTTGAGTTATTTGTAAAATTAACAAAAGCGGGAAATAAATCAAAAATATTTATTGATTAATGTTTATGTAGTTTATGCCCACTCTAATTCCAAATATAAGTTGCATGAAATTAAGGCTACTTGTGCACTAAGCAGGTACTATCAGGAAGTTTTATAATTATCAGATGTGGAGGCATCTAAATCGGTCAAGGTCTGATGAATTGGATACTTTGCCCCAAGTCCAATGAAGGGAAAAATCAATTGCTCTCGAAATTCAGATTGCCTTCCTTTCTACTTCGTCTCCAATATCTCTCCCTAACCCTAACCCTTCCCATAATCACTGAAATTTATTCTGCTTATTTACCTATATATCAAACAAAAAATAATCCAACAATGCATGGCTGTAACTCAAAGTTTCATTGAAAGATAGCTGAATGCTTGAAGGCTCAGAAAACACCTTTCCTAGTTTCTCAGCCTGGAAAGGAGATGGGGCAAATTTGTACTTTCAGACTTGCAAGATTGATGTCAGCTTTACCAGGTAGCAGAGACAGGAAACTTAACCAGATGTGTCTACAGAGATTCTCAGTCACCCAGGTCATGGTTGTCCCAAAGGTGCTTTTTTTCAAGGGGCAACTGGATTTTCAGGTTTTTCTTTGAAGATGTTTCGCTTCTCATCCAAGAAGCTTATTCATCTCTGAATAGCAATAGCACTAGCACTTAGACTTATATACCGCTTCATAGTGCTTTACAGCTCTCTCTAAGCGGTTTACAGAGTTCAGCATATTTGTCCCCAACAATCTGGGTCCTCATTTTACCGACCTCAGAAGGATGGAAGGCTGAGTCAACCTTGAGCCTGGTGAGATTTGAACAGCTGAACTTCTGAACTAGTAGGTTGCAGTGCTGCTTTTAACTACTGCGCCACCTCGGCTCCTTGAAGAAGCTTCTTGGATGAGAAGCGAAACATCCTCAAAGAAAAACCTGAAAGTCCAGTTGCCTATCGAAAAAAGCACCTTTGGGTTAACTAGATGTGCTAATTCTATTTTGTTGTCTTACAGATAGTGACAGAATTTTGCAAATCTGAGAACAATTCTCCACTCCCCACATTTTCTTTACAGAAAACTAGAAAGAGTATCATCTAAGACAATGGTCCCCAACCTTTGTGGCTTGACAGCCTAGCAGAGGGGGGGGAGAGAGAAAGGAACCGGGCCACATGGGTGGGGGCTGGTGTGCATGAGTGTGCAAAGCTCAATTTGTGTGAGCAGCGGGCCAATGCACACACTAATGTGTGCACAGCTCAATTTGCGCAAGTTGAGCTGTGTGTGTGTGTGTGTGTGTGTGTGTGTGTGTAGACCTGCCTTTTTCTCATACAGCCTGGTTGCTAATAGACCATGGCTAATGGGCTGCGGCCCAGGATTTGGGGGGCCCTGATCTAAACCTCTTGCCCCACCTACTATCCAGCTGCAGGTATGTAGGTATGTAGGTATCTGACTGTTCCCTTGGTAGCATCTCTTCACCGAATCTCCCAAGGTGTTTCCCATGTGCCATTATAGAAACATGGACTTGCAGGTTTTCCTTCTTAATTCAAAGAAGACACTCCTTAATAGTGCTGTTGGTCTAGCCCAGGGGTCGGCAACCTTAAACACTCAAAGGGCCATTTGGACCTGTTTCCCACAGAAAAGAAAACACCGGGAGCCACAAAACCCTTTTGACATCTAAAATGAAGATAACACTGCATATATCACTTTTTTACCTTTATGCTATGTATAAAAAAAACTACAGTGTGTTGCATTTATGAAATCAATGACCTGCTACAGAGAAAACACATTTTTATTTCTGCATGCAACAAAAACATTTTGAACTCCGAAAAGAAAGATGTGTCGAAAACCTCAACAAATCACGTGCTGGTGAGTGTCGCATATTGGTGGTTATGACGCATATTTTGAGCGACAGGGAGCCGCAGCAGAGGGATGAAAGAGCCACATGCGGCTCCAGAGCCGCGGGTTGCAGACCCCTGGTCTAGCCTATTTTATGGAAGTTTGATGTCCGTGTAATTTTCTAGGATCATGTCGTCTTATCTAATTTTAGAGAAAATTTGATTTTCTTCATTTATATATAAGTCTGCCTTGTTGCTATTTTGATGTGTCAGAATGTTATTTGGACCAATTGCCACATAGATAATTGCTTCTCACAGTGTTGGGGAATTGGCTAACAGTGGAAAGACAAGCTGTGAGCTAGTTATTCTAATAAGTTTGCATCTACTGGAAAGTAATGTGTGAACCTCAATTTTCTCCTTGAAAAATATTTATATTCATGAAAGCTGGGAGGCTATTTCATAATGGAGATCTGTTTCTAGATGCATAGCTGTAATATATTATGAACCACTATGAGTTTTGCTTAGCTGTAGGATACAGGATTTATATATTTTGCTTTCCTTTTTCTTTCCCTCAAAGATATGTATTATGGCGTACAAAATTACTTGACTAGAGAACTTGGTGATTTTCTTCTACTGTCAGCAGGGTAAAAATAGCAGGTCTGTTTCTATGCCTTTCGAAGGAACATTTGGGACTTGATCTGATGAATGTTTGAGCATCATCTGCATTGCAGAATTATGTTTTAATCATTTTTAAAGCATCTATTTGAACCTTTGGCCAAGGATTAGGAAACAATTTGATGCTGAAATGAATGACCATTTAAAAAATAAAAGTAAAAGGAACAGTGGTGGGTTCCTACCGGTGCGGTCCACTCTATAGCACCGGTAGCAGCCCGCTGGTGACGTCACAGTACTGGTGCGGTCGGTTGCCGGTGCCTGGGTGGCGCCATTTAAAAATTTTTTAAAAAATTTTTTTTCAAAAAAATTTCTTCTGCGCATACCCAGGAGCCGAGCTTCTGGCACTGCGCATGCGTTGCCTTCCTACCCCACAGTGAGTCCAAACAGAGGAGGATGGCTGAGGGAGCGTGTGAGACGCTGAAAAAATGGGCAGCAGGAACTATCTCCATTCCCCTCCCTTCAGCAGTCCGAGAAGCCACGAACGTGCGGTGAAGATCCTAGGCATTTTTGCACGTTTGAGGCTTCTCGAGCTGCTGAGGGGAGGGGGAATGGGCGGCAAGACCTATCTCAGTTCCCCTCCCTTCAGCAGTCCAAGAAGCCACGCCCACCCAGTCACATGGCCAGCAAACCACGGCACCCGATCACATGGCTGGCAAGCCACACCCACAAAATAAGCCACGCCCACAGCGTGATAGTAAAAAAATTTAGGAACCCGCCCCTGAAAAGGAAGCTGTAACAGACTAGATGCTCAACTTGGACATAACAACACAGACCTTAAGATGTTTGTATCTTTTGTGGAAAAAAGGAAACGTATCTGAAGACTGAGATTTTAAGAAGAAACAACAAAAAAGGGCTTTGTGTTATATACTAATTTCAAGGGATGTTGTTTCCAAAAAATTCAAAGCCCTTTTAGGCCTACATGTTTTAGAACTGTATTGTTAGGAATGTATGGACAAATATCACAAAGGTGTTTTTTTTTCAAAAGGCAACTGGATTTTCTTTGTTTTTTTTTCCTTGAAGTCATTTCACTTCTCATCCAAGAAGCTTCTTCAGAAGAACTGAAGAAGATTCTTGGATGAGAAGCAAAATGTCTTCAAGGAAAACCAAAAGAAAGTCCAGTTGCTTTTGGAGAAAGCACCTTTGGGACAACCATGATCTGAATGACTGAGAATCTCCATAGATGTATGGACAAATGATCCCAAAACCTGACAGTTAGACTTGGTTTTTTTATCAACTTCATGCCATTCAATGAAAAAAAAGGTCTTGGATTTGATTGAAATGACAGGCAATTTAAACACAGATACACATTTGTTATTACATAAATTTTCATATATATTCACTTGTAGTATATTTGGGATATTAAGGAACATACGTATATTATGACCTGTAAAAAAGACTGATTTTTGATCTCTGGAAGCAAGTTACATGGCTATTCTTGAGCCTGACTGTATCCTCTTGGGATGTATGATAGTCCTTCAAAAAGTGGTTATTATCAGGGCAGCCTGGTCTACCCAAATATGGGATGGAGCATACTGCTTCCGCTTTTGCCTTTCAGCCCCAATCCAGGAGACTCTGCGGGCAGTCGCTTTTGCGACAAACTATTTTTTGTGTTAAATTTATATTTACCGTCCTTCAAAAAGTTGCCAAGAGAGGAAGAATGTTTTTTAAAATAATGCTGCTTGATTTGCAGCAAAGAAAGGAGAGGATAAGTCAGGGAAAGGCAGAAAAGAAACTTTACAAAGTTCAGTTCATTTTTTAATTGTCTGATTTAAAACTTTTAGTCCAGTTGCTCATCCAGAATAACCACATCTGTTTTAGAGAGTCTATTGAAATAGGATGACAATCATTATACTGCTTTCAAACATCAGGGTTACTGCTGCATAAAGGACAACAAGCTGGAACCTATCTCAGTATGAAATCAAAGTTGTAGTTCCAGACAGATGTGTAATCTGTTGTTTTCTTCCAGAATTTAAGTTCTATCTCTCCGGGGGCAAAGGAGCGATTGGAAAGTGAGAATAATCACTATATCTGTTCACTAGGATTAGAAAAACATCCATTTACCCAGTGAATGGTCTCTAACAGAATAAGCTGCCAATAACTTAGTGGGCTATTGTTTGAATTTAAAATCATTGCTATTGTAATGTGCTCTTGTTCTTCCATTAAAATCTTTCTGGAATCAGATTAGAAGAATAATTGAGGAAATTACAGGATTAAAAATAAAATGCATCTTACCCAAAATAGTTTTCTTTGACTATTCGAAGAATGCACTTCAGATAATGAACTGGGATGTATTATTTGTTTATTACCAATTGTCCCCTCAAAAGTAAATCTTTCATATTAGAAATATTGCAAATCTCCACCATTAATTTTGTGACACAGGAGCTCTCTAGTAGTAACTGTGAACCACGTAACATTATAGGATCCAATGTTCTGGTGTTCTGCCTAACTATATTCTAAGAAATATAGCATTAATAGTCAGTAGTATCATGGTTTTTAACTGTAAGGCTAGGATATATCTACAAGACTTACACACAGAGAAACATGCACACATGCCAATCAAGAATAAACTGTGTATTCATTCATTTGTATAATAAATTTATATTTATTATGCAAATAATGAATAGTATAATAATAAATAACAAATAGCATTGTGTAAAAGTATTTATACAATTGATAAAGTAACCCAACTCATAATGTATAAGTGAATAGTGGGGTAGGGGAAAGATAAAAGAAGGAAAGCTAACATATTTAAAATCCATGGACACATAGCCAAGGCTGGAAGTAACAACTATTCACTTTCCTAACCGAAAAACCATCTCATCTCATTTTAGTCTTTAAGGGCTAAACTTAGGTTTACAGCTGGCAGGAACGTGGTGAAGTTTATAAGCTTAGCTGGATATTGGTTGTGCAATAAAGCTATTGACCTTTAATCTGGCATCCTATCTAGCTTGAGATCATCAGATATCATTATCAAGAATATTTTGAACATCATAAACCTGTATGTTCTAATGCACTTATCTCTGTTAAGGGTAGATATTCCAAAGCAGCACCTTTGCCTACAGCACTCGTAAGCATGTTTAAAATTGTTAAGCAGGCATTTTGTTCATGGAACTTTGTGAGTTATTTCCTGAGAAGTCTACTTCTATACATTGTAAAGGTTTCCCCTGCCCAGTTGTGTCTGATTCTACGTGGCAATGCTCATCTTTGTTTCTTAGCTGAGGGAGTCAGTGTTATCCAAGGATGCTTCTGTGGCCATCTGGTCGGCATGACTATACACCTCAGAACACATTTACCTTCCCACTGAAGTGGTACCTATTTATCTACTTGCATTTGCATGCTTTTGAACTGGGAAGTTGCATGCTTTTGAACTGGGAAGGAACCAGGACAAGGAATGGGAGCTCACCCCATCACACTGTGCTGGGTCTCAAACTGCCACCCTTTCCAGTCGACAAGCCCAACATCTTAACTGCTGGACCACTGCTCTGTGTGTGTGTGTTTGTGGGAGGGAGGGAGGGAGGGAGGGAGGGAGGGAGAGAGAGAGAGAGAGAGAGAGAGAGAGAGAGAGAGAGAGAGAGAGAGAGAGAGAGAGAGAGAGAGAGAGAGAGAGAGAGAGAGAGAGAGATATTTTGCATAATGAGTGGAAGTATATTATAGGGTATTTGTCTGTATTCTTTTACTTGTCAGAAAAGTACTGTGAATGGGTGCCATTTCTGCAATGGATTAGGGATTTTACCAACACTCCTTCTGATAAGCAGTGCCATAAAATTAAGTCTATTGTTCTTCAATGAATCATGGCAGCTCATCCACATAGAGAACTTTGCGACTTGCCAAGTTAATAAAATATTGATTAGAGCAATGACTCTAATACTAGACCAAGAAGAAACGTGGCACACACAAACATTTTTTACACTTAGGTCCAACTCCGCACCCACCAGAACTGCTATAGCAGCTGTCATTTTTAAAACCATGCAGGTTTATTCATGATGTTTGGAGGTGATGAAGCAATAGCAATAGCACTTAGACTTATATACCGCTTGATAGTGCTTTACAGCCCTCTCTAAGCGGTTTACAGAGTTCAGCATATTGCCCCCAACAATCTGGGTCCTCATTTTACCCACCTCGGAAGGATGGAAGGCTGAGTCAACCTTGAGCCTGGTGAGATTTGAACAGCTGAACTGCTGAACTAGCAGTCAGCTGGAGTAGCCTGCAGTAACTCTGCCCGCATTTAACCACTGTGCCACCTTGGCTCAATAAGCAATAAGCAAATGCATAAAATTTAGCTACATTAATGAAAAATGCAAAACTATTTGTCTGACAATAAATGCATTTACAAAATGCAAACTCTGTGATCAGAATGCATCTAAAATGGTATGATAACATACATACATACATGCATTCATACATACATACAAACATTGTACCTTTACATGTGTCATCTATGTACAATATAGAGCTGAACAAGCTGAAATTCACAGAAAATATACCTCTGAACCAGCAGTGGGTTTCTACCGGTATGGCCGGGATCTATGAACTGGTAGCGGTGGTGGTGGGAGGCTCCGCCCACCTACCCTGGACACTTCTGTGCATGCGCAGAAGCGTCGCGAACGCACATGAGTGACGGGATTTGCAACCCATTACTGCTCTGAACTATATACTTTTAGGTACAGATTCTATAGCTTCTTCCATTTAAACATCCACAGTGTTGTAATATCGTTATGTTGGGTAGTGAAATTCTTGCTAGACTCAGATGTCTGAATCTGCTCCAACTTCCTCTGTTTATCACACATAGCACTTACTGTATTTTTCTTTCTTTCTTTTGATTGTATTCTCTTTCTAGGAAGCAGAAATGGCAACTTCTTAAATTTATTGCGTTACTGGCAGGCAGCCTATGCTAGGCTGCCAAACATGCACCTACAATTTCCCCTAAATCTTCTGGTTGAACTTGCAAAATAAATACTCAGCAGAGGAGGGATGGAGGAGAAAGTTCCCATTTTTGTCAATCTGCAAAGCTTATGAATCTATATTAAAACAGGGGAAATAGGGTTTAAAATATTTTTGAATGGAACTCTATTTACGTGATCTAACAAGGCTTAGTTTCACTGCCTGACAGCTTGGCCTAGAAATCTTCTAAAGGAATAAAGACACTGCTTATTTTTTAAAAAATAGTTTTCCTGTGTCTCCCCAAACTTCTTTCAATTACCGTATTTTTCGGAGTATAAGATGCACGGAGTATAAGACGCACCTTAGTTTTTGGGGAGGAAAATAGGGGAAAACAATCTGCCTACCAGGTATTAATCTGGCTAGCATCTTTAGTCTGGTCAGCTTCAGCACATTATTTTATCCCCTGGTTAGGACTTAAAAAACCTTCTGAGAGAGTAACAATGAAAGAGCCTGCAAGCCAGTAAGAGCTGGGAAGATCGTTAGCACCTGGTTAGGGCTAGAAAACAACTTCTTTGGAGCAAGTAGAGCAATGAAAAAAAATTCTGCAAAGACTTAGGGCTGGGAAAACATTCTTTGGAGAGAGTAACAATGAAAAAGCCTGCAAGGTAAGAGCTGGGAAGATCTGTTAGCACCTAGTTAGGGCTGGAAAAAAAGCTACATTCGAAGTATAAGACGCACCTGAATTTTCAGCCACTTTTAGGGAGGAAAAAGGTGCGTCTTATACTCCGAAAAATACGGTATATTTCTTCTGGGCAAAAATAATATCTACATGGAAAACATTGTATTCTCTTCTATTATTACATTCTTATTTACATTCTTACTATTTACAATTATATGATAATACGTAGTTTTTATTTCTATTTTCCAACCAGATATACCGTCTTCTCCAAACTTTGTAGTATTGAGATTCTTCTCTTTCATTTAGTTCCATAGTTAATTTGTCCATTTTGGCGCATTCTAGAATTTTACTAATGATTTTAACTTCTGGCGGGCAATCGACTTGTTTCCAATATTGTGCTATGGTAATTCTGGCGGCTGTTACTATATGTAGTATTATATAGCTAATCCCAGTTTTATATGTATCAAAAATAAGTTATATTGTATTGATGCCAGTTAGGAGAGACTCTCTATTGTTGCAACAACTCTCATTTAAAAGCAAGCAAGCAAGCAAGAGTACAGGTAGTCCACAACTTACAACCTCAATTGAGCTCAAAATTTTTGTTGTTAAGCGAGACATTCGTTAAGTGAATTTTGCCCCATTTTATGACCTTCCTTGCCACAATTGTTAAGTGAATCACTACAGTTGTTAAGATAGTAACCCGGTTGTTAAGTGAATCTGGCTTCCCCATTGACTTTGTTTTTCAGAAGGTCGCAAAAGGGGATCACGGGACACCGCAGCCGTCATAAATATGAGTCAGTTGCCAAGAGTCTAAATGTTGGTCACGTGACCGTGGGGATGCTGCAGAAAATGGTCAAGTCGCTTTTTTTACTGCTATTGTAACTTCAAACAGTCACTAAATGAGCCAAAGGTGCTTTTTCAGGAGGCAACTGGACTTTCTTGTTTTTTCTTTGAAGACATTTCGCTTCTCATCCAAGAAAATTCTTCAGTTCTGACAGGATAGTGGGGAATGGAAGGATTTACATTCCTTGCAGACAGCTGGTCATTTGCATCCTTTTAGAGCAGTGGTTCCCAACCTTCCTAATGCCGTGACCCACGCCCTGCCCCCGCGCCTCCACCGTGACCCACCCCATCGCCGCCATTTGGGTTCTTTTACCCTCTGCACATGCACAAAGCGTGCTGCGCATGCGCAGACGGTAAAATAACCCAAATGGTGGCAGCGGGGTGGAGCGCGGTGGGGGCGCGGGTTGTGGGGCGTGATATGGCCAGGCTTTGGCAGTGGGGGGGAGCTGAGGATGCTGGGGCGACCCCTGGGAAATGGTCGTTTGACCCGCAAAGTGGTCCCGACCCCCAGGTTGGGAACCACTGTTTGAGAGGGTCGTTGAAGCACTTGGAGGTTTATCTGTGTCCTCAGGGTCACCTGAGTGGTGCTCCTGGTTCCTGTGGTCTGCAATTTTTCCTCTGGGAATCCATTCTTACTCTCACACCATTCAAAGGGTGTCCATCCCAAATCGTATAGCTAAAAGTCTGTAGAGATTCTCAGCCATCCAGACTGTGACCTGGATGACTGAGAATCTCTACAGACAGTCACTAAATGAATTGCTATAAGTCGAAGACTACCTGTATTGCTCTGAATTTCTATTGTAGAATTTTTAAAACACCTTGAACTCCATTTCAATGAACCATTGAACACTCAAATTGCTTTGAGTTTGTTCCCTTGGTATACTGCAAACTCAGAACACTGTAAGGGAATGTTTTGCTTGGGATCCTTTTGATTCAAGCTCAGAATAAAATATGCTTTCCTTTTCTTATGCACAGATATGCATATGGCAATCCTGTGCATACCTTTGAGTCATGTGAGAATTGGCTGTTCCTCTTAATATTCCAGTAATTTGACAACAACAAATCAATTGGATGGAAATAAGGAAAAAACAACATCTGCTATTCTTCCTATTTGTTTAAGAAATCCCACTGCATTGCGTTTAAGGGTGGAGGGGGAAGCATTTGAACTGGCATTTAGATATGTAGGATGGAGTTCAGTGATGTATGAGCCAACATCTCACAGCCTTGCCAAGACAAATATTCTGTCTTACATATTCAGAAAATGTATAGAGACATTCTGGCATTGCAAAAAGCCATGTAGTAGAAGGAAGAATCCAGAACTAAGTATTCTCCTTCACACAATTCCTATGTATTCTATAGTTCCAATATTAATAATCTTCCGCAAGGTGGGTTCCTCCCAGTTCGCATCGGTTCTATAGAACTGGTAGTAAACCGGTGGTTACGTCACGGAGCTGGTACTGTCAGTGCCAATCCGTGGATGCCACCATCTTTTTTTTTAAAAAAAAATTTTTTTGAAAAAAATTATTTTGAACTTTTTGCTGGTTTTTGCTTCTGCGCATGCGCAGAAGCTGAGTTTTTGGCATTGCGCATGCGCCGCCATCTTGTTTTTGGCTCTTTTGTTGCTATTTTTTCTTGTTTTTGCTTCTGCGCATGCACAGAAGCCAAGTTTTTGGCACTGTGCATGCACCCACGCAGCGTGGCCATGTGGTGCACAATGTGTGCACAGCCACACAGCATGGGAGGAAGCGAACCAGCGGTGAGGTAAGTTAGAACCCATCCCTGGTGTACACATCTTGGTATCTTCAACATGTGTACACCTGAAGTCCTAGAATTCTTAGCAGTGCTCAGATGACTGAAAATACATTGATTGATTGATTGATTGATTGATTGATTGATTGATTCATTCATTCATTCATTCATTCATTCATTCATTCATTCCATTTCTAGAGCTGCCCAATTCAAACAAGTGACTCTAGGCAATTAACAATCCTAAAAGTTTAAAGCAATCAAACAATTTAAAAGACATTCAAAGAATGGCATGGCATGGCATGACATGACATGATATGACATGGCAAGAATAGCATAGCATAGCATAGCATAGCATAGCATAGCATAGCATAGCATAGCATAGCATAGCATAGCATAGCATAGCATACTTTATTTTCCCAAGTGTAACTAGACACACAAAGAATTTGTCTCCAGTGCAGAAGCTTTCTGTGTACACGCAAAACAACAGAGTAATAGTAATCACAATACTGATACCAATAAGAGATCATTATGATACCAATGATACCAATAAGAGTATAGTAGAGAAGATGAGAAGGATCTAATCTATGGCTGTAATACTACAGCCATACAACATAAATATAGTTAGACATAAGACAATACTGTGAGAATTTGGTGTTCAGCAGAGTGATGGCACAAGGGAAGAATGTGCCCCGTGTCTAGTTGTTTTGGCATGCAATGCCCTATAGCAGCATCCTGAAGGGAGAAGTTGAAACAGTTTGTGTCCCAGATGTGAGAAGACTGTATATATTTTCACAGCCTTCCTTCTTGTATACACAATATACAGGTCTTCTATGGTTGCAATTGTTTTTTTCTGTAGACCTAATTCTAACTCTGTTAATCTGTTAATCTGTTAATCCATTGGAGTCTGTACCTGACCTGTTTAGTTGCTGTACCAAACCAGTCAAAAATTTGTCTGTAGAACTGTATCAGTGGCTCCTTGGGCAGTCTGAGCTTTCTGAGTTGACATAGGAAGAACATACTTCATTGTGCTTTTTTGATGATGGTTCAAATGTCAGGTGTCCATTTCAAATTCTGGGAAATTATAGAACCCCCCCCAAAAAAACTTGAAGGACTCTACTGCCCAGTTCTGGGAATCCAGATGTGTCCCTTTGGAGCATGTCTATGTCGAGAAACAGCAGTGAACAATGTAAATGTGATTATTATTACTCTGTTGTTTTGCGTGTACACAGAAAGCTTCTGCACTGGAGACAAATCCATTTAAATAAATAAACATATTATTTGTTCAGATTTGAATTTCAGTGAGTTCAATGCTATTGTTTCCATAGAAATAGGGACCTATCCTAAGACGTCTAATCAAATATGCAATCCAACGTCAAAGTATTTCTGTTAAATATTTGCTTTGAACCCTGCAGAATAGCTATCGTCCATGCTGATCCTACCAGAGAAAACCTTTTTAAAGTTCACCCATATTCTTGTAGTTTTCACTCACATTCGTGTGAGCCAAATAAAAGGTATGTTACAGTTGCTTGAATGACAATGTCCCAATTATAATGCAAAGAATGGCCACATTCATTTCAGATTTCTGCTATAACTATGGTAACCTTGCTGCTTGTATGACTTTGCTAAAGGATGAGCCAAAGGAAAAAAAAACCTAACCCTCCAGAGAAAAATAAAGAAGTCTTAGTAACGTGTTGTTGAGTAACATCATTAATTTTCCATCCACTGTTTGCTTGGGCTGGTACTTCAAATTTGAAGTTTTAATGATGCTCACTAATAAAGCCAGAGGGAACCGGTAGGTGGAATAGCTCTCATTGCTTGTTTCAGTGTTTAATTGTATTGGCTTTCCTTCCCTTTTTCAATATATATATGTACATACAGTACATACAATATGCTGTCATGTTAAACAAACAAAGGTATAATCACAGTTTCAGGTATTAACATAGCAATGGTTTTGGAGAGTGAGAGGTATACAGGGAATACAAATTTTAGCAAATTTTCAACATTTTGTTCTATAATTGGAATTATCATTCTAATATATGCAAGTAACATAGTAGTAGTATACTAACTAGTAAGATAGCAGGAAATAACTTGCCCTAATGAATAGTTCTATGACAAGTTTTCTTTTTCAATGTGCTATTTTTCATGAGATCTGCACATCAGAATTGATTTTGTTATATTCAATTTCCAAAACATCTCACGTAGATAATATGAACCAGAAATGATCTGATAACAACATAGAGAAGGTGCTGTTCCCTAAACTGCAGGAATGCCCTAAGCAATAGAAATGGACCTGAATAGTTTAATCTGAATTAACTACTTAATGTATACATCCAATTAAATATTGGAAGATGGCTAGCAACTATCAAATTACAAATTAAAGCATAAAGGGTTCAGACTAAGTATTCCCCACCCCTGCAGCAATTAGATTCATCTGCTAGTATGCTAAAGTCATTGGGGTACTATTTCGGAGCATCAGATTTGGTTCATTCAAAGAATTTAAAAATCCTAATTTCCCACCACATTAACCTGGGTTGCTCTCCTTCTCTCCTTCCCTTCAGCCTTCATTCTCTTCCATTTCTCCTATCAAGCTTTTACGTGGTCTCTCTTCTTAAAGACTTCAACCTTTTACTGACCTCAGAAGGATGGAAGCCTGAGTCAACCTTGAGCTGGTCAGGATCCAGGCTGTGGGCAGAGTTTGCCTGCAATACTGCACTTTGATCACTGTGCCACCAAGGCTCTCTCTATAAATTAAAATAATATATTATATAAAGAATATAATATATAGGAATGGGTATATGAACTGGATTGTAAATAAATACATATATACATTTATGCAATGGCAACTTTTAAAAAAATGCATCTGTACAAAGAAATACCAAGCTGAAGAAAAGAATTAATTTCTCCCTCCTAGTGCATGATGATCCTAATTTATATCAAACCGTTGTTTGCAATTAGCCACACCATCAGAGATCGGAGGAAAGAGGAAAGCATTTTTATATAGCTTGGTTTAGCTTGCCGATGAGCACAGAGGTGTTTACAGAAATTGATACCCTAAAATTCTCATTTAAAAAGAAATGAAACAGTTCACTAAAAAGAAAAAGCAGGTTTCTAGTTATGGTGCAGTTTCAAAACATGTAGCAAAAATACCTGATAAAGTCTGTGCCCCGTGAAATATACTTTCTTCATGATTGTAAATTGTATTTTTTAAACTCTCCAACTTTTCTGATCATTTTTTAAATGTGGTTTACATGTTTTTTTCTTAAAATGCTTGGTTACAAACGTCAGATTTAATCTTTACGAATCAAGAGAGAAGAAGAGGGGGAGGGGGAGGGGAGAGGGAGAGAGGAGACTGTACCCAAAACGCAACAAAACCCAAAACTGCATTCGGTGCTTGTTCTGTACTGTGGTCCCATCACAAGATACAAGTATTGTATACAAATCAAAGATAAAACTTAAAGAGCTTTTACATGACACCTTTTACAGAAGCTGCAACTGGATCAGCATTCTCTGTGAAAATGTTTTGCAGAACACGGTTTGTCATAAGTACTCCAACAATGAAGTATAGAGAGGAAGAGAGATTAATTGCCATGCAACAGCTTTAGGATTACTTGCTGCTCAGACAAGGAACAATAGAGACTGGCAGATAATTGACATTTGTCTTTGGAAATCCAACCGGAAGGCCAGTGTTTCATCTGATTTGTCTCGTTGTTCATTCTTAATGCACTTCTTATGGATTGAAAAGCCATACAATTCACTCACTCGTTGGAGCAACTGGATTATTTAAAATGAGTGAGATGAATTGACAAAGAGGTGCATTACTATAAAAGATTCCCTTCTCATCCTATGGGTGATCTGTGTCTTCCTCAATCTTGGGTCCTCTATCCAAGGCCTGGGAGTTTGATGGTTCTGCGCAGTATCTTAGCTGTCCTCTGTCTCTGGACAGAGAGCTCTGATGTCATTTCTGAGATCTGCTGGAGTCCTTCTGCCAGTTTAGGAGTCAGAGCCTTGAATGCTTCTCCAACCACTCCAACCATGTTCGCCTTTTGTCATGTAGTGAATATTGTCAGTTGTATGTCTATGCAGGGTGATGCACCCCTATCCTAATATTATGGTACATTCCATTACAAGCAGGACACGTGATGTGATCTTGTACGCATGTGTGCATTCCTGATTCTCCATTATTCTTCTTGTGATTTGGCTCTGACCGGGAGTGGTCGCATTTAATAAGCAAGAATGTAATTATTCAGAATTTATTGTTTTTGTACCGAAATAAATATTTTATTAGACCTTTTAACTTCGGTTTCATTTCTAAATGTCTGAGCTCCGAGAGAAAGATCAATCATCGCCTCTGTGAGATTAATTCTCACCTCTAACACCTTTATTTCCACATCCATTCTAGTTCCTCCTTCAGGCCCTGGTACTTCTCCAGCTTCTCAAACTCTTTATTCCTGATTTCACTGTCATTTACATCTGGGATCCCCAACCCCCGGTCTGCGGCCCGGTGCTGGGCTGCAGTCCATTCAGAAACATTCGGAAGTGTTGGGCATGTGCACAGCTGCATTTGTGAAAGCAGCACCTGTGAGTGTGCGTGAAACCATCCCCTCTCCCAGTGGTGAAATCTGAATTTTTTTTACTACTGGTTCTGTGGGCGTGGCTTGGTGGGCGTGGTGTGGCTTGGTGGGTGTGGCAGGGGAAGGATGCTGCAAAATCTCCATTCCCTTCCCACTCTGGGGCCAGCCAGAGGTGGTGTTTGTTGGTTCTCTGAACTACTCAAAATTTCCGCTACCTGTTCTCCAGAACCTGTCAGAACCTGCTGGATTTCACCCCTGCGGCCTCTCCCCTCCACCACTGATACTGCCATTTCTGCCAGTCCACTAAGTAGGAAAGGTTGGGTAATGCTGATTTACACCACTACTGCTATCTTCTGGTCTTTGTCTACTAGTGGACTATCTAGTTGATTGGCTAGTGTCTGCCTCTCTTGTTTGCTTCCAAAAGTCCCACAGGACTTTAGCTTTTTCATTCTGCATGACCACCTGTGGGAATTCTCATCTGAACTTGGGAGGGTCTAGTCCGTATACTGTGCAGATGTTCCTGTACACAATGCCAGCAATTGGATTGTACCATTCGGTGTACACTATTCCTGCCTGCATTTTGCACTCTTCACTGTGTATTGAACTGTCTCCGAGGCCTCTCTGCATAGTGTACACACACACACACGCACACGCACACACATCTTGCTTTCACTTATTCAGATGAAGGGTCAGTCACAACCATGGAATGTTGCACTGAGGTCTGATTTTGGGCATTGACTGCTGCTATTTTTAAACAGCTCTTCTTCAGAACAACATCTTGACAGATTGTTTGCCTCCCTCTGTTCTTCTTTCTTGCATCTCTTATCTGTAAATTTTGTGCAAGAATCTCAAAGGATGTATAATATCCCCAGCAAGGGGGTATAGCTCAGTGTGGAATGAGAACCAATGTGACAGAGTGGTTAAGGTGTTCCTGTCTATCTTCAGCCATGAAAGCTCAAAGGGGAGTTTGAACTAATTTCTCAGCTCAAGATAGTTTACCATTTAGCGTTGTGGGAATAATTTGGAGAAAGAAATATGCTGCCTTGACCGCAGGGAGGAAAAATGTGATAACTCTATGAAGTTCTATGGATCCTGTTTCCTCCTAATGGAATGAATACTGTAGCTGAAGTGTTTTGCTTCACTCATCATAAGTGATTGCTGTTAAGGGTGGTAAATTGATCACCTGAGATCAGCAAGATCAACAAAGGGATTTTATATAAGCTTAACACTGTCTCAGTGCTTTGTGGAGATAGTCAACTTGTCTCTGGTTAACATTTATCTTACAAAGAAAGTCAATGCACCTCTATAGCTGAAACATTTCATCATGGTGGATCCATTGGTAGAAACATAAACAAATGTTTGATTGTGTATTTAAACTATTGCAAATTTCACAACTTTCATTTTAGAATGGTGGACTTCAACTCCCAGAATTCTCCAGCTATGCACAAGTCTTAAAGTTGCCAAGTTTGAAGACCTCCGGTTTATACTCCATGCAGCTGATGAGCTCTTTGTAAACCATCTGACTTTAAATTCATCATCATTCAAGTATTTGCATTTTGTTGAATTGTTTTATTCTGATTCCTTCTCTCTCCATGCAGCCAGACACACACTATCATAAAACTATTTTTAAACAGTTTTCAGACTATTTTATAGCCAACAGTATCATATTTTTCAAAAGCAGCTTCTCACAAATAAAACCAGATAAGTAATTCAAGTTCTTTCTGGCTTTATGCTGACAAAATTTAAAAAGCTAACTTTTTTGCACAAAAGTGAGATTCCAAAATAAGTTCTTCTTTTATTTTATATTTCTTCTTTGAAATGCATATTTTCCTTCAGTCTTACCTGGTCATGAAATTAAATTAATGCATTCCATGGTCACATCCTTTATAGCAAAGTAATTGCTTCTGGCAACACAGTGTTAGTTTTCAGTTGTTATGATGCAGAAATGCACCCATAAATCAGGGATTGCTGATGTGTTGCATTATGTGCCAAGCCCTCAAATTAACTCCAAGGGATATTTGTCATTAGGACACAGCTACTGCCTATTTGTCATTTAAAAAATAAGAAGTGTTTGTGGAAAAATGCACAGGGAAGGAAAACACAATGGTTTCAGATATCACTCCAAGTGGCCAAGCCATCAGTTTTGTTGGGAATTATTCTATAATATCCATTTATATCTCTTTGGGAAGGAAAGCTTTGCACTGAAAATTTGCTTTCCCTTATACAGAGATTTGCAGTCAGGAACTGAAAATGGAACATATTAACTCACTCAGCTATTTGTGGCTTATTCAGGTATGCGTTGTGATTGTTTGCATATCATCTTGCAGTCTGCACATAACTTCCTCACAAGCACCCCTAGAATCAATATTGATGGATAATGGGCTAGAGGCTGTGATTCAATATATTCATCAGCTTGGGACCATGAATTGGAAATGCAGTATAATGAATGTGTATTGCTGCTAAATTTTATGTTCACACTGATGAATGAAGCTACCTGCTTTCTCCCAACCATCCAAAGGGATTCTCTGTCCTTTTGGATACATTTGAAATCTTCTCCAATGCTTTTCTCTTAAACGTCCATGACAAAAAGATCCAACACCTAATGTTTAGACTAGTGGTTCTCAACCTTTTCTTCACCATGGACCCCATTTAAATACCTTTTGTGGCTACAGACCATGGCCACGGGTCCCCAAGACTGAAGTCAAGATTTAAATCATAACATTTCTTCAAGTCTTCATGGATCCCCTGTGACATCACAGCCCCCCCAGGGGTCCACGGACCACAAGTTGAGAACCACTGGTTTAGACAACAGGCAGAGATTGTCACAATGGCTTCGGAAATGTAAAGGTTGGTTGTAGGCAGTTATTCAGTGGATGGATACTGCAATGTGCTTGAACAGGTCAGTTGGGTTATGATGCAAAGTGGATGAGGCTGTAATGCATAATTTTTTCCTGGGTTCCATCCATCCCACTCTACCCCCTGTGATGGAATGTTGTCCAGATTCCCAAGAGGGAAGAAGTGAATTCCTGAGGAGCAAGAGACAACTCCCTTAAGATAGTTTGTGTGTGACAAAGAGGGTGAAGATGGCTCTTCTCTAATAATTATCAGAGTATATGCATTATGCTTATGTCTGCTTTAGCTTAGCTAGATTTCTGTCTATATGTGAGGGACAATAAAGGAAACTGCTCAGTGTGTCTTTCTTGAGCTTTTTGGGAGCCTGACATCCCCCTTTTTTTGCAAAAATTATTGTATGGAATGAATCCATGGGATGGCATCAGAATATTCATGTGCATTGTTCTAAAATAGGAAAACAATGTTGTTGCTGAACTACCTATTACTCTTTGTGTTATGGTGAAAAATTGTCCTGATTTAATTTTGCATCCAATTGCCACGTAATGGTGTCAAAGGGAACTTGAGCAATCTTCAAGTCTTGGGGAGTAATTACAACTTGAATTCAAGTTGGAGTGGGAAGTCTTTCTTAGCATCTTGTCCTTCTTAATTTAATTTAATTTAATTTAATAGATTTGTATGCCGCCCAACTCCCGGGGGACTCTGGGCGGCTCACAACATGAGTTCTTCTTTTATAATTTCTACATGTTCCCTGTCACTTTGATTGTCTTCTTCTGAAATGATAAGATGACAATACAGTTTTTCACACGCAACTGATGGTTGCATAATCATTTGATCATTTGTTAAAAAAAAATAGCAAAGGAGCGTTTTCTGGACAACGATGACAAAAAGCTACTGCCGAGATAGGGTAATTTCTGCTTTTCTGTATACCAGCTCCACTTCAATCAAACCCAACCTCCAGTTTTAGTTATCAATCATCCTTACCTTCTTGTTAGTGATAAAAGAATGTTTTGAATGCCAGCAGCCCAATCAGCCTAGATGTTAGTGTTAAAAACACTCAGAAATCTTGATTATTCATTTTCAGGGCTGGGGAGAGAGAAGTCCCCATCTCTGTGTATTTATGACTGACAATGTGCCTGGGATCACTGTTTTTGCTTCTCTTGGTTACTGAATTGTCAGAATTCACATGCAGGTAATCCTCGACTAATGGCCACAATGAAGCCCAAAATTTATGCTGCTAAGCGAGACATTTGTTAAATGAGCTTTGCCCCATTTCATGACTTTTCTTGCCACATTTGTTAAGTGAATCACTGCAGTAGTTCAATTAATGACACAGTTGTTAAATGTATTTTGTTTCTCCATTGACTTGGCTGCAGGTCCCAAAAGATGATCTACAACCATCATAAATGTGAGTCAGCTGCCAAACATCCAAAGTTTGATTAGGTGACCATGGGTGTGCTGCAACAGTCATAAATGTGAAAAATGGTCCTAAGTCTTTTTTCAGGGCTGTTGTAACTTTGAACAGTCCCTAAATGAACTGTTATAAGTCGAGAACTACCTGTACTACTTCAATTAAACTGAGCTTAATAAATAATAAATAAACCAATTTTAATGTTAGTTAAGCATGGCCTAATGGGCAGACTTGGCCTCTGAGTGATTGAAAGTTATTTACAGACTCACAGAAGATTTGACTAGCACTCATTTCCTTCCTCCTCCCTTTTCTTGCTGGTAAGTTTAATTTCCACAAAGTTGTCGGGTCCTCTGTCCCAGTTGTTCCCAATTACTTTTATTGCCTCTTAAAACTGAGATATCTCTTTAAATGAGGAAGAGATTCATTTTTTGTAAAGAAAGAGTAGCCTAGGAGCTATAGACTGTAGCAGGTTTTGAAGCACAGTGATGTTTTTTACAAGCCTCGTATGACTCTTTTTTCATTAACTGTATTCATTTACAGTTGAGACTTTTACGGGGCTTTTTCTTCTATGAAAATCCTGCACATGACGGAGTAAAATTGAGCCTTTATTTAATCAAATGCACAGCTCATTGCAACTCACTCTGAAAATATTTAAGGTGGAGAAAAGGTTTAGCTTTTCTTTTCAAAAGAAACAACAGCAACTACAATACAGGTAGTCTTCGAGTTATGACCACAGTTGAGCCCAAAAGTTGTGTTGCTAAGCAAGACAGTTGTTAAGTGAGCTTTGCCCCATTTTATGACCCTTTCTTGCCACAGTTGTTAAGCGAATCACGGCCATTATTAGATTAGGGACATGGTCAAGTGTATCTGGCATCCCCATTGACTTTGCTTGCCAGAAGGTTGGGAAAGAGGATCACATGACCTTAGGACACTGCAACCATCATAATTGTAAGTCAGTTGCCAGGCATCTGAATTTTGATCACATAACCATGGGAATGCTGCAACTGTTGTAAGTGTGAAATATGGCAATAAGTCCCTTTTTTCAGTGCCCTTTTAACTTCGAACAGTCGCTAAATAAACTCTTGTAAGTCAAGGACTATCTGTACTGTACTGGACTGGACTATAAACACCCTCACCAACACTAGCAGGGCAAGCTACTGTATATCTCTGTATATATGTAAATCTCAACCAACAAATGCTCTGTCTTACACATTGGCAAAAAGAATCAGAACACAAAATACAAGCTTGGAGGACATGACCTTGTAGACGACCCTCACTCTGTCAAGAACCTTGGAGTACTCATATCCAATGACCTAAGTGCCAGAGCCCACTGTAACAACATTGCCAAAAAGGCATTAAGAGTTGTCAACCTAATCTTGCGTAGCTTCTTCTCTGGCAATATTACACTGCTAACCAGAGCATACAAAACATTTGCCAGACCAATTCTCGAATACAGCTCACCTGGCTGGAACCCGCACTGCATATCGGACATTAATACAATTGAGAGAATCCAGAAATATTTCACAAGAAGAGTCCTCCACTCCTCTATTCGCAACAGAATACCTTATTCCACCAGACTTGAAATTTTGGGCTTAGATAGCTTAGAGCAGTGATGGCGAACCTATGGCACGGGTGCCACAGGTGGCACGCGGAGCCATATCTGCTGGCACGCAAGCCGTTGCCCTAGCTCAGCTCCAGTGCGCATGTGCGTGCCCGCCAGCTGATTTTTGGCTTGCGCAGAGGCTCTGGGGGGGTGATTTCAGCCTCCAGAGGCCTCCGGGGTGGCGGGGGGAGCGTTTTTGCACACCCCAAGCTCAAGAAAGCCTCTGGAGCCTGGGGAAGGTGAAAAATGGGCCTACCGGGCCCACTGGAAGTCGGGAAATGGGGGAGTGGGGGGGTCGTGCACGCATGCACAGGGGGGTGGGGCAAGTGTGGGGCTTTGAATTATGAGTGTGGGCATGCATGTGTGTGCGATAGCGCGCGCACGCACTATTTCGGCACCCAAGGAAAAAAAGGTTCGCCATCACTGGCTTAGAGCTATGTCGCCTTCGATCTCATCTAAATGTAGTTCATAAAATCATCTGCCACAATGTCCTACCTGTCAATGAATACTTCAGCTTCAACTGCAACAATACATGCACACACAATAGATTCAAACTCAATGTAAACCGTTCGAAACTCGACTGCAGAAAATACGACTTCAGCAACAGAGTAATCAATGCCTGGAATGCACTACCTGACTCTGTGGTTTCTTCCCCAACCCCAAAAATTTTAACCCTAGACTGTCTACAGTCGACCTCACCCCATTCCTAAAAGATCTGTAAGGGGCATGCATAAGTGCACCATTGTGCTTACAGTCCCTGTCTTACTGTCCTATTTTCCAAATTTACCTGTACCTACTTTGCTTTTGTTTATGTTTTTACCATACCTGCTATCTTGTACATGCTTTGACAAAATAAAAATAAATAAAAAAATATATCCCAAGAGCAAACCCCACTGCCCGCTAGACCGGATTCAGCAACCAAAATCACACAAGAAAATAATACTAATTTTATTATAAAGATATAGTATCTTGCATATCAGAATGCACTTCCTCCTCCCTCCCTTTATCTTCATGATAACTGTGGAGCAGCTTGTCCGAGATGTTCTCTTAGGTTACAATTTTGCCCCAGACTCAGTTTTATCTGAATGTTGTCTTCGTAGTGATTCTTTCTCCTGTCCCTCCAGGGCATTCTGTCATTCCACTACACTAATAAATTACTTCACCCAACTGCTTTTTATGCTACACAAATAATGTGGAATCAAGGTGTTCAATAAACTGCCTCCATTGTCACAGGCCTGTTTAATTTCTGAGATCATATGGGAAGGTCCTTCTGTGTTCCCTAGAACCAGTGGTGGGTTTCTACCGGTGCGGTCCACTCTATAGCACCAGTAGCAGCCCGCTGGTGATGTCACAGTACCAGTACAGTCGGTTGCCGGTGCCTGGTCGCCGCCATTTTTTTAAAAAAAAATTGTTAATTTTTTTAAAATTTTCTTCTGCGCATGCCCAGAAGCCGAGCTTCCGGCACTACACATTCGCTGCCTTCCTACCCCACAGTAAGTCCAAGCAGGGGAGGATGGCTGAGGGAGCATGTGAGACGCTGAAAGAACGGGTGGCAGGAGCTATCTCCATTCCCCTCCCTTCAGCAATCCGAGAAGCCACGAACGTGCGGTGATGATCCTAGGCATTTTTGCACGTTCGAGGCTTCTCGAGCTGCTGAGGGAAGGGGGAACGGGCGGCAGGAGCCTAGGATCATTGAATGGGGAGAAGCATTCAGGCCGGACGGAGCCTCCTAGAAGAACCGCTGCCGCGGTCTTGCTGCTCCTGCTGTGGGGGGCTGCGTTGCGGGTGGGCAATGCCCCCCCCACTTCTCTGGCCGCTGCCAAGCTCCCGAGGCCCACGCCCACCCGGTCACATGGCTGTCAAGCCACACTCACAAAATAAACCACACCCACAGAGTGGTAGTAAAAAAATTAGGAACCCGCCCCTGCCTAGAACTCCAGATTTCCATGTTGCATTGACTTGCAAGTACCCCTTCTCTGATGGTGCCTATGCCTTAGAATGCACCCTCCCCTTAGATGCCTAAGACTCCTTTACATCTTTTTCTGACTTTGTAAATAATTCCTGTTCCATCCAGGTTCTTTTTATATGAATGCTACAATTTTGTTTTCTCTTAGTCTGCCTTTTTTCCTTACTTTATATGCATTTATCTTGCACATAAACTGACTTATTTTTATAGGTTCTGGTGTTTTTTTAACACTCTAAAGTGTGTATGTAGAGGAAGTAATACAAAATATATTTAATCTTCATCATAATAGCAGTGATTTTCTTACAAATCAATAGTGTAACTTCTTACCTTTTTAATTAATTAAACGCAGAGATTGGTGCTAGTTGCACCTTTAGTTTAATGTTCTTAGATTCTAGATTGTGGCTTAATTAGGCTGTCTTATCTTTCTTGATTTGAATGAGAAAGCCATTCATTCTGTTCCTTGTAGCAGAACAAAAGGTGGAAAACTCTGGCTTGTTGGGCGTTGCTAATCAATATACCTGTTGAATAGTGATAATTACTGAAATTGCCATCTTGGAAGCTACTGGCGCCAAAGCTAAACGGTTTAAAAAAGATTTCAAGATAAGGAGAGAAACTGTGTTTGGTGGATGGAAGGAAAGAGAAAACATTCAACATAATAGCAGAGGCCCAATTTCCTTCCTCCAAAGGCAGTGTTTCTCAACCTTGGCAGTTTGAAGATGTGTGGACTTCAACTCCCAGAATTCTGGGAGTTGAAGTCCACACATCTTCAAACTGCCAAGGTTGAGAAACACTGCTCCAAAGCATGGTAGAAAGGAAGAAATGGGAAGGCAGTGGAAGAAGGGAAGGGAATTCCAATTTCCTTTCCAGCAAATATCAGTAAAATTACAAAATTGTGTCTTATTCGGTGATTTTGAGCAACTGTATCTTTCTCTTGGATTGCATTGGAGCATTTGTACCCATTATGCCCCAAAACATCTTTTCCCTTTTACTCAAAATGCTGAACTGTTCTATGGCTTATTCCTGCTGTCTTCCATATGTTCAACAGAACCCCAGGCTAAAATAGTTGTGGGATGTTTAATTTTCTTACTGTGAGTTTGGCATTATGGCCCTGGGATGGGAAACAGAGGGAAGAATTGAGGGATTTGCAAGGAGTGAAGTAGATTTGGAAAAGAAAATATTTAATGAATCTGAGTTTCATTTGATTCATCCTTTGGTAATAATTTAACAAATTATGAGGGGGGAGGACTGAAAGAAATTGGGAATGTGTGTGTGTGTGTGTGTGTGTGTGTGTGTGTGTGTGTGCATATGCATGCAAACCCCCCCCCCACACACATATATATATATATATATGTGTGTGTGTGTGTGTGTGTGTGTGTGTGTGTGTGTGTTTCTGTCTGTCTGTCTGTCTGTCTATCTATCTATATATGTGTGTGTGTGTGTGTGTGTGTGTGTGTGTGTGTGTATATATATATATATATATATATATATATATATATATATATATATACATACACATATATATATATATATACAGACAGACAGACAGACAGACATATATATGTATGTATATATGTAGTCTCCCTTCATTTTCATTATCAGTAAAATGTTATATATATATATATATATATATATATATATATATATATATATATATATATATATATATATATATATATATATATATATATAGCCATATATATATATATATATGGCTATCTGATGAGAGCAAAATAGCTCGAAATAGATCTATAATAGTCTCCCTTTATTTTCATTTATCAGCAAAAAATGTTACACATACAGACAATATAGTTTGTCGGCTATACAAAACTGCCTGGATGGCCCCAGGAGGGGCCGAAAGGCAAAAGAAAGCTGTGATGTTTCCTTCCATACACCAGGATGACTCGACAGGGTATATATACATACACATACTGTACACACACACACACACACACACACACACACACACACACACACACACACACCGTGTTTTCCCGAAAATAAGACTCCTTTCTTAATTATCTTTTAAGTCAGAAATCCTCTTTATTCCCTGCAATACTTTATTTAGGTTGCTGGGTGGGGGGACATTTTGAAAAATGGATGTCCAAAACCCAGTTTTCCAAAATTCTCAACAATGTTTCTTTTCTCCCCTCTTGTTCTGAACAAACTTTTCATCTTAAATGGTCCCTATAATAGGTAAACAGTACATGGATGTTTCTACACTGAGAATGATATACTGGGCTTATTTGGTTGACTGATTTCATTGTCTTCATGAAAAAAAGACTTGACAAAGTCACACTTGTCTCCACAAAAGAGATGGAAATAATTTCCTCCAAGTGTTTCAGTATCAGCTCACTTTGTTAAAAGTCAGGAATTACTTGGAGGAACATAACAAGTGGCATTAAAAAGGCTTTTAAAGTAATGTATATTTTATTCAGGCAAGCCATGGCTTGCTGAATAGTAAAGTAAGAAATTATCGTTGTGTGCAAATATGATCATAATACGAGAAGAAGCTTCTGTTGGTAGGAAATATTAATCTTAACCTTAGATGGAAAAGGAACAAAAAGTCAAGTATCTCCTTTTTATCCCATCAGACAGTAAAAAAAAGTGTGTGTGTGAGAGAGAGTTGTCTCAAAATGTGGCATCAAAGATATTAATTCTGGGAGGAATCTATGCCCATGGTTAATTATTCAATATATGGATTAATTTACTCCCCCCCCCAGCAGCTTAGTTTTGTTCATTTGGAAGATGGGTTGCTCCTAACCAAGGAAGTTTCACTTTAAAAGTAAAAAAAAAAAAAGTATGATTGTGTAGGCGTGCAAACCTTGAGGTGACATCAGTTTGCCCCATTCTTTTCTGATACCAATTATTTTGTTTGCTGCCTGCTTTTTTTTTTTGGCTTTCTAATCTAATATGCATGCACAATGAATAATTGAGAATGAAACTAGAAAAGAGTCTAAAATAGAACTGAAAACATGTAATTCCTCTACCACCTCCTCACTGAGGCCTGGACCTATCTTTTTTTGACAGTGATTGATAGAACTTGACATTCCTGTTTTCCATCATTTTGAGACTGGAAATGTTGTAGTGTAAACTCTCAATCGGCACAATGTAATTTAACATAATAAAATAAACTTTTAAATCTACCACAAAACCCATCAAAATTCCAAAATTGGAATCCTGAGTGTTCTTCAAATATCTGTCTGCCTGTCTCTATCCCTCCTCTTCTCTCTTATTGTGGAAGGCCGTCCTTGGTTCTCCTTGATTGATTTCTAGATGGAATTAGGAAATAGGGTTAAACAAAATGAACTGAAGGTATCTTGAGCTATGAGAAAATTATGAGGACATACCTCAGCCAACTGTTCGTCAGATAATTTTCATCGAGGTTGTGAGGTTTGAACATCATTTTATTTTTATTTATTTATTTATTTTGTCAAGTACATGTTAGTAATATACATAGATATAACATTGTTGATATACATAAGATGGGTACTGATAAGAGGGAACATTAAGACAGGGACGGTAGGCACGCTGGTGCACTTATGCACGCCCCTTACTGACCTCTTAGGAATCGGGTGAGGTCAACAGTGGACAGACTAAGGGTAAAGTTTTGGGGGTTTGGTACGAAACCACAGAGTCAGGTAGTGAGTTCCAGGCATTTACCACTCTGTTGCTAAAGTCGTATTTTCTACAGTCAAGTTTGGAGCGGTTCACTTTGAGTTTGTATCTGTTGTGTGCTCGTGTATTGTTGTGAGAGCTGCTGCTGATTGCTTTACACAGGTAAACCACAAACTAACAAAGCCTGCAAAATCTCCCTACAAAGTCATCCAACAAAGATTTGTTTTGGGTCTTTGTTCAGAACAGTGGAGGCAGCTATTCCTAACTCATCGTCTTCTTATTCTTTGTTGTTGTTGTCTTTGTTGTTGAAAAAAAAATATATCATCAAAATCTCCTATGGCTTACTGTGTTACACCTACTCGCAGGCAGGAAAACAATTTCTTTGTAGACTTATTTCCTTATTATTAGTTTTTCTCTAGCGAATGAAGCAGCAGCAGTCTAGCTGAGAAGAAAATGGATAACTCAGCAGTATAACCAACAGGATGCTTTGGTTAGAGACGCTGCTGCCTGGGAAAATTTGCAGAAGTTTTCTTGCAGAAATTTTACAAGACTTTCTTCCTAGCCAGTGTTTGTGTTGAGCTTCATTCAGTTGATGCAGTTTAAGTAGATCATAAACTGATCAAGGAGACACTTGCATTCTTCAGAAACACTTAACAGAAACATGCTTAAAAGTTACTTTTATTCTGTACCTAAAACCATTATTCTAAAAACTTTTTCTTAAAAGATTCTTATAAGATAAAATACAAATAGAAACAAAAATTGAGAAAGGTAAAAAGAGAAGTGCACAACAAAATAAAATGGAAGATAAAAATAATGACTTCCAACTTTTTCAGTGTAGTGGAGTACAAAAAAAAGTTACAGACACAACTGTTTCCTTTACATTTCTAAATGTTTCGTGCCATTTATAGAACAAGAGAGTTATTTTAATTATCAAAAATTAAAATTAGAGGGGTTTTTTTTCAATTTCAAGTACAAACTCCAGAAATGGTTTCCAAATGGAAACCAAACTGAATATTTTTGTCTCTTAATTAGAACAGTCAATTTTGCCATCTCTGCCAACTCCCCCAGCTTCACCATCCATTCTTCCATTGTGGGAATTAATGTCTCCTTCTATCTTTGTTCATACGAGATTCTTACCATTGTCAGTATATATGATATCAGTCAGGGGCGGGTTGCTGCGCGTGCATTGCCATGTTTCAGTGTGCGTGCGGGCACCCTTGCACAATTTTGCTTCCCGCGCATGCGCAAAGCAAAATCTCACAAGGGGACGCACGCATGCACGTGATTTTGATGCTTTTTTTGCTTCTGTGCATGCGCGGTAGCAAAAAATCGTCAAAATCTCACGCACACGCGCATCCCTTCACAAAATTTTGCTTTTGCGCATGCACAGGAAGCAAAATCAGCCCCAAAAAAGATGGCACCTCAGGACAGACCGGCGAAGACGGCACCGGTGCTGTCGCGCGCAAATAGCGCCATCTGCTGGCCATTACCGGTACTGTAGTCACCTAGGAGTGATAGAAAACTTGAAGATCCAACTTAGAGTCATATACCACTGCAGCAGTGTAGCATATTCTATCCACTTTAACACTGATGCTTCTCTTTCCTTCCACCTTTCCCAACATTAAAATCTTCCCCAGATAACTAGATTTTCTGTGGAGCACAGTTAAATTAAGCAAGAGTGTCATGGGCTGAATGTAGGAAGAAATGACCTGACAATATTCACAAACAAACAATACCTTAGATTCCTTGGCACTCGCTGAGCTTGCAGAGGTGGGTTCCTGACGGAGCTGCCCAGTACGCAGCTCCAGTAGGGAGCGGCAGATTTCGCAACTGCTCCGGAGCCCTCTCTGCCAGTCCACCCAGCGCATCACCATTTTTCCCCGCTGATTTTCGGTGATTTTCAGACAATTTTGCTTCTGCACATGCGCAAAAGCAAAATCTCACTGAAATCTCACGAGGGGACGCGCGTGCACAGAAGCAAAATCACGCCGAAATCTTGTGCGTGCGCGCGTCCCCTCGTGAGATTTAGGCAAGATTTTGCTTCCGCGCATGCGCAGAAGCAAAATTGCGTGGGGGGCGCGCTCACATAGCGAGCGAGCCCCCCCGAAGTGTGGAGACAATGTCAAATCAGAATATTTCAGCTTCCCATGATACTCCACTACAGATCTCAAAATGTCTATTTTAGAAAAGCCAGATACAGTATCTGAACTCACGTACATCAAAAAGTTTCAGGTTCTTTCTTAACAAATATGTTTTAACACTATAGTTTTTAAGTGATAAAGTACTTGTACTCTATTTCACATATAACTTTCTTCTGTAAAACTAACCAGCCTGCCCCATCTCCACCCCTTCACAATTTAAATCCCACAACAGTTTACACACTCTATATATCTGATAATGTGAGCTGTGGTTGGTGAGTTGTTCACCAAAGCTTGAATTTTTAAGATAAAAATCTCTTAAGTGGAAAAGGAGCTATTAACCCCCTTCTGATTTTAGGATTCTATTACTGTTGAACGTTTCCTTGAAGGATGAACATATGAATTCGATTTAATAAAGATGAATGGTATATAAAGACGACAACAACAAAATAGCTCTAGAAGTAGAAGTTGGACACAAACTCACATAATTCTCACCATATGTAGATACACTGACCATACATCATTTATTATGGTCTTTCATTCCAGAAAGCTGTCCTTTGTGTTTATTTCATTTAAATATTTTTTTCCCTGATTTTGCTCTTGATTTTTTCACTGTTAAGCAAAGTTATAAACATGTACAATTAATTTGTCTTCATCTTTATGGACCTCTTTCAGATTTGTCCCTTTTTCTATTATTTTTACCAAGAAAGCATTGCCCCTGTACTTATCAACCCAATTATTCAGGGTAAACCCAACCTAAAAATTAGAGGTCTGCTTATTTTCAGACTGTTAAGGGAAGGCAGGTAGAAGGTCAAGGCAGAAACAGAAGTTCAGTTTGAAAATAAAGAGATAGCTATTTTAATTGGTGTTTAAATTATACAGAGCAGGATGGATGGAAGCTTGAGGAAAAAGAAATCCCTTAAAACAGTGGTCCTCAACCCCCGGTCCGTGGACCGGCACCGGGCTGTGGCATGCCAGAAACCGGTCCGTGCAAACAGGTGAAGCCCCATCCAAGGAATGCAGGCAGCAGGCAAAACCACGCCCCCTCCGGTCCATTGAAAAGCCTCCCTCCAGAGAACCCGGTCCCTGGTGCCAAAAAGGTTGGGGGCTGCTGCCTTAAAACATAGTAGCAAGAGGAAAAAGGAAGATGGAGAAAATCAACAGAGGATATAGTCTGAGAGTTTAAGAGGATTAAATGAGGAAAAAGAAAGAAATACCAAAAAAATAAATGACACTTGAAAGTCAGTATCCAAGAGGAATATAGCTGAAGTCCTGATCAACAGAGGAATAGTATCAAGATCATGGTGAAGTTTTAGTACCACTTTATAGTGCACTGGTAAGACCACACTTGGAATATTGCATCCAGTTTTGGTCAACATGATACCCAAAAAAAAATTATGTTGAGACACTGGAATGAGTGCAGAAAAGAACAATAAAGATGAGTAAAATATGTTTTGCTTAGAAGGCAAAAGAAAACATTGTTTGAGTACTTAGAATCTTACATTCAAAACATCTAAGTGATCTTCTATTGCATCCTACCCTGTTTCCCCCAAAATAAGACATCCCCTGATAATAAGCCCAATTGGGCTTTTGAGTGCATGGCAATAAGGCCAAGCGCTTATTTCAGGGGTCAAAAAAATATAAGACAGGGTCTTATTTTCGGGGAAACACGGTACAAGCACCTATGTTCATTTTCTTTTCCTAGAATTATATTTCAGTGCTGGGAAGTTGATTTACTCTCCATTCAACATCTCTCTGCTAATTTTCCAAAATTTTCTTCTAGGGCATGCATCCCATATACAACAAATACTTTAAGTGCATTGCTGCCTGCTATAACTTCAGGTTTTGCCCAGGAAAATTAGTGCCTCGGTGACGAGATGCTAATTTTCTTGCATTATTTTTTGGTGGTACTCGATACCTTAAGGAGATGCTAATGTGGAGTAGAAATGGCAGAGTTGGGCACAGGCTTATGAAAAGATCAACTTCCAGACAGGTGTGCCAGCCTGCTGCTTTAAATGACAAGCTGACACACTTAAACGTAACTCAGTCTAATTATAAGCCCTTCAGATTGCAGTTTCAAATAGCAAACTGACATACTTACAGGGACTGGGTGAAATCTTCTCATAATTTATTATCCTCCTCACCAGAAACATTGAGGGTGAATATGTGTCCATAGATCTGACAGTTATTTTAGGGGGTTTTTTTGGCTGCTTACCTGGGAGTCCGAATATCTGGAAGTCACAGGTAGCAGGCAAAGATCTGATGATCATTGGGTGGGTTGTACGTTCTGTTGGTTTGCCTATCATCTCAACTTCTGTTTCCATAATTAGGCTAATCTCGCCCTCTTTCTTTTTGAATAAGTACATCAGTCCAGGCAATTGACCAAAGCAGGGGTCTCCAACTTTGGCAACTTTAAGACTTGTTGTAAGGATTGCCTCTCCATCTAACTTAAGAAAGTACGGACTTCTGAGACAAATAGTTCAAAAGGATTCTTTTATTAAGCAGATGTGAAAGCATTCTATTCAAAGCAAGATCTGAATACCTTTAGGCAAAGCAGGTACAGTTAAACCTTAGAGACCCCTCCCCATTAGCCAGAATGCAAAGCCTGGCCAATACACACATGTGAAAATCAACTGCTCTGGGAACCAGATGAGCATACGTTTCCCCAGAGCCTCTTCCGTTCTCTATTCGAGAAAAATAACCCATATTGCCCCTCATAAACCATGTCCCAAGATGAAGATGTCTCAAGATGCCTGGTGCCAGGATATGTGTTGTAAAACAAGAGTTGATACAAGCAATGCTGATAAATCAAACTCAAGACCCCTCCCCCCTTCTCTCACTGAATGGCAGAGTCACTCTTTTGGGATTCTGACACTTGTGGACTTCAACTCCCAGAATTCCTCAGCCAGCTTCGGAGTTGAAGTCCACAAGTCTTAAAGTTAGCAAGGTTGGAGACCCCTGGACCAAAGAACACACATTTCCCAGGAAGTGAATAAAAACCACCCATCCAACAACAACAACAACAACAACAATACATATCTGATTCTGCTTTACACAAATTTTTAAAAAGAGCAGAGGGAGTTCACGACGTTGTTTTCTTTAATAAGCAAACCTCTTGCCTGAAATGGCCTCTGATTTTGTCAGTTCATTAAAAAAAAATCTAACTCCTCAAACACTATATTCACACCGCCAGTTAGGGACAATTTGCTCTGAGACATGAGATTCCATGTTCACAACTTGAGACAACTTATTGGGGTTCTTTGTAACAATGCACTGAACAACAGCAGTTGGGAGTTGTGACAGAAGAAAGCAATGAGGTTTCCACAGTTAACTTGGTCCAATTAGTCAGATTCAACTGTGTGCTTTGCACATACGGTACATGTGGAGAAGGCAACAAACACTCATATACCGATTAACTAAAGTTGCAATTTGATTTGCAGTTGTAATGTAGTAGAAGGGCTGTCAAGGCTATTGTCAGCTTGTGTTCTCCTTGTGCTTTATGTGAAGATGTTGAGTTGATCCAGAAACTGGAACTGATACATTACATGATTCACATCCTTTCATTGTTGACTGATGTTGGCTGCATCCCTGTATCTATTGCCATTCTCACTACATGGTGTAGTGAAGTCCTCAAGGAGCTTCCTTCACTAACTCTGAGATCCTAAAGCTCTGAATCCTAGGGAATTTGGGGCTTTTGCAATTTTGCTATTTCTGCTGATCTCTTATTTTAAGTTATTGCATCCATGTAATTATACATAACAGGATCTTTGACTCTGGATGATATAAAAAGTATCCAACTCTTACTACCAAATAAGAATGTTCCAAGGAACATTCTTTTATAAACAGCCATTTCAACAAATATGTATTCCTAATAACAGGCTACTGTCTTTCCAAAAATTTCACCACTCTGTTTGTCATTTTTTTTTATTTAAATGTAATATTTATTAAGTAATCTGCAAAGGTACACAAATTCATCTACTCCTTCTAGATTTTCATTTTAGAGGGAAGTGCCATTTATTAACTAATTAATCAAATTTATATGGCTGCCCATATCACAAGGAGTGACTCTGGGTTGTGTATAATAAGCAGTAAAACATATAAAATACAGGCATTTAAAAATCAACATTGTAATAGAGATTAATAAAAACTATTTTTTTAGCTTTTAAAAAGTTTTAGGTTTTTAGTTTAACTATTATTTAGGACTAATTTGCAAGCATTCAATCCTCCCCCCCCTCAAATGCAAATTACTTCCCTGTGAAATGTAATAATGTTTGATACTGTCACGATGTGAATAATTGCCAGTTGTGCATCTCTACTGTTTTCTAGATTTATTGTATTTCTAATCAAGCAGACATGTGATATGTTTTACTACGCATGCGTGCATTCCAGGAGTTATGTCTCCACCTACTTCCCTTCTTCTTCGATGCCTTGTCCGAGGCAGATGTGAATCCATTAGCTGAGAAGATGTAGCTTATTAAGGGTTTATTCTTTTGTTATTTTTGTACTGAAATAAACATTTTGTTAATTAGGATTGAATCTCGGTTTTATTTTCTAAGTACGAATGACTTCAGGGAAGCAAGATTCTAAATCGCCTCTTGATAGGAAAATTCCTATACATTCCTATTCCTATTCCTATAGGATACAAAATCCTATACAGATACATTAAGTGAAAAAGTCCAGAACACATCTCTACCAGCACCCAGATAAGCAGGGATTTAAACCAGGCAAACAATCAAGCAGAAAAAAACTAAGAAGGAGAAAGCTATATCCTGACTAGATCAACTGTCTGGGTCAGCCCAAGAATGGCATAGAACAATCCAGTCAAAGTTCACCTCTTTATTTGCTCATACCGTATAGACAGAATCTTGCCAGACTAAACCTATCACTCTAACCCTATCAGTTATACTCTGAGATATTCTAGGAAGGAACTATCTTAAATCTCTTCCTCTGATCCAGCTCCAGGCTGTCCATCTCTTTAGGATGTGCTGCCTCCTTCCAAGGAAACTGCTGCTTCATTATATCCATCACATCAACCAAGCTCAGAGATCAACAAGGACTCCACAGTTTGCAAAAGTGATAGGCTCACTAATTCTTAGTCATTTCTTCCTTCCACTTTGCTGCAGCTCTAGAGTTATTTTTATGACTTCAGAAATTACTTCTATTGGCAGAAGGGGTGCCACCTCTTTAAATAAAAGTGGTTACCAAGCTCTGTCTTGCAGAATTCCAGAAATGCAACCCAAGGGAGAGGAGAAAGATTAATGATGGAGTTTAGAACTTCTAAACAGAGCTTCATTGAATTGTCCCCTGCAAGGGAATCCTTCAAACAAAAAGCAAAGCAAAGGAATATTCTTGGTATCTAGGCATCCTAACACACACACACACACACACACACACACACACACACACACACACACACACACACACACACCTTTTTAAATATTTGGGGTGGGGGGGTTCTATACATTTTTGTTTTGTGTCCCTACCCATTTCTTTTCATCAGGAAATAGTGATACATTTGGGCAACAAGAAATAGCTTTCTTATTGGAAATGATTGCCACTTGTCTGATTTCACACAGTAGAGAGATCATTCAGGCAGCTCAGTGCTCAATCGAGTTGGAAGAATATTTTTCTGTAGGCTCTTTCATTTATCATGTAACATTGTTGGCTGACCCCACTCTAAAGTAATTACTATCATCATCATAATGACCATCACTGCACTGGAAATGAAAAGAAATGGAGAACAGCGTTGGCTGCAAAAGAAGAGAGCCACGCACAAATAGAAGTATGTTTTTTAGTGTAGTAAATGCTACAATTTAAAAATGTTTATACTAATCCTCAGCAAGTCTAGGAACCAATAATATGGGTAGGGCGAGCCTTCACCTGTTCCTCTCAAATCCTAAGCGAAAATGCTTTCTACCTCTTTTTAACTAGTTGAAAATGGAGATGCTAAATAAATCCAGCAGAGATTTACATAGGTTTATGAGGTCACCAAAATAGAATCTGCCAATACTTGAATAGAATCCCAAGTATTCATCTTCTATCACTCAACAATCTACAGCAACATCTAAAAGCATATATACAGTAACATCTTATTTATTTTATTTATTTGTGAGATTTATATACCGCCTCACAGTGCAAGCACTCTCTAAGCCGTTTACACCAGTAAGCAATGTATATTTATATTGCCCCCAACAATCTGGGTCCTCATTTTACCTACCTCGGAAGGATGGAAGGCTGAGTCAACCTTGAGCCGGTGAGATTTGAACCGCTGACCTGCGGATCAGTGTCAGCTAATGTGGCCTGCAGTACCTGCCTCTAACCGCTGCGCCACCTTGGCTTTACTGTTGTACAAGTAAATTACTGTTGTACAAGTAAATCTTGAAATTTACTTGTACAACACCCTAAATTAGGCATGCTTGCAGTAAAAATATTTTACAATGGGGATAAGCATGTTTAAAGACATTGAATTTGGGAAATGTACACAATTTTATCAGATATTTTTAAAAGTTTTATTTATGAAGATTTTGAAAAATGAACCCATTTTGTGTTGGGATGTTTAGAAGAGTCAATAAGGAAAAAATGATGAAAAAATGAAATAAATAATGTGCGGTGCAAAAAAGAAAAAAAATATGAATAGATCATTCATATCTTCATAACATTCAGGATTTATTTATTTATTTATTTTGTGAGATTTATATACCGCCTCACAGTGCAAGCACTCTCTAAGCGGTTTACACCAGTAAGCAATGTATATTTATATTGCCCCCAACAATCTGGGTCCTCATTTTACCTACCTCGGAAGGATGGAAGTGTTTGGCTTGCCAGCGTCCCGTGCAGCTGGTCGAGGATCCGGAGGACCTAGAGCTGCCCATAGCGCGGCACTATCACCCTGTGTACTTGGCACCTGAGTCTGACAGCGATGAGGACTCAGTGCCAGAGGAGCACTGAGGGCCTTCTGCACCTTCTCAGCTGGTGCAGAGTGAGTCATCAGAGGAGGAGGAGCCTCTGCTGGATGCTAGGGCTCGCAGAGCAGCCAGCAGAAGGGATTGGCTTTACAGTCAGAGGTCTCCTCACAGGTGAAGCTGAGGGCTAATGGGCCACACCCTCAGGCTATTTAGGACTGGTGCACGCAGCACTTGGTGCTGGAAGCATCACACTTGTGTTCTGCGAGCACTTCAGAGCCCTTTTGCATCGGAGTTCCTGTTTTGAATCCTGTGTTTGGAAATAGCAGCTTCTGGAATGCTTATTCCTGGGATGCCAGCCAACTCGAGTGAGTGAAAGAGATAAGAAGAGACTTTAATTGGTATTTGTTTGGACATTTGAACTTTGGCTAATAACTCACGAAGAGACAAAGGAACTTTATTCCCCGAGACTCTCCTTATGTTTGTTTATGGACTTTTAAACCCCTGTGCTTTTACTAAGCATCTTCATTAGTAAAAGGACCCCTTTTGTAGCAAACAGTTGTGTGTGTGTTTTTCTGTGGGTTGCAGTGCTGGGACACAACAGGAAGGCTGAGTCAACCTTGAGCCGGTGAGATTTGAACTGCTGACCTGCAGATCACAGTCAGCTAAAGTGGCCTGCAGTACTGCCTCTAACTGCTGCGCCATCTCAGATATATATGGATGATAAGGATCCTTCTATTTAGACCTGCAAGGAGGCATTTATGTCCAGTTAAAGGAGTTAGAAATCAAATATTCTTTTTTACATAATTCTATAGTTTTCTATAGTAACTTATTTGCTGTAAGACCTTGATAATCGAAGCACAATAGCTCTTCATAGAGTTTGGTGTCTTGGAAAGCCTGATACAAAAACATTTTTGTTGATAGAAATGTGCTTCTGATTACTCAAATATAATAAGTTAATGTTATTTCAGATCTCACAAATTTATGCTCTCTCATTTTATTGCTGCCAACCAGCCTTTCTGATTTCGGTTAAAGGGAGAAATAGGTGGCTGGTGCATAACCTAGTTGGCCCCTGCTGGGAAAATGATTACATCAACAAGTCTGCAAACTGGTATAAGAAATAACACAGAAACAAAAGTGATTCAACTGAGAGGAAATACAGAAAAAATAGGGAGGAAAAAAGTTGGGCTGGTTCATTTTGCTAGGGAAACCACAACAATGCGATAGTAGAGTGACTAGTATACTTTATTACATCATCCTAACTTTTCTGCTTATATATAGTATATCCCAGGGGTGAAATGCTACCGGTTCGGCCCGGTTCGGGTGTACCGGTAGCAGCCGCCGCAGGTGGTTTGGAGAACTGGTAGTGGCGGCAGCGCGAGGCTCCGCCCACCCACTTGGATGCCACCATTTTATTTTTTAACCCTCTGCACATGTGCAAAGCCTTCTGCGCATGCACAGAGGGTGAAAAAGCATGCGTGCGCGCAAATCACGCCCTTCTGAACCGATAGGGAAGGTAAGTAGATTTCACCACTGGTATATCCATTGATTTTTCCAAAGGGATTAATGATCCAATAACAGTATTCTATAAAGGTTAAGTGCTCTTCTTAGATATGGGTTCCATCTTGGAGCAAAAACCTATGTCCCCAAGCTGTTGACCATGGAGAGGTTTTGACTTTTGAAGCTGCACAACTGGCGGATGATATTCTGATTCCCATTACTAGGCTACTAGAAAGCGGGGTGGAGGTGGGGGGAGAAATAAGTGAGATAAGCAGAGAAAGCCTCTTTGGTCTGCTCATTAATCATTGTAAGGACAGAATCTCTAAAGATCCAAACATTGTGGCATCTTGGAAGAGAAATAATAAAAGAAGGGAAGAAAAACAGAAGCAACGATGAAAGAGTTCTCAAGCAACACAGCCAACATATTGAGGATCATTACTGGATACCATGTGACAATGCAATAATGTTAAGAAAAAGCTGACATGCAAATTGACTTCTAAATCTGGGGAACAGGCAGTAATGGAAAATTTAAATAGTTTAAAGTACCCAGTGAAAAGGTAATGCATACATGTCAAAATTTGACTCCTAAAGGTTAGCACATTAGGTACTTGTTAAAAGGCCATCTGAAAATCATGTGCAAATTGCTGTGGGCTACAGGAAGACGCAGAGTTGAAAGAGAACTTTTTGTACAGAGTTCACTTCAGATACCTTTTGTTACCCTTGAAACAACCCCGAGACATTCCAGCAGTGAACAGGTTGAGAAATATACATGGCCTAAGGCAATAACTAAATTCATGACAAAGCAAAATCTCTGGTGATGATGAAGTTGCAAGATTAGCAGCTGGGTGGATCAGTGAATATTTCACTCTCGTCTCTCCTTTCTTAAAGCTTTACATTTCTTCTGCATGCAATAATGCCCCACCAGCTCCCTTTCTTAAAATGCTTTCTCCTTTTGGGATTTGTCAAGCAGAATGAGAAGAAGGTAATCCTTGATATAATATATAATGAGTCTTGTTCAGAGAGAATTGTCTTCTACCAACTATGTTCTAAGGAATCGTCAATCTATGGAGTAATTCAAGTGTTATATAAAGTTCTTGTTGGGTGTCGGTTTTTAAACATTATCAATATACAGTATATTGATAATGTTTAAAAACCGACACCCAACAAGAACTTTATATAACACTTGAATTACTGGCACTTGAAAATGATAGTTGGCACTTGAAAATGATAGTTAGTAAGCAAACAATGTAAATTCTAAGGCACACTATCATCTTATATTCAGTGTCCTTAGGCTGAACAGGACCGGCCAGTATGTCATAAGGCATATGGAAAACTCAGTGATCTATGCAGGAATAAGGGTACAGCGTTCTCTATAAATCAGAGAGTTTTAAATATCAAACAAAAAGCCTTTTATAGTCATTCCCAGTGAGTTGGTTGCATAATTCAAGTATCAACCTTCCAGGACAGGAACTGTTCAGAAGTCGTAAACATTTTAGTATCAGCAGGTAGCTTCAAACTACAGATCTCATATTTTGCCCCTTGCAGCCACAACAAGAATCCAAAATCTGTGATTCTACCTCTGGTAGCTGCTGACAATCATACTCCTAGAATGTATACGGGAACTCTTTATAGCATAGGGAAATTTTGTCTCTGTCTCTGTCATGTGTGTCTGGCAGTCTAAAACAACTGAATGACAGCCGAGTGAATCAGAAAATGTTTGCTAAGGGAGAATATTTGAAAACCATGTTTCTGTTGACTTTCACAAACATAAAATCTCTGAGAAATATTGGTAAGAGGAAATTGAAAAGCTTGAACATATATATAACTCGACAGAAAAAACATATTTAACCCTTTCCTGGTGAAGAGCTGATAGGGAAGAGAACCTGGCCTAGAGGTTAAAACTGCTGCCTTACAAGCAGACTGCCCAGGTTCAAATCCCACTAAGGGTATGGCTATCTGACGAGAGCAAAATAGCTCGAAATAGATCTATAATACTCTCCCTTTATTTTCATTTATCAGCAAAAAATGTTACATACACACACACACACTATATATATATGTTTTCTGAGGTTTTTGTGGGTGTTTGTATGTAGGTCTTTGGGTATTCGGGTTTTCTCCCGCGTGAAATTGGAAGTGTCTTGGTGACGTTTTGATGAAGTCTCATTCATCATCTTCAGGCTGGTGTCTTCTGCTTCCTGCTTCTAGGAGCAATGTGAGATTGCTGCTGTTTCTTCCTTTTAACTGCCAGTGGAGGTTTGAACTGATAGGGTGGGAGCTTGGCTGTGTTCTGATTGGTTGGAGGTGTGTTCTGATTGGTTGGTGGCTTGGCTGTGCTCTGATTGGCTGGGGGGTTAGCTGTGCTCTGATTGGCTGGGGGTGTGCTCAGGTTAGTCTGACTTGCAGGGGCATTTGAGCTGGTGAGCTGCATTGCTGCTGTTTGGCTTCTGGTTCGTGGTGGTGCCACATCTTCATGGAGGGTGTCAGTTTGCTTCAGGCTGGTGTCTGTGAAGACACCAGCCTGAAGATGATGAATGAGACTTCATCGAAACGTCGCCAAGACACTTCACACATATACATATACATATACATATACATATACACATACACATACACACATACATACATACATACATACACACACACACACACACACACACACACACACACACACACACACACACATATATATATATATATATATATATATATATATATATATATATATATATATATATATATATATATATATATATATATATTCAATATATATATGGTTTTTCCCTCAAATTAAAATAATAAGTGTTTGAAAAGGGAAATGACAATTGAGAAGTTACTCGTAGGCAAAACAGAATCCTAACAAAATCTCTTGTCTTCTTCTCTTTATATTATCCTCATCAAAAGATTATTGGAGAATTACTGGTCCAAATCCACCTTTAATATTAAGTCTCAAAAGCTCAGTCATTTCTTTTCTTTGTCTGCATAATTTTATTGCACACAATTTTGCAGCATTCAAAATTATGCAAAGAGTCTTAAAAGAGAGAAGTGAAGAAAAGAAAAGGAAAAAGAGAAGACAAGAAGAAATTTCAGTTTTGGAATTTTGCCCCCTAATCTTTGCTACAACTAAACAATTTAAGACATTGGGATAGATGTTTTCATGGGGCCTTCATTATGCAAACCCTCTCAGTTACAAAAAGCCATATTATTCCATGTTTTATAGTGCCAAGGAAGAAACATTAATAACCTGTACTATGTTAATGACACTACCCTGATAGCCAAAAATGTAAAGGATCTGCAAAGCCTAGTTATAAAAGTTAAGGAGCAAAGTGAACAAAATATTCTTTAAATATAAAGAAATAAAATTAAATATAAAGAAGACCAAACTAACGACAAGTAGAACAACCAGCTTTAGAATTGGCAATGAAGTTATCAATTCTTAATAGGCCACCCAACATATAGTACATGTTCTTAAGCGGACAAAAGTTGCACATGCATGCAAAACAAGTCATGCAAAACTCAGGCAAGGCTTGATATTGAATTATGCAAACAATGGTAGAAGTAAACATTTTGAGAGTAAGATCATCTGTAAAGCCCTTAGTTTAATAAGCATACAGAGGAGAGGAGTAGAGCAAAGACATTGTTCCTTATATTCCAGTTCATTTCTTGAAAAGCTAAGCTAAAGAATCCAAGAGATTTTATCAACTCTGCCACAGGTCCCCAGCAGGTCATTAATTACAACAATGGATTGCAAGGTTTGTGGCTTCCAGCATCAGCACTATCTTAGCCAGGAAGGATGCTGCTTACATAAACAGGTAGGAAGAGATAATATGTGCCAGATACAAATGCCATGTCCATTGCTGATAGCACTGATCTATCCTTCAGTTTCTTATTGGTGAGTATGAAAAATGCTATCAGAACTCACTGAGCTTGTACCTGGAAAGATGGCCTGTCATGCTTTGATTAAAAGAAGATTAGAAAAGAATTCTTGAGAGAAGAATGGGAGAAGAATTGTACTTTCAAAATTGCAAAGGTTCTGTTAATGTAGGCTTATAATAAAGTACAATTAGCTCATCTGGCTGTGTTTTCTGTCTAGTCTACCTGGGAAGGCTGACAGGGCTCAGAAGCCAACCAGCAGGGTCAAGCCTAATTGGTACTCCAAGGTATACCAGACCTGTCAATTACAATGGAAAGTTAACAAAAACAAAACAAAACAAAACTCAGAAGAAGACAATGACCAACCACTTCTGCATCACTGTAAAGAAAACTATATAACCATATCCACATTTAGAAAAATCCACAGTTAGGGGAAAAAAACTGACCAGGAATCATATTAGTGTTGCAGTATTCATTCCGTAGAACTCCGCTTGAGAGGGTGAAATGAAAAGCTGGAAAGCAAAAAATGTAAAGAGAATGATTGGCCTCTTTGCTCTTAGTAAGAAAATATTAAAAGGAATCTGTAATGCAATCCTGTATAATGTAATGTATAATCATTGGAAAGCCTGTATATTTCTCATGCAGTGCTGTGTTTAAGGACTGTCCCTGCCTTAGCATATGGAAAAAACACTTCTGTCTCCAGCAAGAGTGACTGTTGACAGTATTTGAGGGGCTGCCACAAAGAAGAGGGGGTCAACTTATTTTCCAAAGCACCAGAAGGCAAGACAAGAAACAATGGATGGAAACTAATCAAGGAGAAAAGCAACTTGGAATTAAGGAGAAACTTCCTAACAGTGAGGATAATTAACCAGTGGAACAGCTTTGCCTTCAGGAGTTGGACAGTGACTTGTCTGTAATGGTATAAGGCAATGTTTCCCAACCTTGGCAACTTGAAGATGTCTGGACTTCAACTTCCAGAATTCCCCAGCCAGCATTCGCTGGCTGGGGAAATCTGGGAGTTGAAGTCCAGACATCTTCAAGTTGCCAAGGTTGGGAAACACTGGTATAAAGTCTCCTGCTAGAGCAGGGATTGGATTAGAAGACCTCCAAGGTCCCTTCTAGCTCTATTCTGATTGATTGATTGATTGATTGATTGATTGATTGATTGATTGATTGATTGACTTATGCAAGAAGTCAGTTGAAGGGAATCCTCCTGCCATTATATACAGAGCTATTAAGAAATGAATACCATTCATATCATTTTAGGAGGGAAAACCGTTTTGATCAATTCATCCTGACTAAATAGCAATAGAACTTAGACTTACAGAGTCAGCATATTGCCCCAACAATATGGGTCCTCATTTTACCAAGCTCGGAAGGATGGATGGTTGAGTCAACCTTGAGCTGGTGAGAATCGAACTGCCAGCAGTGGGCAGAGTTAGCCTGCAATACTGCATTCTAACCACTGTGCCACCATGGCTCTTAGCAAGCTGTTTTTAGGGCAGCTGGCTGACATGTCACTATTTTTTTTCCTATTTCTAATAAAAATGGAATATGCATCTTGACTAGCTCACATTCAGTTTTGAATGAGCCGAGGTGGCGCAGTGGTTAGAGTGCAGCACTGCAGGCTACTTCAGCTGACTGCTAGCTGCAGTTCAGCTGTTCAAATCTCACCGGCTCAAGGTTGACTCAGCCTTCTATCCTTCTGAGGTGGGTAAAATGAGGACCCAGATTGTTGGGGGCAATATGCTGAACTCTGTAAACCGCTTAGAGAGGACTGTAAAGCATTATGAAGCAGTATATAAGTCTAAGTGCTATTGCTATTGCTATTGATTATTGGATTATTTAGTTGTTGGATTCCTATATTCATGTTATGATGACCCTTTAGGCTTTTGGTGGGTTTCCCTGTTCACTTTATAGATCAGGGGCTCCTAACCTTTTCTGCCAATGGACCTCCCTTTAGTTTAACTTCAATTTATACACTTCCCCTAAAAATCCAAATGCCAAAATGAACCCAAATGAACAAGGAAAACAATACAATGAAACTTTGGGAAAAGTGGACTTCTTGCATCAAGGTAATTTATTTATTTTATTTATTTATTTTGTCAAGCATGTATATGGATATAAACAAAGTATAAACATTAATATGAATATATAAAAGTACAAGCATGGTTTTGAGTACATGGTATTTTACGAAATACATGGGGACTTTAGGACAGGGACGATAGGCAAGCTAGTGCGCTTATGCACGCCCCTTACAGACCTCTTAGGAATGGGGTGAGGTCAACGGTAGACAGTTTAAGGTTAAGGTTTCAGGGGTTTGGAGAAGAAACTACAGAGTTAGGTTATGTATTCCAGGCATTGACTACTCTGTTGCTGAAGTCGAATTTTTTGCAATCAAGTTTGGAGCGGTTTACATTAAGTTTGTATCTATTGCGAGATCGTGTATTGTTGCAGTTGAAGCTGAAGTAGTCGTTGACAGGTAGGACATTGTAGCATATAATTTTGTGTGCTACACTTAGGTCAGATCGAAGGCGGCGCAGTTCTAAATTTTCTAGGCCCAAAATTTCAAGTCTGGTGGCATAAGGTATTCTGTTGCGAACGGAGGAGTGGAGGACTCTTCTCGTTCTTCATACTTCTCCTGGACATTGTCTGCACCTCACCAAGGGAAGTACACTTCCAACCTGGAAAACCCCGATAGTTTTGGTTTCTTTTTTGGTGGAAAACTCAGTAATACCTTTGGAAATGACAGCTGTTCTCTTTCATTGTAGTCTTTGGTGTAACTTGACATTGTTTACTTCAAAGACAACAATGTTCTTTCATACAGTACATGGACTAAGTAAATCTGCAAATCACTTATGTTTGACTACTTAAAATGTTTTTATCTCATTGGAATTCTGAGCCCTTTATTGGAATTATTATTTTCTCTTGTCTTCTATTCTTTTCCTATTTTTTTCTCATCTTATCAAATCCAAACAAACACCTTACTCCCCCAGAAAGTAATTCAGAAAAAAAAGATCAGCAGTATTTGTGATGTATAGCATATAAGGAAATAAGGACCAGGAAGTAAGAATTAGAGTTAAAATTTGAATTTCTCCTTGTCTTTTTGGGGCAAGAAATGAGTAGATTCTGTTCAGTTTGCAATGAATCAATTTCATTACTATTCCCTCTCTAGAGTTATGACTACACCATTACTATTACTATTTCACTGATAGAAAAATCAGGTTCAGAGGCAGTTTATGTGCTATGCTTATATTCAGTGAAGAAGCAGAAAGCATTCAGGACCATATTCTGAATCCTAAATCAAACCAAAAACCCTTTGAGAAATGTGTACATTTTATTTTTATGTCTCAACTTCTGCTGCATTTTGGGAGAAATGTGTGTTTCGGAGTGATTTTATTACAAGCAGAGTTAGATCTGATTTTCATCCATTCGTACCAGATTCAAAATGTACAGCCCCTGAGGGAATCATGTTTTATCTGCTGGCCATGTAGTGGTTAAAGATGAGGAACCTAAAAAGAAGAAAAAAGGGGAGAAAAAGCTTTAATTCAGCACCACAGCATGGCTGAATTTTCAGAAGCTCAAACCCGGCATTTTAGAGATAAGATTTTAAACCTCTCTGCCTAGATGGAATAAATTAGTTTATTTGCTAGGTGTATGCAGTACTTTGGATTTGAAGGTTAAAAAAAATGAAAAGGCAGTGCTCACATAGCATCTGTCTATAGCTCTTAAGCCAAATGCATGTTTTCCTGGAATTACAAATGCAGCTGCACAATCTTGAAAACTAGGTTTCCTAAAATCATTTTTTTTGCTTTCAAATCTGAAATACTGCGTGCCCTTCTTACTTCATCACATCTTCCTCCTTCTCCTCCTCCTCCTCCTCCTCCTAAAATAGACATTTCATCATAAAAAAGGTTCTTTTACTTATCTCCAAAAAATCTGTACAGTACATAACATAATGGTCACCAAATACTCTTTCTTTCTTTCTTTCTTTCTTTCTTTCTTTCTTTCTTTCTTTCTTTCTTTCTCATTAATAATTAATTAATTAATTAATTAATTAATTAATTTGCCACTCATCTCGCTACAAGGCAGTTTCCGAGGAAGTCTATTAGTTGCATCTGAAGGTGGTGATCTTTACTAAAGGCTCCACAAAGTCAGTACAACTAATGGCAATCAAACTCTTATCTGGCAGCACCTTTCATAAATTAATTCTTTGTGTGAAATTGTAGTTCTATTCAACTTCCTCAAAATTCTCATTCCAACTAGTTGGTAGTAGAATCTCAATGAGGTTGGGATCCAAAGTTATATCAAGAAGCCACATGAATGAATGAAAAGAGAGGGAGGGAGAGAGAAATGCATAATGCATTCGATTGGGGTGTGGGATTGTCAGAATGCCCAAGGATACAAACAATCCCACACCCCAATCAAATCCAGGCTTGACACTTTATTGATATATTTTGATGGACAAGCTGAAACTTAAAACTGAGAAGATCTGCTCCAGTCCTGGTTCTAGTTAGCTGATTGGAAAAAAGTGAATTGAATCAAAAGAAAGTTATGGAGATTCCTGGGTGGGTAGAAGAAAATAGTATCTTCTAAACTGCTGACTCTTTCATGGTCAACTACATTCAGCTATGTGGTACCACCTTTAGTACATTGTTAACAGAACATAAGAGAAATAAGTTCAATATGTCAACCTACAAGCCTACATTATTCCAGCCACTGAGTATTCAGAGGTCCTTGCAGTTTCTACTCAAAAGAAAAACTTCACTCTGTTCCTATATCCGTAGGATATTCATACATTACAACAATTATTGAGTTTGTATCATCTTGTGACAATTTGTTGGTGGGTGTACTTTCTTCTGAGAATTGGGGGAAAGACTGATATCCATATTCCAAACAGACAAGTTTCATTAGTAATTGGGGACCTCCAATCAGCATTAGAGTTCCATAACTAGGGTGACTGAGGGCACCTCCAACTTTGCTTGAGATAATATTTTTCTGGTTAAATAGTATGGCCTAGGCTGGCACCAATAAGCAGCCACTCCTCCCAATTCTCTGGCCAGTTTTAGTCTAGTTATGAGTCTGACCTTCTGAATGTCTTCTAAGGATGAATAAGTGAAGGGGAAACATAGAATCAGTCTTGTATTTGGTTAAATATAATAGCAATTACCCTTTTTTCCTAGGAATTTAATTTGCATCTCTATAACCACTTAATATATTTGCGGAGGAGGGATCAGAAAGCCATAATAACATAAATGATAATGAAGATTCTGATGTTTGAACTTATTTGTCCTTTGTTGACATGAAAAAGAGAGTAAGAGACTTGTTATTATGTCTTTCTGATTTAGAACTCTGACTCATCTTTCTGACTCAATCTATTAGTAGGTCATCAATAATAACATTTATAACACCCACATTTCTGACCAGTGAAATAGATGCTCTGTTGATATGCACAAACTTTAAGATGTGTAGGAAACATATTAGGCTTAAAATTAGTAATGAAAGAATTTGGTATTTTTCAACAGAATGACCTACCTACTTCCACAAATCAATTGCACACCCTGTGGAGTTTTTCAGTCTAAAGGTAGCCCATCTGTCTGCAACTTTTCATTTGGAGTCATTGATTTAAGCACTGATAACTTGTTTTACTCAGGGTATAGTGTTATATCCAACATGGTCTATTCATCCACAATGCTTGGAAATTCAACGCGGCTTGAGCTTTAAGAAATTTTCAATCACTTATACTCAACAAGATAGCTTTCACTTGCCCAGAGAGGTCTCATTCTGATCTTCATCTTAGGAAAGATTTCTATTTTCTGGTCCTGACCCAAGCTATTTTTGCTCTTGTTGAGAGCAGACCTTCCTTATCTTGTATCATTAATTGGCAACAATATCTGTCACTTTTTTAAAAAAAAGAATCTCAATGCTTTACCAAGGTCTTTATAGCAAAGCTCATTGACATGACCAGGAAGTTAGAGCTGAAGTGGTGCAGTGGTTAAATGCAGCCATTGCAGGCTGACTGCTAGTTCAACAGTTCAGCTGTTCAAATCTCACTAGGCTCAAGGTTGACTCAGCCTTCCATCCTTCTGAGGTTGGTAAAATGAGGACCCAGATTGTTGGGGGCAATATGCTGAACTCTGTAAACCGCTTAGAGAGTGCTGTAAAGCACTATGAAGCGGTATATAAGAAAAGTGCTATTGCTATAAGTTCATTCTTTGAAGAGCATCAATTTATTCAACTGAGTTAATTCATTGTAATAATTCTCATGAGAAAGAATCAAGCCTAATATGCTTTCTGCCAGATTTTTTTTCCTTTTTAATGCATTTCATTTCTTGTTCCTTCTAAATATTTATTTATGTGTAAAACAAATAAGGAACTAGAGCATATTTTGAGCATTGTCCCATCATTAATGGTCATTAACTTTCCACGAAATGATTACAGTAAAAAAAAATGGAGATGGAAGCTTGCATTAGATTTATTATAAATAGGAGTGTTCTGATCCTGCTGACCAAAGTGGCAGTTGGTTCATTATGAACAACATAGCATACTTGAGTGGATCACTGTAGTGTTCCGGAGGGCCACTAGGGGGCCCATTAAGGAGCGGGAAACTTCCGATGCTGTGATTGGTTACTGAAGGTTGTGCTGCAGTATAAATAGGGAGCTGTCGTCCAGAGACCCTCTGTTCCTGTCAGACTAGTTACGGTCATTAATAAAAGAAGTTAGTTCGGCCTCACGTCTCCTTGATGTCCTTCGCACAAATATAATAATCACCATAAGAAGAAGCAAGAATCTTTACACCTCTGTGAATGTAATAGGAATACACAGACCTCCTGATGCCACAAAATAAGTTAATTTTGTGGTGGAAAGTAGTCTGGGTTCTTAGGAGGAGAGGCTGAATTCCAGATGGCAAAGCGAATGCAGAGCTTGGAAAATTTGGTCTGCAGGAAGACCATACTTTAGTTCCTCTATAATATTTACCAGAATATATCTATAGTTATGCAAATAGTTACTTTAGTCTGGTAAGATTCTGTCTATAGGTTATGAACAATAAACACTACCCAGAAGTAACCCCATGTGTTGTTATTGATTCTTGGTGTCTGACAGGTTTTTTTTTATTAAAATTTTATGTGGCCCATCTTGCTATCAAGCAATTCTAGGCAGCTTACAACAATTTTTTCTCTTCTCTTTCTCAAAATTCTTTTGGGAATTAGTTTACTCCCAGTAAAAGACCCTAGTCCAATATCGGCACATTTTTCAGGGAACAAAAATTATTTTAAACACCAAGGCCCATTCAGACTGAGATTAATTTAAATATTATTCAAGTAATTCAAGAAAAGCTTTTAGAAACTAGTTTCCACATGGCTAGATTAATGTAGGAATTAGAGATGCTTAATTCTGACAATTTTGTTTCCACTTAGCTTTTTTTCCAACCACATTTTTTTCTGGCACTGTGCAGATAAATAGTATCAAACAATTTATGTTTAACATGACAGTTACTGGAGTGGTAGCATTCATCTTGTTTGATTTTATTTTGGGGGGAGGGAGATCACAAGTTAATTGGTTTTCCAAAGAAAGAAAAAAAAGTGCAATTTGTCTCGTCATTGTTATTTATTTATTTATTTTGCAATGCTACAGATGCAAAATCTTGTAGCGATGCTTTAATAATTATCTTCAATTCATGTCTGATCAGCTGAGTGGTTCAAATAAGCAGCAATTCAAAGCAAAAGAGTTTGTTTGTAAATGTGAAGAGCAGCATGAGAAAAGGTTAACTCAATACTGACGATGAGATTAGTGAATTCAAAAGATCATATATGAAATTAAAATGAGGTTTATACTTGATAGCATCATTTCCATTTAATTTGAACCATGTGTAAATTGCTGCTGGTATCGTGTTCTGAGCACTGGCAGGCTCTACAATTATTACTGTGCTTTATTTTCATTTCACTTTTCCAGCAAGAAGGTACAGAAAAACCTTCTTATGGGGACTCCAGAGGAATAGTGTCAAATCCTCTACAATATTGACTTTGATTCTAAGCATCTCATGCATGATCAAATCTCTTATTTGTCTGTTGCTCACTGGGTTGAGCTGCAACCTCAAAACCTGCCGTTCAAGGCTTGTGAGAAAGTTGTGTTAATTAACTAATCTCCAATCTATACTAAATGAAGATGCTTGGTGACCATGGCTTAAGCATATCCAGGGATCAGTATGTCATTTGGTTGGTGGGAAGGAATGGGGAACTAGTTAGGTGGAGAACAGCTGCTGCTATAGTCTCGATGAGCAAAAAAACATCATTGCACCATTTCTACTATATTTATTAAAATCTGTCTTATTCACTCCATAGCATAGGGGTGGAATATAATCAATAAAACAACAATTTTGTTGCAGAGCAGGTCCCACTTGTCATCCTTATTGATATATTCATCTTCTACCCCTCCCCCCACCACTTTCCGCATCTCACTAGATACCCACTCATCTCAATGACTTTCCAGAATAACACAATGGCACAGAGATAGCTGACTTCACTGTTATTGATGGATGCCAGGGCAGCTGAGAAATAATTTTGATGGAGATCACCATAGGTTTCAGTGGGGAGGTGGAGTGCTTAAAAACATGAAAGGTGAGAGTTGTGTTGTATTCTCAAAGAATATAATTTGTTCAGGGACAGCTCAGTTACCCCCTTCACGTCTCCCCTGCTGAGAAGTAATCTGTGGTCAAAGCCATATGGAATCGCCTGTTCAGACTGCAAGATTATAAACACAGCTTCCCATTGTCTAGTGCATCAAAGTCAGTTTTATGCTTCTCTCTCAGCAAGCATTTCCATTCACTCTAAGTTATAGTTAGTATAAAAGCCATCCTACTGTTGAGAATGCATTTAGACTTTTTTTTTTCTTCTTCAGGAAAACTAATTTTCATTGTTTAAGAACACTATGGAATTTCTGTCTAGTTTTTTTTTAAAACTCTAAAATAGAAGTGGGAGAGAAATTAGTTTGGACTGCATTAAATGCAAACGTACCTAATTCATATTTCCCGAAGCAATGCAAATGCAAATGGTTCTTGGCTGATCAGCTTTGCCAAATTTGGTAATGCGATTTTCCTTTTTTTAAAAAAAAGCCCAGAAACTTTGTACTGAAGGAAACTATATATATATATATATATATAAATGCATTATATAAGCGGGATCCATTTTCAAAGCTGTACATTTTTAAAAATGAATACCTGAATGCTCTGCTTTAAATGGAGGAAATAATACATAAATATTTTCTATATATGCCTTTTTAAATCAAGTTGCAAGATATGGAAATGGAACAGAAGAATCTCGAGGTTGAGAGGAATAAGAAATGGAACTAAATGGAACTGAACACATCTGTTTACTTACACACACACACACACACACACACACACACACACACACACACACACACACACCAAATTTGAACTATCTTTTTCTGAAATGTCCTTATTCTATATTTGCCAATAGACCTCCCAGATACATGCTGGTCCTGTCCCAGAGCAAAAACCATGGAGACATTAGATGTGACAGAAGGCAAAACTTCGAATTTTAGCTTTTCAGAATTGCTTGCTCCTCCCAAGAAACTATATTTTTGAGAAAGATAAAAGTGGCTTTGTCTTTTAATTTTGGCAGGCAAGAAATGATAAGTTCAACATCTTGTCATCGCAGAACTTGAGCCAAGTCCTAATACTATTTTTCTCCTCCAGCAAGACTAACCTGAAAATGTAGCACTGAGAACATTTGATAATGTTCTTCTTCGTAATTGTCCTTGTAATGGTTCCAAGCCTAACGTGTGTTCGATTGGTAACTGCCTGATTTCCTTTGGGTAATGAATCAGGGCAGTGGAGTTTGATGTTGACTATGAGACATGGTGGAGAACAGTGTCTGTTCTTTGGCAGGTAGTAAGATGATCTGCTCACTGGCCAGCATTTGTTATAAGAATGGTTTGAACTGCATGGCTGTCTGGATTATGCAGTGAATTGGCAGCAAAACAGTGGTAGTTGTTCTGTGGCAACTGGCATTGGGCTGGAGGTGCTGCCACTCAGCTGAATATTTGGTAGTGTTGTGCTACTGGCAGCAGTGCTGCTGTGATCTCTGTCCAGGCAGGGGTGGAGTTGGGATTAGAATTGAACCTAAATTTTCAACATAACAGTGTTCTGGGGAGTAGAGATAACTAGTGAGTGACAGCAAGAGCAGAAGTGGAGCAATGGATGGTGATATGAGCTTGCATCTTGTAATGTTTACAAGGCCTGCCACATCGTAAGCATCCCTCTTGCCTGTCATACACTACAACTGGTCTCAAAGGGGCTGAAATGTGTGCTGCTTACACCTGTCACCTGTTCCAGAGACTTCCACCATTTTCCTGAGAAATTGGTTGAGGAAAGGAATATTATCTCCTTGCTATTATGGTCCAAGACTAGTACAACTTAAGTACCTAAGTACAATCCAAAAAATATAATACTATCACAACACAACAGTTTTTTTAAATAGTCTTTATTAAAATTTTACAATAAGAAAAAAGACACAAACAAAACACACAAACACAAACAAGTACACATATTTACAAACAACAACAAGAAATAGTCCAATACTTTAACAGCGCTATTAAAGTGTTTGTTTCATATCAATATCTATATATACGTTTTAAGTACATTCCGTATCATAATTATCGGTGAATATCATCCGTAATTTAATTAATTTAATTACAGCTTGTAAAGAAAGCATTTGTGAATATATCTCAATTCAACACAACAGTTTAATACATAGTGTATTTCTATTTTTTTAAATGGGAGTGATGTAATTTTATACCCAAGGTATAAAACTTAGCAATTTAAAAAGAGATTTTAGAATACCTGTCATGTAAGAAAAAAAATCTCAATAACATTGATTGGAGCACCAGCAGTCTTTCTGTTAGAGGATGAATTAATTGAGAGGGTGCTTCTGCATAGAATTTACACGTTAAGTAAAAACACATTGTAGGTTCACTAGAATTACAAAGGCATTGTCTAAGAACTACAGGGGTTTTTTTTATAGCTGCCATCCATAATTGCTAGAAGGGTAGGCAATAAATCATGTTCTGGAAAAAGCCCATAGGTAATAGTTGAAGCAATGAATAAGACTTATGAACTTCAATCAGGGAAGACCTTGATGGATAACATTGAGGTGCTGGCATTGGTTGGGATGCAGATATTTGCTCCCTCTCCAAACTAATGGGAGGGATTGGTCAGAATGGGACAACTCACCACAGTCAACTCACTATTTATTATTTATTTATTAGTGAGACTTATATACCGCCTCCAAGTGCAAGCACTCTCTAAGTGGTTTACACCATTAAGCAATGTATATTTATATTGCCCCCAACAACCTGGGTCCTCATTTTACCTACCTCGGAAGGATGGAAGGCTGAGTCAACCTTGAGCTGGTGAGATTTGAAATGCTGACCTGCGGATCACAGTCAGCTAAAGTGGCCTGTAGTACTGCACTCTAACTGCTGCGCCACCTCGGCTCTTATGACCAACTCACTGCAACCAACTTGCCGTGGCCAACTCAACATGGCCAATTCACTGCAGCCAACTCATTACGGCCAACTCGCTGCAGAATTCACTTAGTTCCTTCTATTTTTGTTGACCACGTTTTCATCAAAATTATTTTATCTCTTGTCTCAAAGAAAATCATTCCTATGTCCACCAGCTTTTATAATCCTTTGATGAATAATAAAAAGAAATAATCCCGCATTGAATTATCCTGTGGTAAGTTGGCCCATGGTGAATTGGCCACAGCGTATTCTCCCGTGGCAAGTTGACTGCAGCGAGTAGGCCGTGGTGAGTTGCCCATGCCAAGTTGGCTGCAGTGAGTTGTCCTAGACCCAAGAGTTGTAATAACCCCCAATTGTCCCAATCTGGTGGAGAGTGTAGCTGTAGCTAAATAAATAACTTTGTTGTTCTAAGCACAAGTCATAATGTACAGAATAGCATAGTGTTTTAGATGCAAAGAATGCTAAACAAATTAAAGCTGGACTATTAAAGAAAACCCTCAAATATTTCTTTTTAACTTTTAATGACAACATGTAACCTGACTAACAGGGGGAAACAATTCTGCATGAAGTTAATTCAATTCAATTATTTCAGACACAAGTCCTTGAATTCACCCACCATCAGTAATTTATCCCTGATCTCACCTGAGAGATGGGTCAGGGGAAGACATAGTGAATAATGTCTTCCACTTGAACAACACAACAAGGTCAGAGGCACTGTTCAACAAGACACTTACAAAATCTTCCTTAAAGTTTAGCCAAAGGCATGGTCTGCAAGCAAAGGCATGTAATGACTTTGTTTAGTGGGAGACTTCAGTCTTTGTATTGTTAACCAGACACTGGGAAAGGCTTCTATATTTTCTGTAGTGATGAAACCAAGATGAAGGTTCGTAGCACAGTAGTATCATTTCTAGTATACCTTTTAGATTTAGATTTTAGATTTATTATTAGAGTTGGAAGGGACCTTGTAGGTCATCTAGTCCAACCCCCTGATCAAGCAGGAGTTCCTACACCATTTGAGACAGATGGCAGTCCAGTCTCCCCTTGAAGGTCGCAAGTGTTGGGGCTCTCACAACCTCCGCTGGCAAGCTGTTCCACTGGTTGATCGCTCTCACCGTCAGAAAGTTTCTCCTCCTTCCAGGTTGAATCTCTCCTTGGTCAGCTTCCATCCGTTATTCCTTGTTTGGCTTTCTGGTGCCATAGAGAACAGCCTGACCCCCTCCTCTCTGTGGCATCCCCTCAAGTATTGGAACACTGCTATCATGTCACCCCTGGTCCTTCTCTTTGCCAGACTGGCCAAGCTCAGTTCCTGCAACCGCTCTTTGTATGTTTTATTTTCCAGACCTTTATCATCCTGGTTGCTCTCTTCTGCACTTTCTCTAGGGTTTCAATGTCTTTTTTGTAGTGTGGTGACCAAAACTGGATGCAGTACATCCAGTTTTAGAAAGTGTATCTCTAATATTTTTTTCTTCCAAGAACTGACTTCCGCCAAAGTGGGTAGGATAGAAGGCAAAAGTTCAGTCAATGATTTTCAATTGTGTAATGGGGGAAAAAAAACCAGGGCAGAATTTTTGAAGGCTTTCTAGTTTCTCATAGTGACCCAATGATGCAAGATACAGAGTGATGGAAGGTAACACTACTTCCATCCTCAAAAGTGTCCTTGGGAAGTACCAATCTCTTCTTTATGAGGTCTACTTCTGTTAAGTAATAACCTTCTCATCCCATTCACATACCTCAGCCTCACATAACGTCTGGGCTATCACCTTTCCCTGGGATAATCTACATGAATCAGCTGCCCTCCTTTGGAATAGAAAAATTGCACCATAGGACCAAGAGTGCATTGGGCAATTCCTCAAACAATGGTTAAATATCTTTTTCCATCCTGGCAAAAAATGGCACTTAGAGATTTTAATAGCACTAGTGCAGGGGTGGGTTCTAACTTACCTCGCTGCCGGTTCTCTTCCTCCCATGCTGCGTGGGCACGCCTCGTGGGTGTGTGCACACACTTTGTGCACGCACGCATGCACAGTAGCAAAAAAATCAGAAAAAAATCCCCCCAAAAATCTGAAAACAAGATGGCGACGCATCCGCAGTGCCGGAAACTCGGCTTCTGCGCATGCGCAAAAGAACCCCCCAAAAAAAAATTCCAAAAAAAGATGGCGGTCTCCACAGACCGACATCGACTGATCCGGTTCCGTGACGTCATCGTGATGTCACCAACGGGTTGCTACCGGTTCAGGCGAACCGGTCCGAAGCGGGAGGAACCCACCTCTCCACTAGTGATAGCAATAGCACTTTGACTTATATACCATTTCATGGTGCTTTTACAGCCCTCTCTAAGTGGTTTACAGAGTCAGCATATGGTCCTCAACAATCTGGGTACTGGTAAGGATGGAAGGCTGAGTCAACCTTGAGCCGGTCATGATTGAACTCCTGGCAGTGAGTAAAGAGTTAGCTTGCAATACTGTATTCTAACCACTGTGCCACCACACAGTGTAAAAGGGGACTTTGCTGTATCGTCTATCCAAGTTTATTATTGTTTCTACCAAAGACTGCTATCTTGGTTATATAATTTATCTTGTTTTTCTCATTCACAGTAAGCAGCAATTTGGTCAATAGTCTTCTAAGGCCAACCTTGCTATAAGAAATAAGGGACATGTCCCAACTTACATTACATTTTTTTTAAAAAATCTACTGAATAAGAGGGAGAAGAAGTTTTGTAACTTCATGACATTGTGGTATCATTATTATGAAAGTTAAATTAAAAAGGGGGACAAGTAAACAGCCCAATCTGACTCCTGTTTCCATGAAATAGGATCTGACAGAGACCCTTGAGAGTGCATTCTTACTCTGCCTGTAATATCAGTGGGTAATTTAATTCTTAATTTGAGAAGACACATATCTATGTCTGTCCTTGAAAGTTTCCCACATAATTGGGACCTGTCAAATGAATCAAAAGCAGAGGTGAGATCAATGAATGTGACATAGAATTTTGTTTGGTCTGTCCATTGGTATATTTCTGAATAACAGCCTTCAGGATGTGCCCTGATCTACTGCATGTTATCCTTTTCAAAATCCTGCCTGTTCCAGGTGGAAAAGTTCTGTTTCTTCCTCCTAATTTTCTAAATTATTCAAAATATGTCAGGCATAAACCTTAGAAGGAATATTTAGTAATGTAATTGGAAGGTAATTGGTAGGTTCCTACCAAATGTCCTTTTTGAAGATTAGTATATAATATCAATACATGGTTTCTAATGGAAAGATACAACATATTTTATCTATTTTTGAGAAAACTGTAGTCGGAATAAGAATCCACCAGGAATCATTCTTCTTAAATACTTTTGGAAATATCCTCACTAAGGGGTTTTCCAAGTTCAGAGCTAACATCAATGGTTGACATTCAGGTTATGTAACACCTGGCCATTTTAGTATCACACTTAGTTCAATAGAGGCTATAATCAGCTCAGTATATGGGCAACTGAGAGCTAGATAGTGTAGTGCAGGCAAAGTTGGCTCTTCTATGACTCATGGACTTCAACTCCCAGAATTCCTGAGCTAGCATGATTGGCTCAGAAAGTCTGGGAGTTGAAGTCCATGAGTCATAGAAGAGCCAACTTTGCCTACCCCTGGTGTAGTGGAAATGGACAAAGAGTTCTACTCCCACTTAGTCCCAAAGCCACTTGAGTGACCTTGGGTTTTCTGTCAGCCTTGGAAAGAAAAGGCCAGGGTAAACCACTTCTGAAAGACATATTGCAACACATTTTAGGGAGAAACCTCTGAAGTTGGTATGTCAAGCATTAGTACCACAGAGTTGGCCTCCTCCGGGTCCCGTCGGCCAAGCAATGCCGGCTGGCGGGCCCTAGGGGGAGGGCCTTCTCTGTGGCGGGCCCGGCGCTCTGGAACCAACTGCCTCCAGAGACCCGAACTATTCCCACCCTGCTGGCCTTCCGAAAAGCCGTTAAGACATGGCTCTTCCTGCAGGCTGGGGGTGGAGCCTAATCCATCTGTGCTCTCCCCCGGGTATGTCTGATTGTTGGATGGTTTTTTTTAAAATGAATTTTTAATTTTTATATTTGTTTTTAATCTAATGTTTATTACTGGTGATTCTTGTATCTTTTTCTGTTGTACGCCGCCCTGAGTCCTTCGGGAATTGGGCGGCATATAAGAAAACCATAATAAATAAATAATAAATAAATACCTTCCAATGACTCTTTGACTCTGCCTAACTAATTTTTATTTTGACTGATGAAGTTACTTGGATGAGTTACGAGATGTTACTTCAGATTAACGAACTTCCAGTTGCCATGATTTAATCTTTTAGACACTTCTGAAAGTCTTGAAAAGAAAACTACAAGGACTTGTCCAGGCAGTCAACAGGAATCAATACTGACTCAAAGGACACACACACTTGCAAACAAAGAACAAGTATAAATTCTTCATCCCTCCCCCCTCCCCGCCAGTGGATGGAGCTATATTAAGATTGCTAGCAGCATCTATCTATCTCTTAGAGAACCTGTTTGGTGTAGGGCTTCGGTGCCAGCCTAGAAATCAGGAAAGTGTGAGTTCTAGGTTTGCCTTGGACATGATAGCCCAACCCATCTCACAGGTAGTGGAGAAAATGGGAAGCAGGAATATTGGCTATGTCTATCACCTTGAGTTGACCAAATATGTAAAAAGGTGTCATAAAAAAACTAATAAATTAATACAAAAATAAGGTTGGGCAGTTAGCATACTGAAAGATGTTAACAAGCTATATAACCACACCTTGAGAATCAGATATAATTCACTTGGAAGTTTTCCAATGCACATACGTGGAGTAGAGCTCTCCACATGTCCAGCAGAATTGTATCTTGGCACTCCTGTTTTCAGTGTCTGCATTACTATTATCAAGCCAGGATTGCAGTTAAGTGGAGAGAAATGGAGATTCCTCTGTAAATACCTTGACTTTTTGGAAGAAAGGCAAAATGGATGGATGGATGGATGGATGGATGGATGGATGGATGGATGGATGGATGGATGGATAAATGAGAGAGATGAGATTAGATACACAGACAGACAGACAGAGGTGGGTCAATTGATGGTTGGTTGGTTGGTTGGATGGAGAGAGAGAGAGAGAGAGAAAGAGAGAGAGAGAGAGAGATACTGTAGATAGATAGATGATAGATAGATAGATAGATAGATAGATAGATAGATAGATAGATAGATAGATAGATAGATAGATAGATAGATAGATAGATAGATAGATAGATAGAATTGGGATGATCATCACTTTAAAGCATATATTACGGTATGTTTGCAAATCTGGCTGATTGCTAGAGAAATGAAGTCATTTTATAACAATTTTCTTTAATTATGAAATTTGCAGTAAAGTTGTTATTAGTCTTCCACTGAAATTCCCCTTGTTACTTATTGTTAGTGGAATCCATATTATATATCCTCTTTAATCGTACAACTTTTGACTTGTTCAGTTTCAGAATAAATTGTTATTGGCAATGTACAAATAAGCCTTAACAATGTCTAGACTGTTGTTTTATAACATTGCTGAATTCTGTCAAAGCCCTTACAAATCCTTTTTATAGCCCTTTATATTTCTTTACACGCTATAGTGATAATCAGTAAATATTGAAACCGACGAGGCAGCAATTTGTACAAGTTCTTGCTGCTTTTTCAGAGTGACAAAAGCAGGGTCAAAGCGCTGTGTCACAAACTCTACCTTCATCTATATGTGCATGATATGACAGATGTGCAGCAAGGGTGACCTTTTCTACCCAAGGCCACAATGTTCCTTTTGTCAGATTCCCTTGCTCTCCCAATCAACCTTCTGCAATGAAGAGTTTCTGTCCATTCTTGAGTCATATTTTCCACAAGGCTTTAAGGTTTTATGTTTTATGTACTGGCGAACCTTGAAATCTGCAAGAATAGCAAAGACTCCACTGATCCAAAGTTCCACAACTTTTTTTTTAAAGATACAGCTAGTCCTCAGCTTACGACCATTCATTTAGTGGTTGTGTTCTGACCCAGCTCCCCATACACAACAAACCCTCTGAAGTTAACTCAAAGATTCTTTTATTAGGAGCGTCAGCAGCCCTGGGAAAAAAGTTTCTCTCTCAACGCAGGCTAACAAATCTGTCCAGCAGGAAGATGAATAGTTTTCTGCCAAACCTATTCATCTCTGCCCACTGCCTTTTATCCCAAGAGCTAGGTTGGGGCTTCACTAGCAGCGGTGGTTCTTCCTTCCAAAGGATCGGCTCACAGATTTCCGCTGCTCTCCTCTCCTCTGCCTTCTGCGCATCCGTGCGTCAGGCACTGGACCCAGCTGTTCCTCCTCTTCCTCATCAGCCACCTCCAGACCTGGAGGCTGTTGACTCTCCATCTTAGGCTGATGGACAGTCCAGGCTCTCTGACAGCTCCATTCCCTCTTCCCCCTCGGAGCTCTCAGGTTGCCTTGATGCTACCCCTGACTCCCATGGCTCCTCCTCCTCTGATTTGGCTGCTGGAGGGGCCACAACAGGTTGTTTGAAATTATAGCAGCACTGAAAAAAGTGGTTTACATTGGCTCGAACTTCTGACCATCACAACGTTTTCATGGCCAGATGATCAAAATTTGGCCCCTTGGCATCTGGCATGTACTTCGATGGTTGTAGGATCCCAGGATCATGGGATCACCATTTGCAACCTTCCCTGCCAATTTCTTGGGGGGGGGGGGAGTCAATGGGGAAAGCTAGATTTACTTACTGCTCATGTGATTCACTGAACTGCAGTGATTAGCTTAACAACCATGGCAAAAATGGTCATAAAATTGGGTGCAACTCCCTTAACAACTGCCTTGCTTAGTGATGGGAATTCTGGTTCCAATTGTGGTTATAAGTTGAGGGTTAACTGTTGACAATTCAAGATTTATATGCCAATGAAGACTCAATCATCCAGGCTGAACATACAGGTAGTCCTTGACTTATGACCACAATTGCTCCCAGAATTTCTTTTGCTAAGTGAGACACTTGTTAAGTGAATTTTGCCCCATTTTACAACTTTCCTTGCCACATTTGAATACTGAATCACTGCAGTAGTTCAATGAGTAACACAGTTGTTGAGTGAATCTAGCTTCCCCATCGACTTTGCTTCTCAGAAGGTTGCAGAAGGTGATCACATGATCACTGTAACCATCATACATAGGAGGCAGTTGCCAAGCATCCGAATGTAAATCCTGTGGCCATGGGGATGCTGCAATAGTCATAAGTGTGAAAAATGGTCATAAGTCACTTTTTTCAGTACCATTGTAATTTTGAGTGGTCACTAAATGAACCGTTGTAAATTGAGGAATACCTGTATCCAAAAGATTAAATCATGGCAATTGGACCAAATTTTGGTCCAGTTGCCATGATTTAACCTTTTAGATAATTCAGGATTAAGTCTCCCTTGTGCTTAGACCATATCAGAGGTGGGTTCCTGCCGGAACTGCCCAATTCACAATCAGAAAAATGTACTGAGGCTAATATTTATGGTTTGTTTGCTTATAAGTTCTTTGTTAAAAATCTTTTCTTCTTCTTCTTAATGATGATGACTACCAATAAAGGATAATATTTGCAGCTCTGAGCTTGGTTGTTTTCTTGCAAATATTTCATTACCCAAACTAGGTAGCACTGATGATGTTACCTAGTTGGGTAGAGAAATGTCTGCATTAAAACAACCAAGCTCAGATGATGACCATGAGTGTTAAGGAGAATAAATCTCCATAGAGGCGATGTTGATCTTTCTCTCGGAACTCAGACATTTAGAAATAAAGCCGAAGTTAAAAGTCTAATAGAAAATATTTATTTCGGTACAAAAAGAATAAATTCTGAATAATTACATTCTTGCTAATTAAATGCGACCACTCCCGGTCAGAGCCAAACCACAAGAGAAGAATGGAGAATCAGGAATGCACACATCCGCATAAGATCACATCACGTGTCCTGCTTGTAATGGAATGGTCCATAATATTAGGATAGGGGTGCATCACCCTGCATAGACATACAACTGACAATATTCACTACATGACAATGAGGCCAATGTCCAATTCATTTTCAGAATGGACGACCGAACGGACAGTCCCAAAGGTGCTTTTTCAAGAGGGAACTGGACTTTCTGTTTTTTTATTTGAAGATGTTTCATTTCTCATCCAAGAAGTTTCTTCAGAGCTTTTCTTCAAAGAAAAACCAGAAAGTTCAGTTGCCTCTTGAAAAAAGCACTTTTGGGACAACCATGACCTGGATGACTGAGAATCTCCATAGACATTGAACTGACATAGTTTCTTCTATTCTTATCATACTGTTTCATAGCATAATCAGCACATTTTATTTCAAGCTTATTTTGAGAGACATTTGACAAAATGCACAAATGTTACTTGAAGTCAGATTTGTCAACTCCTGTATGCAAAGAAGGGATGAAGATTGTTGCTTTAACTAGTCAGGTTGTTGTTGTTGTTGTTTTTACAAAAGATGAGCAAGATCCTGGAGAAAAGGTGCACCCATTGTGATAGAATTTTTCACTGTTGCATATTTAGCAGGTGCATTTAAATGCAACTTTTAAACATTTCTCTTTTGCATGATTGATCAATGGAGCAGAGTAGAGGAAGTTGTTATATCTTTATTTAAACTTTTGGCAGGATATGCTTTGACAAGGAATCCCATGAAGGTCACATCCAACAAATGAGCTACAGTGAATGGAAGTTTTGATCAATTATGATTAAGGGTCATAAAGCGAACTACAAGCGTGACTTTGATTATCTTCCTAGATAGAGTATCATTTCTTTAACAACAACAACTTAATGTATTTTGAAGAGCTGACTGGCGCCACTGGATTTTTTTGCAGTTTTTCCTTTAGGATATACAAATAACATCACTGCAGGACATGCATAGACAGAACAACAGAATAACAGAGTTGGAAGGGACCTTGGAGGTTTTCTAGTCCAACCCCTTGCCTGCAACATGTGTAGGTCCAAGGCTGTATTGAAAGAACATACAGGAAACTATAACCCAGCTATGAAAAATATCTCCAAAGTGTTCCTTTGATTCCTTTCCCATCAACTGTACCGAAGCAGAATGGTTTTAAAAATGCAGAATGAAAACATGGTGTGACATTCTTCCAAATCATGTTTATTTCCATTGCTATAATCTACCTTGAAAATTACATCATAGATCACACAGCCAGGTTTTCATGTTTTGGAATTGGTGACAAATTAATTCAGAGTAGTAAACCCTGCTACAAGTTGCTTTCCTTCTCCTTCTTTCATCCTCTGTTCCTGCCATTTCACAAATTCAAAAGCTTTATGCAGAATTCCATTAATATGAATAGCACACAGATTGCTCTGGTTTGATTACTGTCAAGTTCATGGTATCTGTATATATTGAGCAGGAAAACTGCTTAGCAATTCCACTTACCATTGCCAGTGGGATATTCATGTTGACATGGTCTTGCATGAAAAGCAACCCTGGCATGCCTTAAGCATAACTGGAATAAAATTCTTCTTCTTTTTCTGATGTACAGTTCATATTATTTATGCCTTACTGTTATTTCTCAGCAAGATATACAATAAGTCAAAGAAAAATGAGACACAGTGAAATCAAGTGTATATACATGTATATACGGTCACATACACACAGAAGAGAGAGACAGTTCACTGCTTTCAGTTGCTACCTTTGGCTGATCTCAGAAAAAAATAAGAAAGGGTTGACCTTGTCAGTTCTTGGATACAAAACCACCAGACAAAAACAGGACTGTAGACTAGAAGGAGAATTTTAAAGAACATCTCGGAAGAAGGAAATAGCAGACTATATTGTTTGCTTCTATATTGTTGCCAAAAAAAAAAACACCTGCATGGATGTGTCATATAGTGATGGGAGTCAAGCTCAAGTCAAGGAAGTCTTTATTTAGTTTGTTGAGGCTGGGCTCACTATTAACAATCATACCAACACAACTTTCTTTCTTTCTCCTCTGCCTTCTAGTGGCAGCAGATCAGAGGTGGGTTCCTGCTGGTGCGGTTAATAGCTGTTGTTTGGCGCAAAGCCGAAGACGCTGCTGCTGTTCGCGGCGTGGGGGCTTTCCCCGGGCGCTTTCCCCGCCCGCATGGATGCCGCCAATTGCGTTCTTTTGCCCTCTGCGCATGCGCAAAGCGTTCTGCATGCGCAGAGGGCAAAATAACGCAATTGGCGGCATCCATGCGGGCGGGGAAAGTGCCCGAGGAAAGCTCCCGCGCCGTGAACGACAGCAGCGTCTTCGGCTCTGCGCCGAACAACAGCTATTAACCGCACCGGCAAAAACAGGCAGGAACCCACCTCTGCAGCAGATGCTACTGTTGGCACCTGGCCATGATTTTAAATGTTTCCCAATGCTCTACATCTAGGATTGATCTGTAGCATTATAGAGCAAGACTTTATTTACCGCCACACACCTACAAAGAGAACATTCACAGAGCATTCTGCAAAAATTACATCTTACATTTTTCAAGAAGGAATGAGTCCCCAAAAGAAATATCTGAATTCTGGGTCAACGCTACCTTTTGTTCGATTGATATTTATCAAGAGGTTGCTGGTTTGCTTCCAGGTTCAATTCAAAGTGCTGGTTTTGACCTTTAAAGCCCTACCTGTCATGGAACCAGTTTATTTAAAATGCTGCTACTCTCTGGCAGGAGGGGCATGTTATGGGTCCCCTGTGCTAAAGACTTCCATCTGATGTGATCCAGTTCCATGGCACTCACTCTTTGGAACATCATCCCTTAAGGTATGATCTGCCCCAAAGCTACTGGCATTTAGGAAACCCCTAAAAACTTAAGTGGTTCAGCAGACCTGGGTCCCAGAGAAATGGGGAGCCCATGAGATGGTTGTACTAGGTGTAGGGCAGGGATGGGTTCCACTTACCTTCGCCACCGGTTCCCATCGCGATGTTTTGCGCACGTGCTCTCGCTCCGCATGCACGCACACGCATGTCCCCTCATGCAATTCTGTTTCCGCACATGCTCAGTAGCTATAATCAGCCCGAAACACAGCTGAGGAGCTGATCAGCTGTGCTTGGGGCGAAGGAATAAAGGTAAGTATAAACCCAGGGGAGGGCAGGAGGGCCCTTTTTCAAGCAGCAGCAGAGAAAAAAACTTCCAAACAATAAAACATTCGAAAAAAATTCCCCAAAAAAAGATGGCGGTGGCCACGGACCAGCACCGACCGAACCGAATCCTTGAGGCCATTGTGAGGTCACCAGCGGGTCGCTACCAGTTTGAGTGATCCAGTCCGAACCGGGAGGAACCCACCCCCGGTGAGGGTGTTGGCCATTCTCCTGCAGAGTGTGTATGTCAGAGGTGGGTTCCTGCCAGTACGCTCTTATCTGTTGGTCGCCGCAGAGCCGAAGAAGCCGGTGGCGTTCGCGGCGTGGGGCTTCCCCCGCCCGCTTTCCCCCACCTTCCTGGACTCCACCATTTGCGTTCTTTTGCCCTCTGTGCAAGCAGAGTGCTTTGCGCATGCTCAGAGGGCAAAAGAACACAAATAGTGGCGTCTAGGCAGGCGGGGGAAAGTGAGCGGGGGAAGCCCCGTGCCGCGAACGCCACCAGCTTCTTCGGTTCTGCGGCGACCAACAGGTAAGAGCGTACCGGCAGGAACCCACCTCTGGGGTGTGTGTGTGTGTGTGTGTGTTGTGTGTGTGTGTGTGTGTGTGTGTGTAACAGGTTTAATTGTTTTGCTTGGTTGCTTCTATGCCATTAAGAGCTACTTTTGTGAGATGGATGGCTGTATAGATCTGATGAATAAACAATTAAATTTAGGATGGGAGAACATGACAGAAATCTTGAAAGTGACAAGTGACTCCTTTAGGTTCCAATAGAAGGAAAGGAATTGCTTTGTTTTCACCCTTGAATTTGGAGAGAAAACAGGATAAGAAGGGAACTAAGATCATTTTTTTTACAACTGCTAAAGCTATTAGAATTATTTCCTGGTAGTGCTAGAAAACAGTGATGAATGTTGTCTGAATCTAAGCTATTGCTTTTATGCGGTATGGGAAATAAATCCAACATTTCCATAGGGGTAATGCCTAGATTAAACTTAATCTTTCAAGGAGGAAAAAGCAAGAAAAAAAGTGAGCAAACTGTGACCCAAGCATTCCCTACAGCTGAACTGCTAAATGCATTTTTTTCTTCTTCAGATAATGGATCAATGCAGTGCAGTTTTAAACCCTCCTGGAATAAAAGGCAGAAATATCATCTCAAAAAGCCATTCGCTTTGATTTGTATGTTTTAGTGTGCTGTGAATGTCATCAGTTAAGCAGAACTATCAGTGGAGTGTGTGGAGAAACAATCTCTGGCTAACAAGCCCTTTTTTCTCACACTAGTAAATGTTTGTGTGTTGTAAGACAGACACACAGAGAGAGAGAACTTTCAAATGGCATCTGTGTTGATTAACCTTGCAGTATAATTTATACTTCTATTTATTTAATCACTTTCAAGTTTTAGTATTCCCTGGCAGTTGTTAGATTGCTTTTTAAATTTAGGCTGGGTGAAGAAAAGTTTATGCATTCTCACTCCCATTTCATAATATTTGTGTATAAGTGTCGCTGGCTATTTAAATATTGTTTTATTTAAATTAGGGCATTTTCTGCTCATCTGCATATAAATATTTCCCATATTTAAATCACACAGAGAAGGAATATGTCTTGTCTCATCTGGTCATCCTAGTGATTGATTCCTATAGTTCAGTGATGGCGAACCTTTTTTTCCTCGGGTGCCGAAATAGTGCGTGCACGCGCTATTGCACACGCGTGCGTGCCCACATCCATAATTCAAAGCCCCCCACTTGCCTCACCCCCCTGTGCATGCGTGCGTGACCCCCCCCCACTCCCCCATTTCCTGACTTCCAGCGGGCCCAGTAGGCCCATTTTTTGCCCTACCCAGGCTCCAGAGGCTTTCTTAGAGCTTGGGGAGGCAGAAAATGCTCCCCCCGCCACCCCGGAGGCCCTCTGGAGGCCAAAATCACCCTCCCAGAGCCTCCATGCGAGCCAAAAATCAGCTGGCGGGCACACACATGCACGCTGGAGCTGAGCTAGGGCAACGGCTCACGTGCCGGCAGATATGGCTCCGCGTGCCACCTGTGGCACCCGTGCCATAGGTTCGCCATCACTGCTATAGTTTATGCTTGGACAGAATCAAGTAGAGAAAATAAATGGTGGTGGTGGGGACTTTGCCTGTTTTTAGACATTTCATTAAACCTGGATAGGCATCTTGATGCCTCCAAAAGTTGTGGTCTGTAATTTATATCATAACCAGTGATAATGGGTTATTGAAACTGAACTCCAGAACATTTGGAGGGCATCAATTGACTACTTCTGCACAAAATAATTTGATAGTATGCAAATGATACCCAGCTTTTTCCTTCTGCCTTCACTGGCCTAGCAATTATTTCTTATTTTACAATAGAGGCAGTTTGTTTTATAATACCCAACCAAATAAAATATGGAATTTGGATTAATTCCTTTAATTATGGTGAACTTCAAACCCAGGTTTATGGTGATAGCTTGATTTTACAAAGCAAAAATTAGCCATTATTTTGAGTTTGGACATCATGGTAAATTACAGCTGATCAAAACTATGAACAGCCATGATAACAGCTGATAGGCTTTTTTGGTAGTGGCCCCTGTCTTTGGAGCCGAGGTGGCACAGTGGTTAAAGTGCAGCACTGCAGTTCAGCAGTTCAGATGATCAAATCTCACGGGCTCAAGGTTGACTCAGCCTTCCATCCTTCTGAGGTTGGTAAAATAAGGACCCAGATTGTTGGGGGCAATATGCTGAACTCTGTAAACCACTTAAAGAGGGCTGTAGAGCACTATGAAGCAGTATATAAGTCTAAGTGCTACTGCTATTGCTATTATCCTAGATACAGATGGCCTGTAAGGTAGCGACTATCCTAGCTCTAACTTTATTGTAAAATTACATTAACAAAATCTTGCAAGACTGAATTTCCTCTCTTCCTTCCTCTCCTTTTACTCTCTGGAGAACTATGGAGGGTCCTTTCTGAGATGAATCCCACCCTCCCTCCTTCTGTGGCCTGAGAAACCAGTTGTCTAGTTTTTCCCCCTTTCTCCTGTGACCCAAGGTCATTCTCACACACCATTACATAGCGGTTTACACAAGTTTCTGGTTTACACAAATAAGTTGATCTATTCCTCTAAGCCAGGGGTCCCCGAACTTGGCAACTTTAAGACTTGTGGACTTGAACTCCCAGAATTCTCTAGCCAGCTATGCTGGACCCAAACATATCTCTTTTGCAAGACTTGATGGGATGGGTAGACTGGGAAGAGATGGTCCTTCAAATCACCTGGTCCCATGTCATGCAGTGCTTTAATAGTCATAACCAGCATTTTGAATTGAACCCAAAAGCAAACTAACAATCAATGCAGCTTATGAAGCAGATGTGCAGTGCAGGCAGTTCTAACTCAAAGCTGCCTGCACTTCTGCTATATATGCTATATTTCTTGACATACTTAGAGTTTTTTGGCTACTTCCAATGACAGTAATTGTATTCTTGTACTTTTGGAGACCCCTGTTATCTTTGCACTAATGCCTGGCTCCCCATAGGTGAAATTAGTAATAGCAATAGCAATAGCACTTAGACTTATATACCGCTTCATAGTGCTTTTACAGCCCTCTCTAAGCGGTTTACAGAGTTCAGCATATTGCCCCCAACAATCTGGGTCCTCATTTTACCAACTTTAGAAGGATGGAAGGCTGAGTCAACCTTGAGCCTGGTGAGATTTGAACAGCTGAACTGCTGAACTAGCAATCAGCTGAAGGTCGCAGTGCTGCTTTTAACCACTGCGCTACCTCGGTCCCACAACTTATCACAGTTCATTTAGTGACCGCTCAAAGTTACTACAGCACTGAAAAACTGGCTTATGACCATTTTTCATACCTACGACCATTGCTGCATCCCCATGGCCACATGATCAAAATTCAGATGTTTGGCAACTGATTCATATTTGTGACGGTTGCAGTGTCTCAGAGTCACGTGATTGCCTTTTGCAACATTCTGACGAGCTAAGTCAATGGGGAAACCTGACTCGGTTAACAGCCATGTTTCTCACCTGACAACTGCAGTGATTTGCTTAACAACGGTGGCAAGAAAGTTTCTAAAATGGGGCAAAACTCATTTAACGAATGTCTCACTTAGCAGCAGAAATTTGAGGATCAAACTACTTATTAATTGCTATCCCAACATACTGCATGTCTTTTCAATTCTGTCATTGGAATATTTTATTTTATTTTATTTATTTAAACGCTCTTATAGGCCGCCCAATCCCGTGGGACTCAGGGCGGCGTACAGCATGAATAAGAAGCGTACATTTTAAAAACAGTAATCATAATTTAAATTAAAATATAATTAAAAAGAAAACAATTATAAACACAACATTCAGGGGGAATCTGATTATCCTATTCACCCCATCTGCCGGAAGAGCCATGTTTTTAAGGCTTTACGGAAGGCCAGCAGGGTGGGGATAGTCCGGATCTCTGGTGGAAGTTGGTTCCAGAGGGACGGGGCTCCCACAGAGAAGGCCCTCCCCCGCGGCCCCGCCAGTCGACATTGTTTGGCCGACGGGACCCGGAGGAGGCCCTCTCTGTGGGACCTAACCGGTCTTAGGGAGGTATGTGGTAGGATGCGGTCCCGCAGGTAACCTGGCCCTGAGCCATGTAGGGCTTTAAAGGTAACGACCAACACCTTAAATTGCAACCGGAGACTAATTGGTAGCCAATGCAGCTGGCGAAGGAGAGGTGTTACGTGGGTGTATCTTGGTACACCCACTACAGCTCGCGCAGCTGCATTCTGTACCAACTGGAGTCTTCAGATGCTCTTCGAGGGTAGCCCCATGTAGAGCGCGTTACAGTAGTCTAGCCGTGAGGTGACAAGGGCATGAGTGACTGTGAGCAAGGCCTCCCTCTCCAAGTAAGGCCGCAATTGGTGCACAAGACGGATCTGTGCGAAGGTCCCCCTAGCCACAGCTGAAAGATGTTGATCCAATTTTAGCTGTGGGTCTAGGAGGACACCCAAATTGCGGACCTGTTCTGAGGGAGTCAATTTTTCTCCCCCAAGAACCAAGGAGGGACAGTCGACATAGTCCTTGGGAGGCAATATCCAGAGCCACTCAGTCTTGTCTGGGTTGAGCCTGAGTCTGTTCACTCCCATCCAGACCCTCACATCGTCCAGGCAGCGGCACATTACATCAACTGCTTCACTGAATTGACACGGGGTGGAGATGTACAACTGGGTATCATCAGCATACTGCTGATACCTCAATAGAAGGTTAAATCCATGATCTTGGTCCTCTCCATCATGTTAATCTTTTTTGAGTTTATGGAAACTGCCCTTAGCTGTCATATCTTTTCTATCTCTATTAGAAATGGTACAATTGTGATATGCAATGCTACTGTTACTATAGCTGCTGAATGAATTTTTTCTGGGTAGAATGGAATGCTGCTTGTGCTAAACAATTCCAATATAGTTGAAATTCCAGAGTTGGACAGCTGAACACCTGGACAATGTAATCAGTAATACCTTTGCTACCGGTTCGGAGATGTGCGCGCGCATGCCACTTCTGCACATGTGCAGAAGCTTCTGCACATGCGCAGAGCATCCATGATGACGTCCGGGTGGGTGGGCGTAACATCCCGCCACCGCCGCTACCGGGGCAAACTGGTAGAAACCCACCACTAAATCTGAGGCATGCCTGGCAACCTTTCCCCATTTTGGTTGCTATCAGACACACTTGCAAAATAACTTAGGTACCCCACGATTTCTGACGAGATTACCAGAGCTTTGCAAAAATGTCAATATCTCATGAAATCTTGCATGGCATTTTGATACTCTATTGTTGATATATTGCAAGGTTTAATGAGAAATCATTTTGACTCTGTCAAAATAGTTGTAATAAATGCTGTATCATCTCTACCTGCCATGCAGTCAAGTTCTAATTTCATGGATTGTACTCAGCCAGATCTTCTGTTTTAATTTTTTTTTGAAAGTCACAAAGTAACCTAAGATTTCCCCTCAAATTTGCTGAATATCATCGATAATTGAAATGGATGACTTGAATGGATTATTATTCTCATTAATAACCTTAATGAGATTATTAAGGTCTACTTAATTAAGTAAAACAAACACATGAATTAAGGTAATATGTACTTGGCCTTTATTACATTTGTGCAATAATAACTTTTCTGGGGTGGAAACATCTTATTAACTCACAGGCGGTTTTGTTAAATGGACGTTTCATTCAATATTAGTACTGTGTTCTTGTGCTAATAGTAGTATTGCATTTTTGAGACTATCATCACATGTAAGATAGAACAATGTTTTTAAACGCAAAATTACCCGTATTTTTCGGAGTATAAGATGCACCGGAGTATAAGACGCACCTTAGTTTTTGGGGAGGAAAATAGGGGAAAACAATCTGCCTACCAGGTATTCATCTGGCTAGCATCCTTAGTCTGGTCAGCTTCAGCACATTATTTTATCTCCTGGTTAGGACTTAAAAAAACCTTCTTCTGAGAGAATAACAATGAAAGAGCCTGCAAGCCAGTAAGAGCTGGGAAGATAGTTAGCACCTGGTTAGGGCTAGAAAAAACCTTCTTTGGAGCAAGTAGAGCAATGAAAAAAAATTCTGCAAAGACTTAGGGCTGGAAAAACATTCTTTGGAGAGAGTAACAATGAAAAAGCCTGCAAGGTAAGAGCTGGGAAGATCTGTTAGCACCTACTTAGGGCTGGAAAAAAAAGCTACATTCGAAGTATAAGACACACCCAAATTTTCAGCCACTTTTAGGGAGGAAAAAGGTGCGTCTTATACTCAGAAAAATACGGTAATATTTGCAGAAGCCTACTATGGTTATGAGAGTTGTAAATAGGCAAGGCAATTCTGGCTTCATGCATGAAGTCCACATTCCTAAAGGAAAATTAAAAAGAGCACACACACACGAATCTTGTTCCCACTCTTTCCATTTCCTTTCCTCTTTTAGACTCTGAAACTCTTTAGGATTTGGATTTGAAATTCTACTGATTCTTATGGTGCATGGAATGTGAAAAAAGTCCTTTGCAAACATGTCTACTATCATGGAAAGTTTAAGGGTTAAACAAATAGAGATGAGGACAATGGAAGATTTCAGTGCTTCCTATTAGCTCCTTACACACACACACACACGCACACACACACACAAGAGAGAGAGAGAGAGAGAGAGAGAGAGAGAGAGAGAGAGAGAGAGAGAGAGAGAGATTGAAAACAGGCCTATGGAATTGTTTTAGGAATGCCAGCCAATCACAAATATCACAAGGTGGGGAAAAACAGTGTTAATGTTTTCAGTCATTTTCCCCTTCTCCTTTTTCTGCTTGGTACAAATCTATCTCTATTCATCTAGCTTTTATCTATCTATCTATGTATCTATGTATCTATGTATCTATGTATCTATGTATCTATCTATCTATCTATCTATCTATCTATCTATCTATCTATCTATCTATCTATCTATCTATCTATCTATCTATTTAGGGATTCTTATAGGCCACCCTACTCCCTGGGGACTCAAGGCAACAAGGCTAGGTTTCTAGTTGGCCAAACCCTTTGGAAGATCAAATTATATGATCTTCAGAAGCACGGTCCACCTTTAGCTTCTTCTGATATATGCAAATGCCTTGTAAAATCAAGCAGCGGAATGCTCAGTGTCCAAAGAGATTATGTGGCAGTTAGTCAAGGAGTAGTATGTGAAGAGATAGATTCTTCCATTGTGAAGGAGGGAAACAATACTTCAGAACTTTGTAAGGAACAGGTGGTCTAAAGTGATTGGAAACATCAGATCCAGCAAACCAAGATTCGCCTTGAATCTTGATGCCATTTCATTTCTCAAGGTAGGAAGATTCCAGAGTACGTATGGCTGCTCCAGCTTGTACTGATCAGATTTCTACTGCAAACACCAAGTGACATACAAAATGGGCACTAATAACCTGAACTACAGGTTGCCACACTTGGGCTTCATTAAAACAAGCATGGGGAAAAAGCAAAGCCCTAGTATACAATTCATTGGTTCCCTTTAGGCAAAGGAAAAATTGGATTATATGAGCTTGCTTTGACTCTCTAAATCAATGTGCAAACAGATATATTATTGTTCACCATCAACCCTATCTGAGAAAGGGGAGATTCAGTCCTCTGATCAGAAGTTTCTTGCAAAAATTCCTATATTTAAAAAAAAAACGAATGTCCATAAGAAATGCAAAAAAAATATGTTTTAAGAAGTACAGTATATGTAAAATGTAAAATGGTGTACAAGAAAAGGAAAATTTGAAAGGAAGAGAAGACAAAAATTGGCATCCTTAAGTAGCTATAACTGAGTTCATAATTCTCTCCACACTATATATATTTTCCCCAATTTCTACGTCTAATGAGCACTCCCCACTTTGCTATATAAGAAACAGTACTGGGGCTTTTAGCACCAATTTTAAACTGCTATCATTTCTTCCCTGCTGAGATTAACATGACCAATTCTTTCTATTTCAGTTTTGACTGTACTATCAGACACGGTACTGATTTATAAAGATGTATATTTTCATAGTCTATGATTATTACTGAACAGGAAAATTTGTAGGATATGCTATTTTAGTCAGCTTTGCAAAAAGTAACTTTTTTTTTATAATCACAGAGAAAGATTGGGTCTGGATTCCATAATAATCTCTTGGGAAAAATATTAGCATAGTCCTAAGTAAAAATAGCAGGCAACTGTTATTATTCTCCAGAACTAAAAGAAAATGTCATCATGAATGATGTTGCCCTTGATTTTTCACTGATTATTAGATCAAGGATTAAGGCATGAAACGCCACCTCCCTCTATCATCCCTACAGAAAACTTGAGAAAAACTTCATAAATGTTTTTCATCACACCAAGAAATAAAGGATCCGATCCAGCAATAGGCAGAAAATTTTTCCAGCATTTTCTTTTATCGTTTCTCATTTGATTTCATGAAAGATAATTTGCTTTTGAAATTGTTTCAAAGAAGGGGGGGAAGGTAAAATCCTCATGTGTGGTAGATAAATGGTCCTGTATTTATTCACAAAATTACCAAGGCATAGGTATGAATGTCTATCTTTCATTGCACCATTTCTATTCAGTGAGTCACACTCTCCTTGGCTTCATTCGTTTCAATTAAATCTCTCAGAAAGTTCTCATGAGTAAACAAGTCTCGGGAGGCTTTTTTTTCAGATTGGGAAGGTTTTATAGTAAGAGCAGCACTGAAGATGTTACCTAGTTTGGTAATGAAATGTCTGCAAGAAAAGAACCAAGCTCAGAGAGCACCAAGGAGTAAGATTAATATACAAATCAGATAAGAACAATAGTAGCAGTTTCCCCTTCTACTTTTTCCAATTGTAAGCCCAAAATGCCACCACAGAAATATTAAACCTATTTTCAATTTTTCCAGAACACTTGAGAAATCAATCATAAATGCATTGGTTCAAATTGGGCAGGATGTAGGCACTCTAAAGAAGCCACAGAAAGTTTAAGACCCTCAAGAATGTGGTCTAAATAGGTTCATAGTCACTGTGTGTTATTGGAAAAAAGTTGTTAAACCATAAGAAACTAAAAAGAGCAGACTGGTACAAACTTACCATTGGCCTGCTGGCCCCTTTTTTTTAGAGACTGAAGGATCAATCATTTGGAATCGAATAGAATTGCTCTGGGAATATTGTTTTACAGGGAATGCATGTGTTTAAAGCCGCTTTCTCTCAAAATATGCATTTCTAATTATTTTTGCATAGCTTCTTCATTTATTTATTATTTATTTATTTAGCTCATGGCATCTACAGAGGTCATACAATCATTGATATACAAATTTAGTTTAAATAAATCATATAGATAGATAGATAGATAGATAGATAGATAGATAGATAGATAGATAGATAGATAGATAGATACATAGATGATGGATGGATGGATAGATAGATAGATAGATAGATAGATAGATAGATAGATAGATAGATAGATAGATAGATAGATAGATAGATGATGGATGATAGATGGATGGATGGATGGATGGATGGATGGATGGATGGATGGATAGATAGATAAGATAGATAAGATACATAGATAGATAGATAGATAGATAGATAGATAGATAGATAGATAGATAGATAGATAGATAGATAGATAGATAGATAGATAGATAGCAATAGCACTTAGCAATAGCACTTAGACTTATATACCGCTTCATAGTGCTTTACAGCCCTCTCTAAACAGTTTACAGAGTTCAGCATATTGCCCCCAACAATCTGGGTCCTCATTTTACCCACCTCAGAAGGATGGAAGGCTGAGTCAACCTTGAGCCTGGTGAGATTTGAACAGCTGAACTGCTGAACTAGCAGTCAGCTGGAGTAGCCTGCAGTAGCTGCATTTAACCACTGCGCCACCTCGGCTCCTCAATAGATAGATAGATAGATGGATGGATGGATGGATGGATGGATGGATGGATAGAGAGATAGAGAGATAGAGAGATAATAGATAGATAGATATAGAATGTGCACAATACAATATAATATATATAATTAAAATAAAGCCATAATAAAATCACCATAATATAGCATCTTAATGTCCTCACCAAATGAAAATTATGAAGCTTCATCCCAAGACTTCTTGAAGACACCAGACTGAAGAAAGCCCGGCCTGTGAGACAAATGTCCACTGTCCAAGAACAAAGAAGAAAAGTTCTTACTTGGGTTGCAACATCCTTTGCGCCCTTGCCAAGTTTTATCTCCTTTTCTCTTGCATTTGGCCACCTCCTTGCCTTTGGATATAACAACTGACACATTTTCTTTTTGAATTACAGCTCCAATGTCATGGGAAATTTCATTTCCGAATTGCACTAATATGGAGAAGAACAAAATATGTCAGATCGCATTACACTTCCAGAAGGCAGATTCTAGCTGTTGACGCTTTGACTGCAACTAACTTGTTCTTGCTGCGGAAATGCTGAGAATGACAGTTACACTATGACACCTTAATACCACGTTATAAATCACTGTCATCCCCTCCCCTTCTTCACAATCACATCAAGAATCCCAATAAAGCAAGTTATTTCTCATTTCTCTGCCCCCCCACGTCCGCTTTTACAATGTTGTACAGGACCATTTCTAATCTGCTCAGGTTTCTAGCAAAAGCACTTAGCAAAAGCACTTAGACTTATATACCGCTTCATAGTACTTTACAGCACTCTCTAAGCTTATTTATTTATTTATTTATTTATTTATTTATTTATTTATTTATTTATTTATTTATTTATTTATTTATTTTGGTTTTCTTATATGCCGCCCAACTCCCGAGGGACTCAGGGCGGCGTACAGCAGAAAAAAATACAAGAATAACAAAGTAAATAATTGCATTAAATTACATTAATTACATTAAAAGCAAGTATAAAAGATTTAAAAAACACAATATTGAAACCATCCAGAACCATATAACAACCATAAAGCTGTTTACAGAATCAGCCTATAGTCCAGGGGTGGGTTCCTAATTTTTTACTACCACTCTGTGGGTGTGGCTTATTTTGTGGGCGTGGCTTGCCAGCCATGTGACCGGGTGGGCGTGGCTTGCCGGTCATATATTAGTTATTTCAGAGAGATGTTACTACTATTTTTGCTATTATATACCTTGCATGAAAAGCTTTGCATACAAAGTGCGTGTTACACCATGGCAACACAGCAACCTTTATATGCAGAAAATGCTATAGTTAAAAGACAAGCCTCATACAGCATTTTTGGTTTCAGTCATGGATTCCTTAGACGAAAATATTGAGGACTGTTAAAAGAACAGTATCTTTTAACAGTCCTCAATGTTTTCGTCTAAAGAATAACAGTATAAAACTGTATAAAATTAACAGTATAAAAGGTTAAGCTTTCGGAAAATGCCCAATTTGGGAAGCTTTAGGCAAAAGCGAAGGAAAAGTGTCAAATGCGAGCTTATTATTATTTTCAAGCGAAGGGACGGGGAAAGACTTAATTGTCAGGTTTCTGGGCATGCGCAGAAGAAAAAAAATGTTTTAATTTTTTTTTTAAAAAAAATGGCGGTGCCCAGGCACCGGCAACCGATCGCACCGGTACTGTGACGTCACCAGCAGGCCGCTACCGGTGCTATAGAGTGGACCGCACTGGTAGGAACCCACCACTGCTATAGTCCCCAACAATCTGGGTCCTCATTTTACTGGGATGGAAGGCTGAGTCAACCTGAATCCCCATCAGGATCAAACTCCTGGCAGTGAGCAGAGTCAGCCTGCAGGATAATTTTCTCATTTATTGAATAGCCCAAAGGCCCTTTCAAATAAGGGAAAACAGAACAAACAAGTACAGAAACAACCGTAGAGGAATATATATGGTACATGACATTCAAAATTCAACGATATCAAAATTCAATAACTAAATTTCCAAAACTAGATAACCCAAGTAAAATATGAGCCAGCCTGCAATACTGCATTCTAACCACTGTGGCACCACAGCTCCTGATCATGATAAATATTCAGTGGTATAATATCACCAAAAACATTGACTCCAAAATAAACATATGGGATACTCCAACGTCAATAAATAAACTTGGGGTTGAATCTGCCACATCATTTCCAAGATCAGAAGGTATTATGCAAATTGTAATCATAGGGCTATCCTCCATCTCCACTCATAGCAATAGATCTTCTGCAGTCCGTGTTGTCTCTGAAGGCGAGCAGACAGTCAGGAATTTTTTCTGATAAAACCAAGTTTAAAACCAAACTATGGAGGGGATTATTCAAACTAATATGGAACATGTGTTTGGCATTTTGTTTGTCTGCTGTTGACCTAACCTGTCAGATATAAGTAAATCCTAAAGTTTCAAAAAGATGGTTTCCCTGATAATCATTTTTAAAAATTCTTTATTCAATTTTATTATAATATAATAAACTAAAATGTACTACAACTAGAAACAAAAATCAAAAGGGAAAAGGGAAAGTGTGCAAAGAAGGAGAGGGGCAAGCAGTGACTTCAGACTTTTTTAAGTGTAGCAGAGTAAAAAAAGGTTTGCAACTTCAACTTTTTGCTTTACATTTCTAGGAGTCCATTTCTATAACAACAGAATTAATCTAATCATCAAAACCTAAAATTGAAGGGTTTCTTTCTGTTTTGAGCATAAAGTAGTTTCCAAGCAGAAATGAAACTAGAAAAATTCTTCTCTTTAATTATTTCCTGAGCCATTGTTTAAAATTGGAAAATAATGTTCCTAATTATGTGTCAGTATTTATTTATTTATTTATTTAGTGTTCTTCTATGCCGCCCTACTCCCTGAGGACTCAGGGCGGTGTACAACATTTTAAGGAACAACCAAACAAAAAAATTATTAAAAACAATTTTTAAAAAGTTTTTTTAAACAGACATACAAAACCATGCATACATGGGGGAAAGTTGTCTCAAAATCACCCTGCCTGCAGGAAGAGCCATGTCTTAATGGCTTTTTGGAAGGCCAGCAAGGTAGGGATAATTCGGATCTCTGGGGGTAGTTGGTTCCAGAGAACAGGGGCCCCTACAGAGAAGGCCCTCCCCCTAGGCCCCGCCAGCCGGCATTGTTTGGCTGACGGGACCCGGAGGAGACCCACTCTGTGGGACCTGACCGGTCGAAGGGAAGTATGAGGTAGGATGCGGTCCTGGAGGTAACCTGGACCTAAGCCATGTAGGGCTTTAAAGATGATGATCAACACCTTGAATTGCACCTGGAGACCAATGGGCAACCAATGCAGCTGGCAGAGTATAGGTGTTATGTGGGTATATCTTGAGACACCCACCACAGCACACGCAGCTGCATTTATATAATCATTGCCTTTCAGAAAGTTACATGGGGGAAACAGTATGGTAGGTAGTTTTTAGATTAGAGATTCACTTGTATAGAATAGTTTGAGTGACATTGGTATAAAACTGGCTTTGGGTTGTATTTGTGGTATATTGGTCCAAATGTGCCTGCCTGCCTGATATCCATGCCATTAGTAGGGAATTTTGCATCTAAAATATCTTCAGATAAGGGCAATAATCTACATTTTAGCATTTCTGACTTCCTAAAAGAAATATATGGAACATTTGATTGACCAAAGACATGATCGACACTGCAGGTCAATGTATGAGGTGACAACTACTGTATGTCATAAGATTAACAGATTAACAGAGTTGGAAGGGACCTTGTAGATCATCTAGTCCATAAGCATGATAGTGCATGCAATAAAACAGGAAGGAAGGAAGGGAGGAAGAAAGGAAGGAAGGAAGGAGGGAGGGAGGGAGGGAGGAAGGAAGGAAGGAAGGAAGGAAGGAGTAAAAATGAGAGGCATAGAAAAGAGGTAATATATTTGAATGAAGGTGGTAAGGTATTGTGGAGTGAACGTGTAAAGATTGCCTCTCTGTCTAACTTAAGAAAGTGAGAACTTCCAATATGATGTATTTCAAAAGGATCTTTTATTAAGTAGAAGTGAAAACAGCCAGTTAAAAGCAACATCTGAATACCCTTAGGCAAAACAGGTAGAGTTAAAGCAGTAGAGACCCCTCCCATTAGCCAGAATGCAGATTCTGGCCAATACACAAGTCTGAAAATGTTTTCTTTATCAACTGCTCTGAGAATAGGATAAACATACATTTCTCTGACTGTCTTCCATTATCCATTAAAGTGAAACATCCCACATTGCCCCTCATAAGCTTTCTCCAAAGGTGAAGAGATCTCAAGATGCTTGGCACCAGGGTATAAGCTGTAAAACATCAGTTGACACAGGCAATGCTAATAAATCGAACCCAAGGCCCTCCTTCTCTCAACTGAATGGCAATGTAGGTTTAATCATTTTAAATAATTTTATTTTTATAGTTTTATTATTATTATTGCATGAAATAAATTTTATTACTTTATTTTAAGTTTTAGTATTAACAAAAAGGTTAAAATTTTGGAACTGATGTCATCTATTTGTTGTGTGTATTTATTTGTTCGTTTTACTTGTTTTTGTCCAACTTCTATTATTTTTTAGAAATAATCTAAGGAGGTGTATAAAAATAGCCCTCCAGAAACTGGCGATGGTTGCATGTTCTGTTCCAATAAATGATGGACAATCAAGAAATGAGTCTTTAGAAAAACTGTGTAATGTTCCTAGTTAATACAGCATAGAGACTAACAGTAATCCTTAAGATGACATTCTAAGCTGAAATGAGATGAAAAAATGATTGGTCCATTTGGAGACCAAGGAATGAATGAGAACTGTGATTGCTTGAATATCTGCAAAGAAAAAGATCTATTCATTTCAAATATGTGGTTTTAAGCCTGGATGCATGAATAAATATACATGCACATGGCAAAATAATGAAAATAAATCTAAAAGCATTGCTTTGATTGCTTGTGATGAAAGACTGAGGAAATTAGCGAAGGATGGGATAATGAGTACTTCTCATTTTGGGACAGGCAATTATTCAATAGCAATAGCAATAGCACTTTACTTATATACCGCTTCATAGTGCTTTACAGCACTCTCTAAGCGGTTTACAGAGTTCAGCATATTGCCCCCAACAATCTGGGTCCTCATTTTACCCACCTCGGAAGGATGGAAGGCTGAGTCAACCTTGAGCCTAGTGAGATTTGAACAGCTGAACTGCTAAACTAGCAATCAGCTGAAAGTCGCAATGCTGCTTTTAACCACTGCACTATCTCAGCTCCTCAGCTCAATAATGTAATGAATGGATATGGGGGGAAATGTCCATGGAAATTTAAAAAAAATTGAAACGAAAGAAACCAAAATGAAAGTGGAACAATGAAACATAAAATATGAATCCTGAATGAACAAATGTGAGATGATAGTTCAGTATCACAGCAGCATGCCTGGAAAATGGGCACAAGGAAATAGGATGTGGAAGCAGAACAATAAGAATTATTTTACAGAGTGCTACAGAAATGTGCAGAATCACTTTAATGGAAAGTGTGAGATAGGTTGCTTAGTGGAATCATGAAGCAAAACAAATTACAGATGGGAAATATACATACAAGGGAATTATTGCTGCAAAAAAACCCAACAACAATAACCCAAGGATGACAGAACTATATTGTAGAATGTGTATAAATATAGTTGCAATAAATGTAGTCAAAGCAAGCAAGCAACAGTAAAATTAAGTTAAGATTTTTTGATGTATAATAATTTCCTGTAGATTTGAAAGTCTAATGATGCTTTGAAATATTTTCAGCCTTATTTGGAATCAGAAGCCAATATAGAGACAACTGTCAGGTGCAATAAATCAGGAACCAGGGTTGTTCAAATGACTACAAGTTAATTCCATGCTACCTCTATACAAGACTCTGAACTACCAATAGTTAATCAAACGGGTGGTGGATAAGAGTCAATGGAATTCAAGGAGACTTAGATCTCTTGTGGATGTGCAGGGACTCCAGACCAGTGGTGGGTTCCTACCAGTGCGGTCCACTCTATAGCACCGGTAGCGGCCCACTGGTGACATCGCAGTATCAGTGCGGTCGGTTGCCGGTGCCTGGGCGCCGCCATTTTTAAAAAAAAAAATTAATTTTTTTTTACATTTTTCTTCTGCGCATGCCCAGAAGCCGAGCTTCCGGCACTGCACATGCGCTGCCTTCCTACCCCACAGTGAGTCCAAGCAGGGGAGGATGGCTGAGGGAGCGCGTGAGACGCTGAAAGAACGGGCGGCAGGAGCTATCTCCATTCCCCTCCCTTCAGCAGTCCGAGAAACCACGAACACGCAGTGATGATCCTAGGCATTTTTGCACGTTCGAGGCTTCTCGAGCTGCTGAGGGGAGGGGGAATGGGCAGCAGGACCTATCTCAGTTCCCCTCCCTTCAGCAGTCCGAGAAGCCATGCCCACCTGGTCACATGGCTGCCAAGCCACACCCACAAAATAAGCCACACCCACAGAGTGGTAGTAAAAAAATTAGGAACCCGCCCCTGCTCCAGACTAATGACTCTTTTGACTTTTGGGCTCAGCCTGGTCATCTTCTATAGATAACCAGAGGTAAGCAGAATAGGAAGTCCTGATAGCAGCCATCTAGGTGATCCAGAAGTGGGAGCCAGGACCATTTGTGCCTTCACCAAAATTGATGTGGTCCATTTGTTTGTTTTCTTGGCTGCCAATCTTCCCCAACTTTCTCTTTTTTAGATGGCATAGATTACGGGTGAGTAACCTGCGGTCTTCTGTCTATTTTTATGTGGGCTTTGACTTCATTTCCAAACTTCGGTTCAAGAAACCAGTTTACAATTCTAGCATGAGCTGTTTGTCCCTTCCCTGCTACTTTCTGCTTGCATCAGGGGGGAAAATATTGCAGGAAGATAATGAGTGTCTCTTTTACTTTTGGCTCTGTTCCAAGTACTGCTTACTTTAGTCCTGCCCACCAAGGATTAACCCTAATGAACAATGTCTGGTAGAAAGTCTTTCCTACCATTGGATTTGATTTTTCAAGATGCAAGGATTCCATTCTAGATCTTGCTGAATTATTTGATAATGAGAATTAAGTTCATCACCTTTCCAACATGGGGACCATTTTGTGAACATGCCAACAAGAAGCTCTTAGAATTCTAAGTGTGACCCCTGGCTCAACCAAATTGACCAGTCTGGGTTATAATGGAATTTGTGGATGACCTTGGGGAACCAGGGGAAGAGATGCTGCCTAGGAAACAATCAGAGAAGAGAGGCAGGAGTCCCCAGTGGCTTAGAAGTCAGAGGAAGAAAGAAACTTAGAAGGATCCACCCTAATGGATCAAGCAGTTAAAAGTGGTGACAGAAAGTCTGAACTTTCAGACTTGCAAGGTTCTGTTAATGTAGCTTTACAATAAAGTAGAATTAGTTCATTGAGTCATGTTTCCTGGCGGGTTTACCTGGGAGAGCTGACAAAGGTCTATAGGTTTGTAAGCTACATATGTGGCATACTCTAAGTCTGCATAATACTTTAAAAAGAGATTGTTTGCATGATGCTGAAGTATATATGAAGTATCTCATTTTGAATTTGATAATGCATCTGCAGCATTGCAACTGCTTTGGAAACTGCTTTCAGCTGTCTCCTTACGCATATTTGGCTGGGCAGCCCCTTCCAAAGCAGCTGTTTGAAAACAGCAGAATTGCTTTAATGTTTCAAAAGGAGGTCTTGTATGGAAGCCTGCCCATTTTGTGCGGACAGGCACCATGACCAGATGAGCTAATTCCACATTATTGTAAAGCTACATTGACTGAATTTTGCAAATATGAAAATACAATCCCCCACCCTATCTCCTTTACAACCCATGAAACTAGGGTGGGTCCCTTCTGAGCCTTTTGCCCCACCTATTATCCAACTGTGGTCTCTGCTGTCTCTTATCTGACCATTCCCTTGGCAGTTTTTCTTCACTCAGTGTTTCCCACATGCCATTACAGGCAGGGGCGGGTTGCTTCTTCTTTGCGATACTGGTGCGCTACGCATGTCCTCATGCGATTTTGCTTCCTGTGTATGCGCAAAAGCAAAATCTTGCAGGGGGTACGCACATGCGAATGTGATTTTGGCGCTTTTTTTGCTTCCACGCATGCATGAAAGCAAAAAAAAATCATTGAAATCTCACGCACATGCGCGTCCCCTCACAGGATTTTGCTTCTGCGCATACGCAGGAAGCAAAAGCAGCCCAAAAATTCCCCCAAAAAGATGGTGCCGCACGACAGACCGGCGAAGATGGCACTGGAGCTGTCACATGCAAATAGCGCCATCTGCTTGCTGCTACTGGTACTGTAGAGTGGACCGCACCGGTAGGAACCCACCACTGATTACAGGGCACGAGTACCTCTTGCAAACATTTTGCACAGATCTAGTACAGCCAAGTACAGTACAGTAAGACCATAGTTAGAATACTACATCCAGTTTTGGTCACCACACTATAAAAAAGATGTTGAGACTCTAGAAAAAGTGCAGAGAAGAGCAACCAGGATGATAAGGGGACTGGAGACAAAAACATATGAAAAACGGTTACAGGAACTGGGCATGGCTAGTCTAGTGAAGAGAAGGACCAGGGGAGACATGATAGCAGTGTTCTGATATTTGAGGGGCTGACACAGAGAGGAAGGGGTCAAGCTATTTTCCAAAGCACTGGAAGGCCAGACAAGGAATAATGGATGGAAACTGACCAAGAAGAGATTCAACCTAGAAATAAGGAGAAATGACAGTGAGAACAATCAACCAATGGAACAGAAGCTGCCTTCAGAAGTTGTGGGAGCTTCATCACTGGAGGCTTTCAAGAAGAGATTGGACTGCCATTTGTCAGAAATGTTGTAGGGTCTCCTGCTTGGGCAGGGGGTTGGACTAGATGACCTACAAGGTCGCTTCCAACTCTGTTAATCTGTAATCTGTAAACCACACAAACAGACTTCTACTGCACACTCTTTTAGTCATTTATTGTTTCCAAACACTGTGCATAATGCTTCCAAATCTCAACCTTCCTCCCATCTGTCAGACCACAATCCATTAACTCCCATGGCATATCATATCTTTATTCTGCCCTCCCTTCTTTTATTGTTGATATCAGGCATCTCTTTAAGTGCTTTGGGTGATTAACGGATCTATTAGGGGTGAGTGAACTCTGGGTTTTGATATCATAGCATAGCATCAGAAAATCTTAATCCTAGGATTATGCTCCAGAATGGATGATTTCTTTAACTGAGGCCTTTAGCTTACCTTTAATGTTAAAGTAAACTTGATCTCTTCACAAAGCAGGAAATGCTTTCAGTTGCCGTACAGATCTGTAGATTGTGCTTATGTGCTTTTTCTTTTGTTACAGGAAAAAGAAAACCAGTAGTTTGAGCTTTTCGTTTTTGTTTTTCCTGGAGTGAGCCAAACATTGACAGCAAATTATAAAACAAAATTGTGCAAATGTAAGGCTTTTCTAAAATAGTTACATAACTCAAAGTTGAAAGAAGAAAATATATGAGTTGTATAGTGTAGGTGGAAATGGCATGCCTGTAGCATGAGCCAACATTATGGCTCCTTTGACATTGTGCTGTGGTGGGTGTTCCGAGATACACCCACGTAACACCTATTCTCCGCCAGCTGCATTGATTGCCCATTAGTCTCCGGACGCAATTTAAGGTGTTGGTTTTGACCTTTAAAGCCCTACATGGCTCAGGGCCAGGTTACCTTAATCCTACCACATACGACCGGTATACACATACACCTAAGACCGGTTAGGTCCCACAGAGTTGGTCTCCTCCAGGTCCCATCAACCAAACAATGTTGGTTGGCGGGACCACGGGGGAGAGCCTTCTCTGTGGGAGCCCCATCTCTCTGGAACCAACTCCCACCAGAGTTTCGAACTATCCCCACAATCCTGGCCTTCCGCAAAGCCGTAAAAACATGGCTCTTCCGGCAGGCGGGGTGAAGAAGATCGATTTCCCCATGGATGAATGGTTTTGTTTTAACTTTTGTAATGTTTTAAATTGTTTTTATGATATTTGTATTCTTCTTATCCTTGCTGTATGCCGCCCTAAGTCCTACGGGATTGGGCTGCCTATAAGAACTTTTAATTAAATTAAATTAAATTAAATTGAAGTAGCAGCGTTGTATCAGGAAGCATCACAAACAATTTTCCAAGGGAATACAGAGGAAGAACAACATAGAGGTTTGCACACTCACCTGTTGCCTACCTGGTGTTTCCATCTAGCCATCCATCATGACTCCCAGCTTCCCATGCCTGAGGAAATGACTTTAAGCTACTCTGGGTGAGATTGTCCTGGAAGATAATGTAATGTCCTGTGAAAATGATCTTGAGAGACAAGAGTAACAGCAACAGCAACAGCAGCTGAGTAGGCAATGGTCAGATAAGAAGCAGTTTAGCCCTTAGAAGCAACGGGAGAGTGGCAAATGTCTCAAAAAGGGACCGTCCCTAGTTAGTGGAGAATGGAGGAGAAATGTTCATTCAGGCTGTGAGAGTCAGGATGGTAAACAGCAAGTGTCAGTTGAATCCTGGTGAGACTGAGTCGCTTTGGAGTTTGGGACCTATTCAGAGGTGGGTTCCTGCCGGTTCTGACCGGTTCTATAGAACTGTTAGAAACTTGGCGGCCTGGGTCACTGGAACCGGCAGCGACCCAGGCCTGCCATGCCCCCAAGCTGGTTCTCTCGGCAGTGCCATAGGTGCCACCATCTTGTTTTTTGTTTTAAGTACTGTGCATGCGTGTGCGCCCGAGCAGCATGTCCCTGAGCGAACCGGCAGTAGAAGAATCCGAAACCCACCCCTGGACATGTTGGTTTCTAAGACTATAAGACTATACCATCTTTGGTTCTGGATGAGCTTGAACTGCCCCAAACAGACCATGTGTGCAGTCAGGGAGTCTCCTAGACTTATGGCTCCTGCTTGAGGAACAGATGGCATCTGTGGCTAGTAGGGCCTTTGTTCAACCTTGTATTGTGTATCAGTTGTACCCGTTCTCAGATTGGGGAGCTGTACTCATGGTCACTCATGCCTTATTCATCTCCCAGTTGGACTACTGCAATGCCAACTCTATGGGGCTTCCCTTGAAGAGTATGCAGAAGCTTCATCTGGTGCAGAATGCATCATCACCCTTAGTAATAACACTTAGACTTATATACCACTTCACAGTGCTTTCCAGCCCCTCTCTAAGTGGTTTACAGGGTCAGCATATTGCCCCCAACAATCTGGGTCCTCATTTTACCGATCTCGGAAGGATGGAAGGCTGAGTCAACCTTGAACCAGTGAGAATTGAACTACTGGCAGTTGGTAGAATTAGCCTGCAATACTGCATTCTAACCACTCTGCCACCACAGCTCTTATCATGGGCACTGGTTACCAGTCTATTTCCAGGTCCAATTCAAGGTGCTGTTTTTGACTTTTAAAACTCTACATAGAATGGGACCAGTTATTTGAGGGACCACTCTCCTATCAGATTCAGCAAAGAGGGTATACTGCAGGTCCCATCTGCTGGGTGCTTCATTTTATTTATTTATTATTATTTATTATTAGGTTCTTCTATGCCGCCCTACTTCCTAAGGACTCAGGGCGGCGTATAACCTTTTAAAAGAACACTAAACAATAAACATTCATTAAAAAACAATTTTAAAACATTAAGAAAGTTAAAAGACGTTCAACAACATACATACTCGGGGAGATCTCGGATAAAAACTAGTTTAAAACCCCTGCCTGCAGGAAGAGCCATGTCTTGACGGCTTTCCGGAAGGCCAGCAGGGTGGGATAATTCAGATCCCTTGGGGAAACAGGCGTTTTCTTCTGTGGCTGCCACTCTAGGGAACATTCTCCTCCCCGCCACCCAAGTTCCTTCTCCTCAAAGTCAGGCTGGTTTCATCCGTTTTAATTTTCCAGATGTCCCTCAAGACCTGGTTGTCTTGCTATTCTCCAAAAGCTATTCTCCAAGGCACCGGAAGGCCAGACAAGGAATAATGGATGGAAACTGACCAAGGAGAGATTCAACCTAGAAACAAGGAGGAACTTTCTGACAGTGAGAACGATCAACCAATGGAACAGCTTGTCCTCGGAAGTTGTGAGATCTTCATCACTTGAGACTTTCAAGAAGAGATTGGACTGTTATTTGTCAGAAATGGTGTAGAGTCTCCTGCTTGAGTAGGGGGTTGGACTAGATGACCTACAAGGTCCCTTCCAACTCTGTTAATCTATCTAAGGTCAAATCAGGGGACACCATGAAACCAGTGAAATACTGAGATGGTAATTTACCTAATCTCTTTTTTAATTCTGTTTTATTTTTGTGCCATACATTTTTAATATTTATAACATTCATACTAATTTGAATATGCTTTCTGGAGTTGAATTTGTTACATTCATATGGGTGGCTAAACAAATGTGACAAATAAATAAATAAATAGGAGTCCATTGCAATTGGGTGGCTAATAAATTCAAATCTCCTAAAGGGCTGAAACGTTGAAATACAGTAGCTGCAAAAGCCACACACACAGGCAGCAATTCATCACCCCTACATTATACGTAGCTGTCTGTAACATTTCCCATTGAGAAAGAAAATGACATTTCCCATTGTGGAAGAAGAAATATGGTTTTGTCATGTATCCAGGGGAAGAACCTGGTTGCTCTGAGTTATTTCCTCCTGTGCAATAATCCTCAGAGATGTGCTACTCATCATTTATTGTCACTTCCATGGTATTTTTTTTTTTAAACGGGGATCGGGCAGACAGCTCTCAGCTTCCCTCTCTTTAAAGAATAGTTCACAAATTCATGCTATACAAATACAGGTAATCCTAGACTTATGACCACATTTGACCCAAAATTTCTATTGTTAAGAAATTTGTTTGTTAAGTGAGTTTTGCCCCATTTCACGACCTTTCTTGCCACGGTTGTTAAATGAATCACTGCAGCTGTTCAGTTAGCAACAGCGTTGTAAAGTGACTCTGGCTTCCCCATTGGCTTTGCTCGCCGGAAGCTCACAAAAGGTATGTCGGGGATCCAGAAAACACCCCCAATTAAATAAAACTCCGAGGCCAGAAGTTCCCCAAAGTTCCAATTTATTAGAGATGTCATGTTGGCACAATTGGGGAAACCCGAATCTGAAAGCTTCCAGGGTTTCCCCACCCAGTTGAAAGTTCACAACCCTGCTCCACACCCACAAGCTCATCACACGGTCAAATCTTCACATTCAACTGGATACAATCTCCACGCAGGTGCAGGTATTTGTCCTTGAGTAAAGAATTTTGTTAGGACTAAGTTTCTACCACTCCAACAAAAAAAAAACCCTCCCAATTTCCCAGGCTAAAATATGTGGCAGTTGAAGCAAACAGAAATAATGGCTTCCAAAACTGACAAGGTTATTACATGACCCTGGGTCACTGCAACCATCATAAATATGAGCCAGTTGCCAAGCATCTGAATTTTGATCATGGAAGGAATGCTATATCAGTTGTAATTGTGAAAAACGGTCTGTCAATATCCTTCTCTATCTTGAGCCTATCTTCTGGAGTGTTGGCTATTCCTGCCAGCTTGGTGTCATCTGCAAATTTGATGAGTTCCCTGTCTATGACCTCATCCAAGTCATTGATGAAGATGTTTGTTTATTTATGTATGTATGTATGTATGTATGTATGTATGTATGTATGTATGTATGTATGTATGTATGTATTTATTTATTTATTTATTTATTTATTTATTTATTTATTTATTTATTTATTTATTTATTTATTTATTTATTTATTTATTTATTTATTTACTATTTGTATTTATATGCCGCTCAATCTCGCAGGGATTCTGAGTGGCTAACAGGGATACAAATAAAATTTATATAAAAGACATTTAAAAAACAGAATTAAAAATACAAGATAATACTTTAAAAATTCCAATCATCCAATCCAATCCATAACAGTCATGGGCCAGCAGCAAGAGATCGTTCATTGGCCCCAGGCTTGCCGAAAGAGCCAGGTCTTCAAAGCTTTTCTGAAGGCCAATAAGGTGGGGACGGTCCGGATCTCGGGGGGCAGTTGGTTCTAGAGGGTAGGAGCTGCCACAGAGAATGCCCTCGCCCTCGGGCCAGCCAGCCGACACTGTTTAGCTGACCGGACCCGGAGCAGGGCAGCTCTATGCGATCTAACCGGTCGCAGGGAGGTATGCAGTAGCAGGCATTCCCGAAGTTACAATGGCCCTGAACCATATAGGGCTTTAAAGGTAATCACCAACACCGCATAAGTACAACACCCACCGTACTGGGCCTAAAACAGAGCCTTCGGGTACTCCACTGCATCTTACCTCCATGTAGATGCAGTTCCATTGAAGACTACACGTTGAGTGCGGTTAGTCAACCAGTTACGAATCCATCTGGTGGTGATGCTGTCTAACCCACATTTTTCTACTTTATCTAGTAGTAGGTTATGGTCTACTTTACCAAATGCCTTAATGAAGTCCAAATCTTGAAGAACTGCTACCAGAAGTTATCTTGAAGGACTGCTACCAGCCAAAACAAATAATATTGGGTTACTCTGTCCAATGCCTCAATGAGCCATGTGGGCATAGTGGTTAGAATGCAGTATTGCATGCTAACTCTGCTCACTGTTAGGAGTTCGATCCTGACCGGCTCAGGGTTGACTCAGCCTTCCATCCTTCCGAGGCAGGTAAAATCAGGACCCAGATTGTTGAAGGCAATTTGCTGACTCTGTAAACTGCTTAGCCTTAGAAAGTGGTGTTAAGCACTATGAAGCGGTATATAGGTCTAAATCCTGTTTCTATTGCTACAGTAGTTTCACTATTCCTAAATAGGGCATTTTTCCAATTGAACAATTATTCCTAAAATAAAACTTCTGAATCTTGCTGCTAACTGCATTTTCATGAGAAACCTAATGCTCTCTGAGACCCTTTGGACTACAAATGCCACTAGCTGCCATTAACAGAATTAGAATATTGAGGAATTGAACTCAGAAGCATCTGAAGGGCACCTGGTTGAGTTTTTCTACTTTAAACAGCAGCAGGAGCAAAAATGCCATGCTTGACTACATGTCACTCCCAAATAATTGTTTCCTTAATGACCAGTGTGGCTGTTTAGGCTGAAATAAATCTAGCGAATCTGTCATCATGAATATATGTCAAAGATTTGCATCCTTTAATGAATGTAAAGCATTAAAAACTGGCAGTCATACATTAGAACATGCTGTGACTTCATTACATGCAGTTGGGTGGGGGGGAAGAGTTTCCAATTAATTAATGTGCAGCTGAAGTTCAAGCTCATAGCGATTCATTCTTGGCTTTAATTACACATGTGCTTCATGCAGTTACTGTCCTTGAGTGGATGCACACTGCATTTGTCACCCACAATCCCCGAGAAGCTGCCAAGGGGGAGAAAGGGGCATAGAACTGATGTTGCTTAACAGCAGCTAAGAATAAGAGGTACAGTATAAGAACCGTGGTGATGCAGTAGTTAGAACAGAGGTGGGTTCCTCCCAGTTCAGACTGGTTTGCCCGAACTGGTAGCAAACCATTGGTGATACCATGATGACATCACAGAACCGATTCGGTCAGTGCTGGTCCGTGGGTGCCACTATCTTTTAAAAAAAAAAAATTAATTTTTTTAAAAAATTTGTTTTGGGTTTTTTTTGGGGGGGGATTTTTTTCCGGGTTTTTTTCTTCTGCGCACGCGCAGAAGCTGAGTTTCTGGCACTGTGCATGCGTCGCCATCTTGTTTTTGGCTTTTTTTTGAATTTTTAATATTTTGGCACTGCGCATGCATGCACACGTGCATGTGGCCACGCAGCGCAGGAGGAAGCAAACCGGCAGCAAGGTAAGTTAGAACCCACCCCTAAGTTAGAATGCAGTATTGCAGACTAATTCACTGCTCACTGCCAGAAGTTCGATTCTCACTGGCTCAAGGTTGGCTCAGCTTCCATCCTTCCAGGGTCGGTAAAATGAGGACCCATATTGTTGGGGGCAATATGCTGACTCTGTAAACTGCTTAGAGAGGGCTGTAAAGCACTGTGAAGCGGTCTATAAGCCTAAGTGCTATTGCTATTGCAATTCTTAATACTTAAGGCTCTGTGCTACAAGGCAGCATCTGAGCAGATCAATAGTTTCATCTGCTTGTATCAAGGTTCTGATACTCTGTCTGTTTGTTAATGTCCTCCTCAAATTTGTGGGCTCATTATATGGGTAATTTTTTGTGAATTGCTCCCAGGAAAGTAGATTCTCCAAATATTTCAAAAAGGCAGAAGTCCCTCTTAGCAATGATTGTAGAATTGCTTGTGGGAAGCCTCCTGGATGGAGTTTTCCTCTTGTTATTTCTCATGGATTGAATGGCAGCACAGAAAATCCAGGAGTCTGAAGAGACAATTCACTCTGTGGGGTCCTTGGTACACTCTGAGCTTGGTTGATTTCTTGCAGACATTTCATTACCAAACTAGGTAACATCATCAGTGCTAGTAAGGGAGTAGAGTTTGCTCTTATTTTATATGCTAGTGACTTGCATGGGAGGGAGTGGTCTTGATCGGGCTGTTTATTGTGAGCTTGTTTGAGATATTGTTTGCTTCTTGATTGTTCGTCTAATGTGAATCTTAGTGTGAATGCTTGCTCATCTCTCGCACATCTCTCACAAAATCCTTAGCTACCTCTGAACTCCCTGTACAGGAAGACTACCAAGGAAGTACCAAGGAGAAAACTATACCCTCACCAACCTACTGAATATAAATAACACACACTCACTAGCACTGATGATGTTACTTATTTGCGTAATAAAACATCTGCAAACAACCAACCAACCATGCTTAGGGAGCACAAAAAGAATATATGGCATTGTTTGTTTGTGAATATCATCTGGTCATTACTTTTGCTTTCAGTAGATGACACTCTTGCTTCATTTAATGCTGCTCAACAAACCACAAAAAGTCCAAGCAGCAAAATCAATCCCAGTGGAATGTTTTTAAAATGGCAAGGGAGCATAGATGTTCAGGAAATGAAACAGCATTAATGCTTGGTTTAAAACTTGGACAATAAATAATGATATCTGCTTGATGATTCTATCTTCTTCTTAAATTTTGTCCTGTGGGTTTTTTTAAAATTATCAACGAAAGCAGGAAACTATTCAAATTGAAGAGAAAGAAAACAGAAACTCTGTGTTAGGACTATGTCCAAACGGTTGGGTTGTTAATATATAAACAAGCCATCAATCTATGTTTGTGTATATTTAAGTACTACAACTTTAAATGTATTGCTGTATTCTGATTGGCTGTAGTGTTTCAAGATTGCCATAAGAGGGAGCTAGAGATCATGGTTCATTCTCTCTGCTGATTCATTCGTGATTGACTTTGTGTCTGATAGTGAGCTATGTGTGAAGCTCTGTTAATCTTTGATAGTATCAAAGTGTTTGTAAGCTGTAATATCTTTGTTTGATGTTTAAGACAAAGACAGGCTGGCAAGAAGATTATTGTATTCTTGATATTGACTGACTGAACATGTATGACCTGGACTGTTTAATTGGACTGTGCTATTTATCTAAACGTAAACTATTTTATACACTTTAACGAATCTGTTTGTGATTGGATCATTACTCCTATCCACTGATTACCAAGCTGAAATACCCCGTTTCTATGTGCATGTCCCTGATAACTCAGGGGTCGCTCTGCACACTCCTTAACACTCTGTATTCTGACTGTATTGCAAACTTTATATAATAAGAGGGGGGGGAGAGAGTTTAAGATGATTTTCCCCTGAAAACACAGTATTATTCACTTCTTATTCCTACCTTTCTTATCAGAAAGAATTTATTTCACCTCTTCCCTCTCTAAAACCTAATTAATTTCTCCTCCAGAGAAACATGGCCATTTCAGAGCATTTTTCTCTAAATATTTTCCAGGATTATTAAGATATTATTTTATCTTACGTTTTGGGATGGCCACCGTTGTTCCTCCACAAAGTTGTGAATTGGTACTGGTATTATAGTGTTGTAGAGGCTGATAAATAGCAGGCTGCAATGAGGTAAACAAACAAATGAAAAATGTATTTTACTTACACTGTGCCAGTAATATTTTATAGAATGATTCCCCTTCAAATACAGTAGAACCTCTGGTCACGACCATAATTCGTTCCATAACTTTGGTCACAACCCGATTTGGTCATGACCTGAACCTAATTTCGGAAATTTGGTGCTTACAAAAAAAAATTTGGCATGGAAGGGGAAATCAGCCACAAAAGAAGTGATTTTTTTTGTCAGAACCCGATTTGGTCGTGGTCAGAAGCATTAGTGACCAGAGGTTCTACCGTATACACAGTTTTTCTGTCCAGAAACAACTAGAAAGCTATGTGAACTTAGAAACTACATGGGAGGGAGGGAGGGAGGGAGGGAGGAAGGAAGGAAGGAAGGAAGGAAGGAAGGAAGGAAGGAAGGAAGGAAGGAAGGTCACAAATCAGGTGTTGTAATGTGGGAATGTTCTTGGAAAACAGGTGGAAAAAACAAGGGAACAGTTGGATGACAGACAGCTTAGCTCACAGAAGGAATGTCAGTTTGGTAAACAGCTCAGAAGAGACCCTCCCTAGTTTCTTAGGCTGTAAAGGCAATGGGGAAGAAATGTACTTTCAGACTTGCAATATTCTGTATGTAACCTTAACCCTAACCTTACAATATAGTAATATAGCCTTACAAGGTGACTGCATATTCAATACCTCTTAAGCATACAGGCTGCCCTGAAGAAAGGATGGTTGGGGATGTTGGAGAAGAAATTTGAGGAGACAGCAGTTTACAGGTGACAAAGAGATATCTTGGTTAGATATTTTATTGTGAATGCTATTTGATTTGGACTGCTAAGGTTCTAGTGATACTATTTTTGTACTCAACTGTTGTTCCTGAACACTGAAGAACTGAAAAGAATAAACTTCTCCTCAAGCAGGTCCTCAATATCTTGGTGAATCCAGTCAGTGGTGGGATTCAAATAATTTAACAACCGGTTCTCTGCCCTAATGACCAGTTGGGTAGGCATGGCTCAGTGGGCATGTGACCGTGTGGGCATGGTCAGCTCAACATCACTCATGACGATGGGCTCTTCGCCTTAGCTGTTACAATGTAATAAGGGTTAACCAGAGAGGCAGTTTCTGTAAGCAGGGCAATAAAGATTAGGCTAGAAACAACACCAGAATGTTTCCTTCCTGCCTTCCTTACAGGATTAGCCGTGTAAAGTGAAAAAAAAAAACATATAGAGCCGAGGTGGCACAGCAGTTAGAGAGCAGTACTGCAGGCTACTTTAGCTGACTGTGATCATTTGAGTTCAGCTGTTCAAATCTCACCGGCTCAGGGTTGACTCAGCCTTCCATACTTCCAAGGTAGGTAAAATGAGGACCCAGATTGTTGGGGGCAATGTAAATATATATACATTGCTTAATGGTGTAAACCGCTTAGAGAGTGCTTGTACTTTGAGGTGGTATATAAGTCTCACTAATAAATAAATAAATAAATAAATAAATAAATAAATAAATAAATAAATAAATAAATAAATAAATAAATAAATAAATAAATATAAATACATACATACATACATACATAAATACATAAATAAATACATAAATAAATACATAAATAATAAGGTTTCTTCCAACAACCGGTTCTCTGAACTGCTTAGAAAGTTAACAACCGGTTCTCCCAGATAGGTGCAAACTGGTTGAATCCCACCACTGAATCCAGTGTTGCTTTCTATTACTGCTAGTGAGCTTCCCATGTCTTTGTCTAGAAGGATCGCTGCCACAATGCTAACGAGACACCGAAAGAAGAATGCACATTCCTAGAAATTTCAGTTATTGAGGGCTGGAAGAAGAAGTGTTACAAATTAAGTCAAAGTGTTAAGATTCTGATTGATGCCATGTAAAATGGTACAGGTGTCAACAATGAATTTGCCTTCTGTCTCCTGTAAATCGGATGATGTTCTGTTGAATTTGGAATGGCATTTTTTATCTGTAGAACACAGGGAACCTTGGTTATCCTTATATTTCAATCCCATTTTCATGCTTCCATGTCAATCATCCATATGTCCTTTTTCTTCTAATATGAAGAGGGTGAACCTCATTTTGATCATTCTAACAGTAGTGCTGCTTTTAGCTTTTCTACTTTAGAGAGACTCTCTGTGTGTGTTTTTTCTAAAGACAAACTCAAGGAAGATTCCATTTCAGTTCAAGGCAATTTCATATTCGAGGCAGATATAATTCAATCACTGTGAAATAAAGGTGAGGAACTAGTCACCTGGCAGATATTATTGAAGAATTATAATGGAATATGCACCTGCAACAGCAGGGGAGAGGATTTTTCCAGCTCAGAGCTTTCTCAGGAAGAGACCCGAATCAAAGTCCACACAGTTCCGAGCAGGATGGAGAAGAAGGGAAGAGGTTCAGGGTAATTACACCTTAGAATTTCTCAGGATATATCCAGTAGCTTAGAAAGTTACAGCTTTCATTTGGCAAGATTCTGTCTATTAGGTGTGAGCAAATGAAGGTTTGGACTTGATTGGATTTCACTGTCTTGTCTCTGTCAGTTACAAATAGCCAGGAGCATTCTTTGAATTCAAAGCACAGAAAGTGTTTATCAATGCTACTTCTATACTAGTCAACTAATGGTCAATGCTAAGTTGGTGCTAGATAAGGGGCAATGGCATTCATGGGGTGGTGGTGGTGAACTTTTGCAGCAATTCAATGACTCCAAACTAATGACACATTTAACCTTGCCTTCCAGTTCAGCCTATTCTTCTCCTACTGTCTTAGCAATAGCAATAGCACTTAGACTTATATACCGCTTCATAGTGCTTTACAGCCCTCTCTAAGCGGTTTACAGAGTTCAGCATATTGCCCCCAACAATCTGGGTCCTCATTTTACCGACCTCAGAAGGATGGAAGGCTGAGTCAACCTTGAGCCGGTGAGATTTGAACAGCTGAACTGCTGAACTAGCAGTCAGCTGAAATAGGCTGCAGTGCTGCTTTTAACCACTGTGCCACCTAGGCTCCTCCGTCTTTGCACTTGGGCCAGGTATTCCCAGCTAGCATGGCCAGTAACAATGGGAGCCCAAATCTGTAAATCAGTAAACTATTTTGCTAATTGCCAAACATCCTCTATGAGTTGTTACTATCATCTTAGGGAATGGGTAGAGATATCCATTCACATATGTACAGTGAAATAAAATCAATGTTGTTAGGAGGGACTCAAAAATAATGCTCACAACTGCCTCTGTCTGAAAGATTTTGGGACTTGGCTCTGCATGACAAATTGGTAAACTTGTACAGAAATGTACAGGTCGAGTCCACATCTTCCCATCCCCATATCCAAGCTTTCAGAAGGCTGAATTTGCAGGTAGGATGTTGGTCATCTCTTTTGGCAAAGAGACTCTGCACAGCTCTAGAGCGAGATGTGTGAAGGATGCCCCAATTATCTAGTGCAGGGGTGGAGAACCATGGCCCTTTTATGACTTGTGGGTTTTAACTCTGAGAATTCCGGAGCCAGCATGTCTGGCTTGGGAATTCTAGGAATTGAAGTCCACAAGTCAAAAAAAGACCATGGTTCCCCACCCCTGCTCTAGAGGGACTCTCCATACATATTAAGGGATCTGTGTTCCAGTGTGTTCTCTGTTGATCTAAAATATTTTTTAGAATCTCTGAATTAGAACATAAAATAGTCCATACTGGAACAAAACAAAGGCTTATATAGTTAGATTTTTCACAGTATCTTTGAAAAGTCTACAGAAGCTTGACAGCAATCTTTTTTTTTTGGCTCTTGTTTCCTAGAAAGTAGAAATCAGAAGTATGTTGTCTCTGAACTTGGAGATAATAATGGTTTTATGATACTAAGGTCCTTCTACCTTTGCCAACTCTTTGATGGGCATTACTCAAACTATTCCATTGCATTTCCTATAACTCTTGGTACCAATTAATTAGAAAACCAAAGCTCCAACTCTTGTTCATTCATAAGAATTGCCTAAATCCTGTAGTTATATTTCTGAATTTATGCATATTTCCTTCACAGAGACAGCTCTATGAATCATGGTGTGTTCAAAGAATACATGAAAGGGCTTTAGTTTCAACCTTCAACTTAATTATAATGATAATAATGATCATGTTAGTAATTACTCGTGTTATTATAATTTACCAGCAACACATTTTTTTAAAAAGTCATTGAAAATGGAGAGATCAAAAGGCTTTGAGACTTCCAAACACAAACCAATAAACATTTATCCCAATATGACTAATAAGCCAGATATGACTATTTTTTACAAAGAAATAAATATGAATAATTGACATTGCTGTAGCTGGAGACAGGATGGTTAACAAGAAAGAAATAGAGATTGAGAAAGTGTGGAAAAAGAAAGACAAGATGGTGCCAAGAGTGCCCAGTGGCCTTGGTGCCATACCAAGAGTTCTAGAAAAGCACTTGGATGATTGGACAGAATATTATTCAATTATCAATTGTTGTATTATTTGGAACAGAACATATATTAACATATATAACATATATATAAGAGCCGAGGTGGCACAGCGGTTAGAGGCAGGTACTGCAGGCCATTTTAGCTGACACTGATCCGCAGGTCAGCGGTTCAAATCTCACTGGCTCAAGGTTGACTCAGCCTTCCATCCTTCCGAGGTAGGTAAAATGAGGACCCAGATTGTTGGGGGCAATGTAAATATATACATTGCTTAATGGTGTAAACCACTTAGAGAGTGCTTGCACTGTGAGGCGGTATATAAATCTCACTAAATAAATAAATAAATAAATTATGGCAGTATAGTTAGTTATCCCTTGGGAAAGATCTGCAAGTCCAAAGTTCCAAAGAATTATAAAAATTATTAAAAGATGGGAAATGAGCAACGCCCACTCTCTTCTAGCACTGATAATGTCATCTAATTGGATAATGAAACAACTGCAAGAAAACAATCTAGTTTAGAGAGCACCAAGGACCCCACAGTTCAACCCTGAGCTACAAATATGCTCTTCTATTGACGGAAAAGGTCTTCTAAGGAAAAATAGAAACAAAAAGAGATGGATAGATTGCTTGTCAAGTGCAGGAAATCAGGAGTCCAGGAAGTTAAAATGGACATATAGTTTATTGTATGCTAAAGCTTTCTACAAGAATCTGAACTACTAATGGTCAAAGCAAATTGGCAGTAGATAAGAGTCAATGGAATTTAAGGTGGGCTGGACTTAGATCTGTGAATGGACTTAAGACTGGTGATGCATTTGACACCACCACCCCTTGGGTTCAGCCTGGGTATCTTCTACATTGATTGATGCAGGGGTGAAATCCACCCGGTTCGCTCTTACCTGTTGGTCGCTGCACAGCCGAAGAACCTGGCGGCGTTCGCGGCACAGGGCTTCCCCCGCCCACTTCCCCCGCCTGCCTGGACGCCAGCATTTGCGTTCTTTTGCCCTCTGTGCAAGCAGAACACTTTGCGCATGCGCAGAGGGCAAAAGAACACAAATGCCGGTGTCCAGGTGGGCGGGGGAAGCGGGTGGGGGAAGCCCCGTGCCGCGAACACCGCCAGGTTCTTCGGCTGTGCGGCGACCAACAGGTAAGAGCGAACTGGGTGGATTTCACCCCTGGATTGATGGAGTCATCCTTGTTTCCTCTGAGAACATTATTCCATCACTGTCATAGCAAAATTCAGCATAAGTAGTAAAAAAAAAGTCTGCATCTGGGATACCCTCAAGAAAGATGGTTTTATTGAATGGGATGTTCTTTCTACAACTGCATTATGAAAATTGCTACATTTGTATCCAGTTTAGGTTATTTATTATCAAAGCCCATTCCTTGATTCATTGTTAAACACCCCAGGAACAGTGGTGGGTTGCTACCGGTTCGGACCGGTTCACCCGAACCGTTAGCTCTAACTCCAAGCCGAGAGCGAACCGGTTCTCTGTATCCGTGAAAGTGGGCCCGCCCGCCCCTGGGTTATACTGACCTTTATCTCTGCTTCCAAAGCCCAGCTGATCAGTGGCGGCAGATTGAATTGCCACTTCGTGGCTGTTTTCCTTGCTCCTTGCCTAGTTTGCAACGCGGAAGTTCTATTTCCTCTGAACTGCGCACGCACGCACACACACACGCAGCAAAGCGCGCACTCAGCGAACCAGTTGTAAAGCCGGTAGCAACCCACCACTGCCCAGGAAGTGAAACTTCCATAAACCAATATGATTGTGACCACAGTGAACAAAAAGAAAGGGTATATTAAATTGTCAGCCAATTGTAACAGTTTGGGATTAAAATACTAGGAAGTCGATGTTTCCCTGTAGTTTCTTAAGATAAAATCATACATCTGTAAAATCTTTTTAATCTACAGCTAGGACCAAGGAAATGTTTTAAAGGAAGCTTGAAGCTTCATGCAGAGAGTAAGGAAAACCCAGTGTGAGAGAGGTTAATAAAGTCATATCTTTGTTAGATACTCTTGTCAGGGAAAGAAAACAATTCTTTCTGTTTTCATAGTTGAACTCTTCATTCCGATGCTTTCAGACACAATTTGGTCTTTGCAAAACTCACCAGGAAATATTAAGAAGGCTGGAAATCGGCTCAAAGAAATCTCCGAGCCTAGGTACCCTAAACAACTGGGATGAATTTTACCGGCTTTATGTCTTTATTTTGAAGTACAAAGGATCAGATGGTTGCAACTGCTGAAGACCACAACCTTTGCACGATTGAAGTGTCTGCTTCTCTATAGGCAAAAGATGACCTATTTAGCTCTTGTGGATGCAATGGAGTTTTAAAAGTTTTTCAGACATGATGCTGAAGACTCAGATTCTTGGGACATGTCAAACTTTTGCAAGCCCTGGTGTCCGCTAATTCAACTGGACTTTCATCTGTAAATGGGTTCTGATGTGCGAGTGGTGTCTGCACCTGTGGCTATATATACTTTCATACAAATACATACAGTGGTACCTTCGGTACTTGACTGCTTCAAAAGTCATCGAGTTTGGTTCTCAATGCATTTTGACGTGAGAATGTCCCAGTACTCGGCTTTTGTTTAGTACTCGACACAGTGCTATAGGAAGAAGGGGATGGCTGTGGAGAACAGACAGGAAGTCAGCCATGCTAAGGAAGGTTTCTGCAAAAGGAGGGAGACAGCCACAGAGGGCAGACAGGAAGTTGGGCATGGTGGGAGGGTCGCTGGCATAGGAAAAGGGACAGACAGAACGTTTTTCTTGGCTGAAACAAAGGGTCATGTGGTAAGTCACATGGTTGGTTTGGGACTGGTCCTTTTAAGTACTCGTTGCACTTCCCAGAATGAATTAAAACTGAGTACCGAGGTACCACTGTATTTTTTTTATTTTTATTCCTATTTTTTTTAAAAAAAATCTTATTTATCTGGAGTCTCAAGGCAACTTATAGAACAAATGGTTCAAATTCAAACCAAGAGTTACATGACTTGAAAGTAGAGCTGGGCTAGGATCTTTCTTCTCTCAATGCAATATATTAACCATAATATCAACTTTCGCCAGCGTAGAGAATGTTACAGTTAACTTCTCCTAAATATATCTTTGTTTTTAATTTTTCTTAATGTAGGTATGTACATATACATACATCAGAGGTAGGATTCACTTACCTTCCCTACTGGTTGACAAATGTGAGTGCACACGCCTCATCTGCGCACGTGCATGCGCAGTGCTCGTGCATTACGTCGGGGTGAGTGGGTGGAGCCTCCCGCAGTTGCCGCTACCAGTTCGTGCGATCCGGAGAGAACCGGCTGAATACCACCACTGACATACATGTACTTTTTCAGCCAAGATATTTAGAGGTGGAGAATTCCTGTTCATGCTGAAAATGAATTGTGTCTGAGCAGCTCATGCCACATTCCCTGAAAGCAAATCTGCACCTTGCCCAAAGCCTTGTAGTGAAACAAAACATATTATTTCTGCCTATTTTGTCCTTTTGTTTTCTGACTCACTTGGTGACATTTAGAAGGACACAGTCCATGATACAGAAAACTGCTGCAGGGGCAAAACTAGCATAACAGCTTTATAAGTACATATGAAAAGCCAAACGTATGTGATTATTCAAGCGCATTCTACAGAGTCCGTGCAGGCTTAAAAGGATAATAATTTCATCGTGACACTGAAAATTACAATAATCACAGTCACAGCTTTTCAGTCTTATTTCTTCTCAGTCCATTATGGGGCTTCTTCCAACAAGCCAAATGGGTGCTTGCTTCATTGACAGAAAAGGACAAATGCATTGACATGACACGCAATGCTTCTTGCCAAATAATTAAATCATAGCATGATATAAATCTAAGGGTGCTTGGTTGTTGATAGCATTTCTCTCAAGACACCTGAAAATCATAAATTCCATGCTTAGTATTTATGGCATTTATGTTCAAGACTGGAGGCAGCTGGGAAGAACGGGCTCTTGTTAGATTTAACTGACAGTTAACTCCTTGTGTGCTGCTTTGGAAAGATAACACGCATCATTGTTCTTGTTCAAGCCAACAAAGACATGACCAATTTTCCATAAGTAAAATCTTTCCTCTCCAAAATATCATATTGAGAAGCTGATTTCCATGAGAACAATGTTGTGCTCCATGGGAAGTTTACATGTGTACAGAGGTACATGTGAAGGTCTCCCTTCACTATCAAGTTTATGGCTAACATAAAATGTGTTCCATGTCCATGTTGACATTGAAGATTTCCATTGTAAATAATCATATCTCTTATGTAAATTGTTATCCTTAACATGATTTATAGGACAAAGGAAACTGCAACTTTCCTTTCAAATCGCGCTGGTGAATCTAGCTGGTAAATCCTATTGACTGGACCGTGTAATCACAAAGTTTACCCTTCCATCCATGATCCCCAGTGCTATAATAAGGTTTCTGGTAGTGTTATTCCAGTACTTATAATCAGGCACACAGCTTGGACATAACCTCTTAATACTGTGAACCAGACACTGTTAAATATTTATTAGGTGAAAGGAAGGCTGAATAAATAGAAAAAGAACATGCAGCAATCATGTAACATAAACAAGGAATGTAGCCATTAGTGGGATTTCTTTTAGCAGCGTCGGTAATTTTTGTGTAGTTTGTATTTTCAAGGAATTCAGCCTAATTCACATTTTTCTCTGGACTGCTACCCAGATGGGAAAACATCTATTCTTTGGTTTCTATCCTTTTCTAAATTTTGCAATATTTTGCAATATTTCTAAATTTTGCAATATTTTTTTAAAAAATACATTAAAAGTGCACCTAGCTTTAAGTGATGTTGTCATGCCCTGAATGTCTTGTTTGGTTCCTGGAAGATATGAGGGTCTGGATAAAGAACAATAGGCTTCAACTGAACTCTGGCAAGACTCAGTGGTTCTAGGTTCTAGGTTTTGGGGCCTGTCGGTTCTAGGATTATGCCATTTTGGTGCTAGATGGGGTTGCACTGCCCCAGTGTATAATCTGGGGGTTCTCCTGGACTCATGCTTCATACCCAAAGAGTAAATGGCAGTTGTGACTAAGAGGTCTTTATATAGCTTCATGTTGTGTGTTAGTTGTGCCCATTCCTAGATTGTGGGGGCTCTACTTACACTTACTCATGCTCTAATCACCTCTCAATTGGACTACTGTAATGGGCCCTACATGGAGTTGCCCTTGAAGAGAATCTGGAAGCTTTAGCTGGCACAGAAAGCAGTGGTACAGGGAGATATGTGTGTATCTAGTGTAGTATATGTTATACCTCTGCTCCATAAACTGCATTGGTTGTCAGTTTGCTTCTGGGTCCAATTCAAGGTGTTGGTTTTAATATTTAAAGTCCTTCATGGCATGGATCCAAATAACCCAAAGGACCTCTTTTCCAGGAGTTTGTTTGTTTGTTTGTTTGTTTGTTTGTTTGTTTGTTTGTTTGTTCATTCATTCATTCATTCATTCATTCATTCATTCATTCATTCATTCATTCATTCATTTTTCTATGCCGCCCAACTCCCAAAGGACTCAGGACGGCTCACAGCAGGAAGAAATACAAATCAATATATCAATTATGGAAAAAAATTAAAAAAACAAGTTAAAAAACACATTTTAAATTTAAAATACTTTCAATCATCCATACTCAATCATCCAACTCACCAGATCTAGCAGAGAGGTCAGTCAGCTAGGGCAGGGGTCTCCAACCTTGACAACTTTAAGACTTGTGGACTTCAACTCCCAGAATTCCTCAGCTGCTGAGGAACTCTGGGAGTTGAAGTCCACAAGTCTTAAAGTTACCAAGGTTGGAGACCCTGAGCTAGGGAATTACACCCATGTATGTGTGCATGGGTGCATTGTCTATGCAAGCTTGGCATTCTTTTTTTTTCAGTTGTAGTTTGGGTTTAGGACTGAAACTGAAATAGATAAGAAAGAATGTGACCCACTTATTTTTATTCTTTGTTTTTGTTAGCACAAGTAATATAGCTTAAAAATATTGTCTAAATATTGACCTATTGTCTAAATTTACCTATACATAGCTTTTGCTTTTGTTTATGTTTATATCATACCTGTTATCTTGTACACGTGTTGACAAAATAAATAAAATAAATTTAAAAAATTCTATCCTGATGGGTTATCTCATCTGGTTGATGTATTAATCTCTTGGAAGATCCAACTGGCTGTAATTTATATTATAATAAGTAATTAACACAGTAAAAGATATCAGCAGTGTCAACCATGGCAATGAACAGGCTTGGCCTCCTCTCCAAATTCAACTGGAAAAAATTCTGGGTTTTGCACACAATCTTGTGAGTTGTTGCAGAAAAACAAAATATCTAAGGGATTTTGATGCATTTTAAAGGAAATACCTGGATGGGTTCTCTGTGGACCTGTGACTGCCAACCCATCACTTAAAAAATAAATAGTCCTGGCTTTGTAGAGACAAGGGAATAACTGATGGAACTGAATGCAGCTGCCTTTCTCTTAAGCTTCCTGCCAGGATTTGGATTTTTCACCCACGCAGTGGAAAGGGTTTGTTTGATTTTGAATGGCAGAACTGGTGGACAACTAATAGCATGTTAAATCCAGAGTCTGGGACGAGATGTTAGCCTGAGTTTTTGAAGCAAAGTTGATGCTTTAAACTTAGGGAAATGATTTTTAATACCTTCAAAGCTACCTTCAAACAATTTCCCCAATATATTGATTTTAATCCCTCCCCAAAACAACCCCCCCAATTTACATCCCCATAAATAACATGGATGGATGGATGGATGGAAGAAAGAAAGAAAAAAAAAAAGAGAGAGAGAGAGAGAGAGAGAGAGAGAGAGAGAGAGAGAGAGAGAGAGAGGAGAGAGAGAGAGAGAGAGAGAAGGAAAGAAAGAAAGAAAGAAAGAAAGAAAGAGCAAGTGAATGTTACAGCAATTCTTTGTTAAAGATTGGCTCTACCCCAAATAATAACACACATATATAGTAAAGATACAGTAGATCACTTTGGTATGAGTTGTTGCCATATTTTCACCAGTTCCACACAATAAGTCTGTAGTATTAATGATAAAATGGTTGGAATCTGAAAGGAACAAATTGGCATAACAATATTTCTGTCCTTCCAGGCAAATACCATAACAAGGGTAATAAGAAGTTCTTCCAAAAATTGCAGTATAACAATGCATGTCAGAGGGTTTTGAATCATATGAGAAGGTACAACGTATTAAAGGAATTTTGCCCTTTCTGCCCTGTTGTTGTTGTTAGTTGCGAAGTCGTGTCTGACCCATCGCGACCCCATGGACAACGTTCCTCCAGGCCTTCCTGTCCTCTACCATTGCCCGGAGTCCATTTAAGCTCACGCCGACTGCTTCAGTGACTCCATCCAGCCACCTCATTCTCTGCCGTCCCCTTCTTCTTTTGCCCTCAATCTTTCCCAGCATTAGGCTCTTCTCCAGTGAGTCCTTCCTTCTCATTAGGTGGCCAAAGTCTTTGAGTTTCATCTTCAGGATCTGGCCTTCTAAAGAGCAGTCAGGGTTGATCTCCTCTAGGACTGACCGGTTTGATCGCCTTACAGTCCAAGGGACTCGCAGGAGTTTTCTCCAGCACCATAGTTCAATTCTTTGGTGCTCAACCTTTCTTATGGTCCAACTTTCACAGCCATACACTGCAACTGGGAAAACCATAGCCTTGACTATACGCACTTTTGTTGGCAGGGTGATGTCTTTCCTTGTTAGTATGCTGTCTAGATTTGTCATAGCTTTCCTCCCCAGGAGCAAGCATCTTTTAATTTCTTGGCTATAGTCCCCATCTGCGGTAATCTTGGAGCCGAGGAAAATAAAATTTGTCACTACCTCCATTTCTTCCCCATCTGCCAGGAATTGAGAGAGCTGGATGCCATGATCTTAGTTTTCTTAATGTTGAGTTTCAAGCCAACTTTTGCACTCTCCTTCTTCACCCTTATCAAGAGGCTCTTTAGTTCCTCTTCACTTTCTGCTTCCTCTTCACTTTCCTCTTCACCACATTAGAGTGGTATCATCTGCATATCTGAGGTTGTTGTTATTTCTCCTGGCAATCTTAATTCCAACTTTTGATTCATCTAGCCCCACCTTTCTCATGATATGCTCTGCATATAAGTTAAATAGGCAGGGCAACAGTATACAGCCTTGCCAGACTCCTTTCCCAATTTTGAACCAATCAGTGGTTCCGTGTCCAGTTCTCACTGTTGCTTCTTGACCCACATATAGGTTTCTCAAGAGACAAATAAGGTGGTCTGGTACTCCCATCTCTTTAAGAACTTTCCACAATTTGTTGTGATCCAAACAATCAAAGGTTTTAGCATAGTCAATGAAGCAGAAGTAGATGTTTTTCTGGAACTCCCTAGCTTTCTCCATGATCCAGAATATGTTGGCAATTTGATCTCTAGTTCCTCTGCTTCTTTGAAATCCTGCCTGTACTTCTGGTAGTTCTCGATCCATATACTGCTGGAGCCTAGCTTGTAGGATTTTAAGCATAACTTTACTAGCATGTGAAATGAGTGCAATGGTGCGATAGTTTGAACATTCTTTGGCATTGCCTTTCTTTGGAATTGGAATGTAAACTGACCTCTTCCAATCCTGTGGCCACTGTTGAGTTTTCCAAATTTGCTGGCAAATTGAGTGTAGCACTTTTACTGCATTGTCTTTTAAGATTTTGAATAGCTCAGCTAGGATACTGTCACCTCCACTAGCTTTGTTGTTGCTCAGATTTCCTAAGGCCCATTTGACTTCACATTCTAGGATGTCTTGCTCGAGGTCAGTGACCACCCCATTGTGGTTATCAGGGACATTAAGCTCGTTCTTGTATAGTTCTTCTGTGTAATTTTGCCACCTCTTCTTAATCTGTTCTGCCTCTGTTAGGTCCCTGGCATTTTGGTCCTTTATCATGCCCATCTTTGTATGAAACGTTCCCTTCATATCTCCAATCTTCTTGAAGAGATCTCTGGTCCTCCCTATTCTATTGTTTTCTTCTATTTCTTTGCACTGTTCATTTAACAAGGTATTCTTATCTCTTCTAGCTATTCTCTGGAATTCTGCATTCAGTTGGGTGTATCTTTCTCTTTCTCCCTTGCCTTTCGCTTCCCTTCTTTCCTCAGCTATTTGCAAAGCTTCCTCAGACAGCCATTTTGCTTTCTTGCATTTCTTTTTCTTTGGGATGGTTTTAGTTGCTACCTCTTTTACAATGTTGTGAACCTCCATCCATAGTTCTTCAGGCACTCTGTCTATCAGATCTAATTCCTTAAATCTATTTGTCACCTCTACTGTATATTCATCAGGGATATGATTTAGTTCATACCTGAGTGGTCTAGTGCTTTTCCCTACTTTCTTCAATTTAAGCCTAAATTTTGCAATGAGAAGCTCACAGTCGGCCCCTGGTCTTGTTTTTACTGACTTTATAGAGCTTCTCCATCTTTGGCTGCAGAGCACATAGTCAATCTGATTTCTGTGTTGACCGTCTGGTGATGTCCATGTGTAGAGTCGTCTTTTGGGTTGTTGGAAAACAGTGTTTGCTATGACCATCATATTCTCTTGACAAAATTCTATCAGCCCTGCTTCATTTTGTACTCCAAGGCTAAACTTGCCTGTTATTCTGGTTATCTTTTGGCTTCCTACTTTAGCATTCCAATCCCCCATGATGATAAGGACATCATTTTTGGTGTTAATTCTATAAGGTGCTATAGGGCTTCATAGAACCGATCAATTTCATCCTCTTCAGCACCAGTGGTTGGGGCATAGACTTGGACTACTGTGATATTGAATGGTTTGTCTTGGATTCGAACTGAGATCATTCTGTCATTTTGGGGATTGTATCCCAGTATTGCGTTTCCTACTCTTTTATTGACTATGAAGGCTACTCCATACCTGCCCTGTAAGTAATCTCAAAAGTAGCACATTAGACCCAAACCTTTTGAACAGTTTGGGACATTAGACTTCGGCCCAAATAATTCCTTTGTGATCGTTTTAGGAGGCAGGGACTCTGTGATTGTCTTCATACTATATAGGATCCAACAGACACATCTCTCTGTTTTGGGAACTAAAGGAAAGATGGATAGGCCATTATTTTATAAATAACTCAAGGCAGTAAACATATATAATACTCCTTCCTCCTCCTATTTTCTCCACAACAACAACCCTGTGAGATGAGTTAGGCTGAGAGAGACAGGACCAAAGTCACCCAGTTGAATTTCATGACTAAGGCAGGTCTAGAACTGACAGTCTCCTGGTTTCTAGGCCAGCACCTTAACAATTACTTAATAAGTCTCTACCATCCTCGCTCGACCTAGTGTTTCTCTCGGGGCAGTGGAGAGATGATCTGAAGATAAGGGATATAGTCATCACCCCTCTGTCATGGTCAGATCATTTCCTACTGAGGTTGGATTCCGCAGTTCCATTCCTCCCCCGCAGGGAGGCGGGACCGACTAGGTGGTTCCGCCCCAGGCGCCTAATGGAACCAGAAGGATTCCAGAGGGAACTTGGGGAAATACCTGAAGCCCTGGTACACAGTTCGGCTGATTCCCTGGTGGCTGGCTGGAACATCGCAGCATCAGGGGCTTTAGACCGAATTGCGCCTTTGCGACCTCTCCGCGGCAGTGGATCCCGGAAAGCCCCCTGGTTTACCGAGGAGCTCCGGGAGATGAAACGCCAGAAGAGACGTCTGGAGCGCCGCTGGAGGTCCAGCAAAACCGACTCCGACCGAACACTATTAAGAATTTACATCAGATCTTATTTAGTGGCGATAAGGGCGGCAAAACGATCCTATTTTTCCGCTCTTATTGCGTCCGCAGATTCTCGCCCAGCCGCCTTGTTTAGGGTGACTCGCTCCCTCCTTGCGAAAGGGGGGAGCGAGGAGCACTTGCAAGGCAGAGCTGAGGAATTTGCCGAGTTTCTGATGGATAAAGTCGCTCGGATTCGGTCAAACCTGGACTCTGGCTGGGCAGAGTCCATGGAGTTGACAGGGGCAAGTCTTAGTCCACCGTTGTGGGAGGAGTTTGGGCCTGTTTCTCCTGAGGATGTGGACAGAGCCATGGGGGCAATGGGGGCCTCCACCTGTTTATTGGACCCGTGCCCCTCCTGGCTGGTTTCTGCCACCAGGGAGGTGACACGCGGCTGGATCCGGGCGGTGGTCATCGCTTCTTTGGAGGAGGGTTCCGTACCGCAGTCATTAAAAGCTGCGGTGGTGAGACCCCTCCTGAAGAAGCCTTCCCTGGATCCAGCTGATTTGAAGAACTATCATCCGGTCTCCAACTTGCCTTTTTTAGGGAAAGTTGTGGAGAAGGTGGTGGCCACTCAGCTTCTGCGGCTTCTGGATGAAACAGATCATCTAGATTCCTATCAGTCGGGTTTCAGGCGCGGCTACAGTACAGAAACTGCCTTGGTCGCTCTGATGGATGATCTCTGGCGGGCCCGGGATGGGGGAAATTCCTCCATCCTGGTGCTACTTGACCTCTCAGTGGCTTTCGATACCATCGACCATGGTATCCTTCTGCATCGTCTCGGCGAGTTGGGAGTGGGAGGCACCGTTTTACGGTGGTTCTCCTCTTATCTCGCCGATAGGATGCAGTCGGTGTTGGCAGGAGGGCAGAGATCCACCCCTAGGCCCCTTTTATGTGGGGTGCCTCAGGGGTCGGTCCTATCGCCCATCCTGTTTAACATTTACATGAAACCGCTGGGGGAGATCATCCGCAGACATGGGGTGTGTTTCCACCAGTACGCTGACGACACCCAGCTGTACATCACCACCCCGTCTGACTTCAGTGTGGCAGCCGATGTAATGTGCCGATGCCTGGACGACGTTAGGATCTGGATGGGGAGGAACAGACTCAGACTCAACCCCGACAAGACTGAGTGGCTTTGGATATTGCCTCCTAAGGATTATGACAACTATCCCTCCTTGGTTCTCGAGGGAGCGAAACTGACTCCCTCGGACAAGGTCCGCAACTTGGGGGTCCTCCTAGACCCACAGCTAAAATTGGAACACCATCTCACTGCTGTGGCTAGGGGGGCCTTTGCACAGGTTCGCCTGGTGCACAGTTGCGGCCATACTTGGAGAAGGAGGCTCTACTCACGGTCACTCATGCCCTTGTCACCTCCCGTTTGGACTACTGCAACGCGCTCTACATGGGGCTACCCTTGAAGAGTATCCGGAGACTCCAGTTGGTGCAAAATGCAGCTGCGCGTGCTGTGGTGGGTGTGCCAAGGTACACCCACATGACACCTATAGTCTGCCAGCTGCATTGGTTGCCCATTAGTCTCCGGGTCCAATTCAAGGTGTTGATCATCATCTTTAAAGCCCTTCATGGCTTAGGACCAGGTTATCTCCGGGACCGCATTCTGCCTCATACTTCCCTCCGACCGGTTAGGGCCCACAGAGTTGGCCTCCTCCAGCTCCCGTCAGCCAAGCAATGCCGGCTGGCGGGTCCTAGGGGGAGAGCCTTCTCTGTGGCCGGCCCCGCGCTCTGGAACCAACTCCCCCCAGAGACCCGAACCATCCCCACCCTGCTGGCCTTCCGAAAAGCCATTAAGACATGGCTCTTCCTGCAGGCAGGGGGTAGAGCTTAATTCCATCTACACTCTCCCCTGGGTATGTCTGGCGGCTGAATGGTGCTTTTATATTGAAATTTTTAATTTTTATATTTTGATTTTAAATTGAATTTATTGGTTTTCTTGTATTTTTCCTGTGTTGTAAGCCGCCCTGAGTCCCTCGGGAGTGGGGCGGCATATAAGAAACCATAAATAAATAAATAAATAAATAAATAAATAAATAAATAAATAAATAAATAAATAAATAAATAAATAAATAAATAAATAAATAAATAAATAAATAAATAAATAAATAAATAAATAAATAAATAAATAAATAATCAATCCTGATTCTATATATCCCTTCCTACAACCTCTGAGCTCCAGACCTGAATCTCTCCTAAAACTAATACACTTTTTTGATCATCTAGAGTGCAAAGGTCTGCTAACTCACTTCTTACTAGAGTGTTTGAACCCTATAGAATATCATTTGGCTACCAATTTCTGATATGTTCCAAATGAGACAGTAATAGACTTCTCTGTTATTCTGCCTCCTAGTGTTCATTGTAACCAAAAACACATATAATATACATTCTCAAAAAATAAAGAAATCTGTCTACTGGGTGGTTGAAATCACATAAAGCCCTCTACAAGGACATGACATAATGGCACATCCATAGCTCTCTGCTATGAGCTGTGGTGGTGCAGTTTTTAGAATGCAGTATTGCAGACTGACTCTGCTCACTGCTAGGAGTTTGATCCTGACTAGCTCAAGGTTGACTCAACCTTCCATCCTTCCAAGGTCAGTAAAATGAGGATCCAGATTGTGTGGGGCCATAGGCTGACTCTGTAAACTGTTTAGAACAAGCTGTTAACACTATGAGGCGGTATATAAGTCTAAATGCTATTGCTGTAAAACTTTATGAGAAAATGGGCTCTATATACCATTCTGATAGATATTGTAGGTGCATTGTAGGCATCCATGTGCCCTATACTATCAATGTCCTGCTGCTTTGACAAAGGGTGTTGACTTGAGATTGATATTCAATGTCTTTACCTTTTGGAATTCTGCCTTTGTAGCCTGATCATATCCAGAGAATAGAGGATAATCAATGGGAAGAATGTCCCAGTCCCAAGAAAATTGCTCATCTATGCCCCAGGTGATAGTAAATCAAAACTTTGAACATGCATGCTAAATCGATGTACAAAATATTCCTGTTGGTGTCTTGCATGTTCAGAGGTAGTTTGGCACGCTGTGCTTTTCTAATTATAACATGTCATGTTGACTTGTATGCATGAAAACTATCTCGTGAATTTGTTTTCCATGACATGTTGTGATTGAAACAACCCACATCTAATTATATTGTCCAGAAATTGAAATACTTGTGCTGATTTGACACAAGTTGTAATTATTCTTTGGTAAAATATCTTCCCTTTCCCCATTGCAAAACACACACAGAGTGACATACATTTTTTTTCCTCTCGTAATGATTGTCAAAGCTATATGTAAAATTAGCTGACACGACAGTGAGTTGTTCAAAAACATTTATTTGCAGGCTGAGGGGGAAAAAAGGGTGTGTTTGCTTTCCTTCCCCATTGCAATCATAATGCAAAAGGAATACAGCTTAATGAGCCAAGGTGGCGCAGTGGTTAAAGTGCAGCACTGCAGTTCAGCAGTTCAGCTGTTCAAATCTCACCGGCTCAAGGTTGACTCAGCCTTCCATCCTTCCGAGGTGGGTAAAATGAGGACCCAGATTGTTGGGGTCAATATGCTGGACTCTGTAAACCGCTTAGAGAGGGCTGTAAAGCACTGTGAAGTGGTATATAAGTCTAAGTGCTATTGCTATTAATTAATTATAACAAGATATGTACTTATATTGACAAATGAATAAATATGGGACCCCCCTTTCCCATGGCTTCTGGATATTTTTCATGAACTCTTTTGCCAATTTAACTTTGAATCATACATCAATAATGTTCCCTATCACCCTAAATCAGGTCAAGGTAGCTTTCAGATATTTCTAGGACTATCAGATCTAGACTGCAAAAATCCGCATGAGTACGGTTGGCAAAAAAGAGTTCTCTATGTCTCTTTGTTTCTGCCTAGTTGTCATGCAGATTTTTGAAGCTCAGATCTGGTAGCCCAATTCAAGCCCATCTGCATCCTTTCGTATTTGTTGCACTGGAGAATGGATGGGGAACTTGACTCCCCAAGGACAGAGGACCCCCCAGGACCAGGGGTGAAATTCAAAAATTTTCCCTACCGGTTCTGTGGGTGTGGCTTGGTGGGCTTGGCAGGGGAAGGATACTGCAATCTCTCCATTCCCTCCCCACTCCTGGGGGAAGGATATTGCAAAATCTCCATTCCCACCCCACTCTGGGGCCAGCCAGAGGTGGTATTTGCTGGTTCTCCGAACTACTCAAAATTTCCGCTACTGGTTCTCCAGAACCTGCCAGAACCTGCTGGATTTCACCCCTGCCCAGGACACCATATATCTTCATGAGTCCCTGCTGAGTTGAGCTGCATACAAATATAAGTAAGTAAGGAAGTAAGGAAGGAAGGAAGTAAGGAAGGAAGGAAGGAAGGAATAAACAAGCAAATAAATAAATAAATAAATAAATAAATAAATAAATAAATAAATAAATAAATAAATAAATAAATAAATAAATAAATAAATAAATAAATAAATAAAATGTGAAAGATCAGGACTACACATGAAGTTCCAATTAAACTAATTTATTGCTCATGCCTATGTACAGGAATCTATTCAACTAATGCTTAGCAGAATCTTGGCATTAGATAAGGGTCAATGGAATGGACTTTCTTTGTGGCTATGTGGAGACTCGTCTAGACTGATTCCTCTTTTGACTCTGTCCCAAGGCTCTGTCACTCCTTCTCCTACATATAATGTTCAATCAATCTTTTATTACAGTTGAAGACCTGAATTAAAAATTAAAACCAGAATTCTTGCAGTGTCCTTAGAAGTTCTCTTTGACTCTGAAAATCAGATGTGCAATTTTCTGCCATTTGAAATATGAAACTGCTACAGACTTAACCTGATTTAGAAACAGTGAGTTGGTTTTTTTAAAAAATCTGAAGATATAAATAAAGTGCAGAAAAGCATGGTTGTAGTATAGAGGATATAGGGAGAGGCTTATTTGAACATCCTTTCTCGTGGCCTTAGAAAATATTGTAGAAATTCGTCTGGTTCTTCTATTGATTCATTCTTCCATTCGCTTCCAAAGAATTATCATCTGTATTTCTTTTAAGCAAATGCAAATCTTGTGCACTAATGTTTATTCAAGGTGCTATATTTCTTTCCATCTAAGAAGAGTCCTTCTCCCATTTTTCCATATTAATATCTAAATTATATTGACAGGCTTGCAATCATCCTTTCATTCTTTCTGGCTGCCTTTTTATATGACCTAACTGACAATAAGTCCAGCAGGTTTTTACTTACTCCATACCCTGTTATTTTCTCTTCTGTAATCATCATTCAATAATATTTTCTAACTTCGCAGGCTTATTATATGCACTAACATCTGCTGTATTCCAACAACATATCTAGCATATGAATTTATGAATTAGAGATATGTAAATGTTCAGTAAACTTTAAGAAAGAAATTCAGTGCTAGCAAATTAAACCTTGTTTCTACTACAGAGACTTTAGCTTCCTCCACATCTTCCTCTAATGGCCTCTGCAGTCTCTCAAACCTGTTTTGAATAATCCCCCACCTGTCTGGGCTAAATTCTGAATGCTATTAGTGGAAGCAAGTAGTGGTTTTCACCTACAATAAAGGTCACAAATTAATATTCTTGTAAAATCATCCCCTTACAACTACATCCATCTCTTAGTGATTTGACTTCTCACTTCTGGAGGTGGCTTGGTTATTACCTTAGCAACAAAATTCATCCTGTTAAAGTGTAATACCAACACAGCTCATCATTAAAACCATACCTCATCAGGTATACAGTTTGGTATACCTGATCAGAATCACAGAGGAAAAAATGGAAGAAGAATTCTCCTTCGGTGGAAAGATCATGTGAAGTTCTGGTACCACTTTACAAAGCCTTAGTAAGACCACACTTGGAATACTGCCTCCAGTTCTGGTCACCACAATATTTAAAAACATGTTAAGATTCTTTTAAGAATGCAGAGAAGAGTAACAAGAATGATTAGGGCAGTGTTTCTCAACCTTGGCAGTTTGAAGATGTGTGGACTTCAACTCCCAGAATTCCCCAGCCAGCGTTGCTGGCTGTGGAATTCTGGGAGTTGAAGTCCACACATCTTCAAACTGCCAAGGTTGAGAAACACTGGATTAGGCGGCTAGAGGCTAAAGCATATGAAGAAAAATTACAGGAACTGAGTATATCTAATGAAAAGAAGGACTAAGGGAGACATGATAGCAGTATTCCAATCTTGGAGGGGCTCCTACAAAGAAGAAGGGATCAAACTTTTTTCCAAAGCACCAAAAGGCAAGGCAAGGCAGGAATCAATGTATGGAAACTAACCAAGGAGAGAAGCAACCTAGAACTTTGGAAAAAAATTCCTAATAGTCAGAGCAATCAACCAATGGAATAGCTTGCCTTCAGAAATTGTGGTGCTCCATCACTGGAGGGTTTCAAAAAGAGACTGGACAACCATTGGTCTGAAATGGTACAGGGTCTCCTGTTTGAGCAAGGGGTTGGACTAGAAGCCCTCCAAGGTCCCTTCCAACTCAGTTGCAGTATTCTATGTTCTACAGATGTTTCTGTAACATTGTAGAACAATGTTACAGAAACTTTTTTTAAATTTTTTTTGTCAAGTACATGTTGGTAATATACATAGATGTAACATTGTTTATATACATAAGATTGGCACTGATAAGAGGGAACATTAGGACAGGGACGGTAGGTACGTTGGTGCACTTATGCACGCCCCTTACTGACCTCTTAGGAATCGGGTGAGGTCGACAGTGGACAGTCTAAGGGTAAAGTTTTGGGGGTTTAGTGACGAAACCACAGAGTCAGGTAATGAGTTCCAGGCATTTACTACTCTGTTGCTAAAGTCATATTTTCTATAGTCAAGTTTGGAGCAGTTCACTTTGAGTTTGTAACTGTTATGTGCTCGTGTCTTGTTGTGGTTGAAGCTGAAGTAGTCATTGACAGGAAGGACGTTGTAGCAGATAATTTTATGAGTTATGCTTAGGTCGTGCCGAAGGCGACGTAGTTCTAAGCTTTCTAAGCCCAGGATTTCAAGTCTGGTTGCGTAAGGTATTCTGTTGCGAGTAGAGGACTGGAGGACTCTTCTCGTAAAGTATCTCTGGACACTTTCTAATGTATTTATGTCCGATATGTGGTGTGGGTTCCAGACAGATGAGCTGTATTCAAGGATTGGTCTGGTGAATGTTTTGTATGCTCTGGTTAGTAGTGTGATATTACCGGAGAAGAAGCTACGTAAGATTAGGTTAACAGTTCTTGAAGCCTTTTTGGCGATGTTGTTGCAGTGGGCTTTGGCATTTAGGTCATTTGATATGAGTATTCCAAGTACTTTGACAGAGTGAGGGTCGTCTGTAAGGTCTTGACTTTTCAGCTTGTATTTAATGTTCTGATATTTTTTTCAAACTTCTGCAATGAAAAGGGGGCAAAGAAAAATTCCCTTTTGTTGCATTCTTTGTGCTATGTGAAAGAAACAAGAACTGAACTTCATGTTATTCCTATTTCTCCCTCCCTCCACCCACCCACCTTTTTCTGCTGTACAATCAGCAAGGACGACTTGATTTGAAGGACGGAGGGAAGAAAGCTTTCTTGTCTTTCTTGAAGAGCCTTGGATTGGCTCTCTTCCAGCTCAGGTAATTACATTAGTTTTGTCTGTCTTAGTTCTTTCATTTTTTAAAAAAAACTTTGTTAAAATAAAAACGTATCCTAGCAAATCTTTGCTTGTCATATATTATTTAGGGGATACTATCCTTAAGATATTTGCATTGTTACTTGCAAATCTGTGCCTTAATATTTGTGACTTTGGACCCAGAAGATCGAGAAAAAAGAAAAAGAAAACTTAATTCAACCTCACCTCCTTTCTGTTTTTGAACCAGTCGCCAATCTTGTTACTGAAACTCAGCAGCAACTTTGCTGGAAAAGAGAACAAAATTAAATTCACACAAGATCAAGATGCTATTTGTCAGTATAGAAAACTAGATGCAGAGACTAGTTATTTAAGATGGAGTTGCACTTTTGCAAAGGACTGGGAGTGCTCCTTCATCCTTAGCTATCACTAGTTTTACAAGTGGTAGCTATGGAGAAAAACATTTTATACAATTAGAACTAGTGCAAACCTTGCCTATTTTTGAACTAGTTGGTTTATATCCCACCTTGGCAAAGCTGCTTCCCCATGACAAAGTGTAGAGATTATATCATTCCTGGGCTAAAGGACCTGCACTGGTTGCCACTTGTTTTACAAAACACAATATAAGATGAAATTATACTGATTAAGGCACCAGGCTAGAAACCGGGAGACCTGAGTTCTGGTCCTGCCTTAGGCATTATCCAATTGATTGACCTTGGACCAATCTTCCTTGCTCAGTCCCAGGGATGAAACAATGGCAAGCCACTTCTCTCTGCCTCTGCCTCTGCCTCTGCCTCTGCCTCTAATCTAATTTTAATTTATTTTATTTTATTTGTCAAGCATACATAAGATTACAGAGAAAGTATAAACATAATTGTGAATACATGAATGTATAAACATGATTATGAATACATGATATGGTTACAAATACATGGGGACATTAGGACAGGGACAGTAGGCACATTGGTGCGCTTATGCACGCCCCTTACAGACCTCTTAGGAATGGGGTGAGGTCAATGGTAGACAGTCTAAGGTTAAAGCTTTGGGGGGTTGGGGAAGAAATCACAGAGTCAGGTAGTGCATTCCAGACATTGATCACTCTGTTACTGAAGTCGTATTTCCTGCAATCAAGTTTGGTGCGGTTTACCTTAAGTTTGTGTGCTCGTGTATTGTTGCGGTTGAAGCTGAAGTAGGCATTGACTGGTAGGATATTGTAGCAGATAATTTTATGTGCTACACTTAGGTCGGACCGAAGGTGACATAGTTCTAAATTGTCTAAGCCCAAAATTTCAAGTCTGGTGGCATAAGGTATTCTGTTGTGAACAGAGGAGTGGAGGACTCTTCTCGTGAAGTATCTCTGGACATTCTCAATTGTATTAATGTCCGATACGCAGTGCAGGTTCCAGACAGATGAGCTGTATTCAAGAATTGGTCTAGCAAATGTTTTGTATACTCTAGTTAGAAGTACAATATTACCAGAGAAGAAGCTACGCAAGATTAGGTTAACCACTCTTAATGCCTTTTTGGCAATGTTGTTACAGTGGGCTCTGGCACTTAGATCATTAGAGATGAGTACTCCAAGGTCCTTGACAGAGTGAGGGTCATCTACAAGGTTGTGTCCATCCAACTTGTATTTTATGTTTTGATTTTTTTGCCAATGTGTAAGACAGCATTTATTGGTTGGGATTTGAAGTTGTCACTTGTTTGACCATTCTGACACATGGTCAAGGTCTTTTTGAAGGGTAGCAGCATTGTTGGTGGTTTTGAATAGTTTTACATCATCAGCGAAGAGAACGCAGTTGCTTTTAATATGATCACAAAGGTCATTTTTGTAAAGTATAAAGAATGTTGGCTCTAAAACGCTGCCTTGGGGGACACCGCTGTTAACAGGTACAGGATTTGATAGAGCGCTCCCTATTTTGACCACTTGTTTCCTATTTGACAGGAACGCAGTTATCCATTTATGCAGGGGTCCAGAAATGCCATAAGATTTTAGTTTTAGAAGTAGTTTGTTGTGTACCACTGAATCGAAGGCTTTACAGAAGTCTATGTAAATTGTGTCTATTGCTTTGCCCTGATCGAGTTGTGTAGTCCATATGTTTTTGCAGTGTAGGAGTTGCAGATTACAGGATAATTTTTTTCTGAAACCAAATTGTTTGTTAGAGAGTAGGTTGTTTGCCTCTAAGTGGAGGGTAATGGATTGTTTAATGATTGATTCCATGACTTTGCAGGTGACGCAACTGTCACCTTTCTCTCTGTCTCTCTCCCTCTCCTCCTCTCCCCCCTCTCTTTCCCCCTCTCCTTCTTAAAAATGGAATCTGGACTTCCTGAACAAAATCCCTCATTGGTAACATGTCTGGCTCAGAATAATCACAATTGTTTCTTGTGTCAAGAGAAATGCATAGTAAATTAAAAACATATATTCCCTGAAATTATTATTTCCTTAGTATCTGTTGTCCATAGAAGTTTAATAGGTTACAAATATTTGTAATTTCCCCTCATTCTTCTAAACTGAACAATATATCAAGACTTGCTTTCTGTCTCTTTATTGTAAATTAATTTGTGTCTGTATGCCCATTTTGCTTATTTTTGTGGGGTAGGGGTGCAGGTGAAGAAAAAGATAAGGATGTGTACATTCCCATTGTTAGTCATTCATTAACTGGACTATGTAGTGAAATTCATAGATAGATAGATAGATAGATAGATAGAGAGAGAGAGAGAGAGAGAGAGAGAGAGAGGGAGGGAGGGAGGGAGGGAGGGAGGGGGAGAGAGAGGGAGAGAGGGGATGAGATGATACATATTTTTCAAAAGAAAGCAATACACTTGTTACTTTTTCCTTTAAAAACCATTTATGAATATAGAATCAGAGCCTTACTTATTTAAAGCCATTTTCCCCATTAATTGACTTGAGGGTGTTCTTTGATCTACACAAAATGAATTCATTGCAATGAATTATGAATTTCATTTCAATTAAGTTGGGTTTATATACATCTCTGGATCTTGTGGCCATCTGCTTGCCATCTGTTGATTGGTTAGGAATTCAATTCAATGTACAATTTTCCACAAGCATCTTAGAATCCAAAGATAAATTGAAACTGGTATCAGCAAAACCTTGTTTTAATCTTAACCGAGCTTTCTTTTCCAAATGAGCTTATTTCCTGAGAATACGGTAGCTTTCTTTTAAGTCAGCAAATGTTAGTTATTGTCTACTTGGGTTTGCAAATGTATTACCCAAGGATGAGCATGAGATACTTCTAATAAAAATCTATTCATAAATGTTCATTCCTAGTTTCCATGGAAATATTTAGCTGAAGGTGAACTCTTGGTCCACAAGATTGGAGATTAAAATGATTATGCTAACTACACTCCCTTCATAATTGTTATTGTTCTAATGTCGAAACTATGGCAGTAAGAATGCTCTTTCACACACACACACACACACACACACAGAGAGAGAGAGAGAGAGAGACAGAGACAGAGACAGAGACAGAGACAGAGAGACACAGAGAGAGACAGACAGACAGACAGACAGACAGACAGACAGACAGACAGACAGACAAAAATTCATTCCACGTCAACTGTAATACTTTATTAAATATTAGAGGCATCACTTGTTTAGCGATTTATAGGGACAAGAGAATTTCTTGGCTGTAAGAGAAATTATTTGCTTTAAAAGTACATGTGCATCTAATTTTTATAGCTATGAAAGTTAACAAGACATCCAGAAAGCAAGACAGATTCAAATTATTTTATTTGGCTTCGGCTATTATTCTGCTGAAAACTTAGTTGACCTCCAGAATAGACAACTGACCTGTGATTGACATAACTGTTATAAACAGTCCTCTTTTTGGTTTTCTGAATGTTTAGAATGAACCACTACAATCAATAAGTAAAACACACACACACACACACACACACACACACACACAGAGAGAGAGAGAGAGAGAGAGAACATTTGACCCCAGTTTTCCACTGTATAGCTCTCCAGAATTTTTGGATGTTGAGTAGAAAAATAATTAGGGACAGGAAAAAAAAACACAAGACTTTGTTACCTACAATTTTGATATGCAAATTCTGGATAAAGCCTTTCCTATCTTTTTAAACTTAGACAGCATGCTATAATAATTACAAATGATGAATTAGAAATTTGGAATCTGCTTATTCAGCTGGATTGGAAAACTTCCAACTAACTATGATAGAGGGGATGAAAAACTTTCTTCTTGTGTCATTGAAATGACCAATTTTAGTGCTTAGACTCCTGGCGAGAAGTAAATGATAAATGAATCTTTTTTTAGGAATAGCTGTAGTAAGGCCTTTACAACTTCACTCTACCTGATGATTCTGGCTGTGCTGGATAATGGGCCTTACCATGCTGGACCCTAGATTTATCAATTCATTGCTGTTTTAAAGGGAAGGGGTTTGAAGAGAATTGTTATAGCACTTAGCAATATCAATAGCACTTAGATTTATTTATACCACTTCATAGTGCTATACAACCCTCTCTAGGTGGCTTACAGAATCAGCATATTGCCCCCAATAATCTGGCTACTCGTTTTACTGATCTCGGAAAGATGGAAGGCTGACTCAACTTTGAGCCGGTCAGGATTAAACTTCTGGCTGTGAGCAGAGTCAGCCTGCAATACTGCAGTCTAACCACTGTGCTACTATGACGCAAATATATTTCAGACTGACTTCAGGCCTGAATTTGAATTGGAAACCGCCTTTGTCATCATCTACACCAGGATCTACCCAAGAATAGAACAATCTATTTGGTTCTGTTGAATCCCTGCGATTTGTAATAACACCAAGGAGGAGTTTTTGATGGACAGAGCCGTCTGGAAAGTATCACACTAGAGTGAGTGTGTCTGGATGAGATTGTGTTAACCTGTAAAATTCAAACTTATGAAGTTCAGGCTATTGTGATATACGTATGTGATTCATTGCCTGAGGCTGAGGTTCCTTGGTTTAAGCCAGGGCTCCTCAAACTTGGCAATTTTAAGACTTGTGGACTTCAACTCCCAGAATTCTCTGGGAGTTGAAGTCCACAAGTCTTAAAGTTGCCAAGTTTGAAGACTTCTGGTTTAAGCAGTGTTACCTTTCTATTGATTACATATCCCCTATTAATCAAATGTCAAACAAATGTCTAAATCTTCTTTCTTTCTTTCTTTCTTTCTTTCTTTCTTTCTTTCTTTCTTTCTTTCTTTCTTTCTTTCTTTCTTTCTTTCTTTACTTGCTTACATACTTATTTATCTATTACATTTGCTTGCTGCCTATCTCACTGCAAGACCCATTATCCCCATTATCTTGGGGGGAAATAATGATTGTCTAACACTACAACATATGATAAAATTTATGATATAGAGGATAAAAAGAAACACATTGAGTCATTTTTTCCCAGAAATAAAATTGCTTTTCCCCCCCAAAATAGAAAACTTACACATCTCTTTCCTTACACTGAAAATGGGCACTTGTTCTGCCTCATCGTGACCAACTCAAGTAGGATATATATGGATATAACTCATGCTATGTAGGAGATGACCAGGCTGAGCCCAAGGGATAGGTCAAGCGTGTCATTGGTCTTGAGTCACTTCATGCCCACAAGAGATCTAAGTCCAGTTCACCTTGAATTCAATTGACCCTTATCTACCACAAATTTGCCTTAATTGTTAGTAGTTCAGATTCTCATAGTGTTAGCATTCAATGCTAGCCTGTTTTCATTTGAACCATCTTGACTCCTGATTTGACATGCTGCAACCTCTATTAAGGTTGCCTTTCCAACTGAGATTTATTTTATTTATTTATTTATTTTTGTCAAGTACGTGTTGGTAATATACATAGATATAACATTGTTTATATACATAAGATGGGTACTGATAAGAGGGAACATTAGGACAGGGATGGTAGGCACGCTGGTGCACTTATGCACGCCCCTTACTGACCTCTTAGGAATCGGATGAGGTCAACAGTGGACAGTTGGGTCAATCTGTTTCAGCACTGTATCTCATTGAAATATTTCATTAAAATGCAATTCCACTCCATCCCTGTTAACTAATTAATTGGTATCTACCATACATGGACTATTCCCAATAGGAAACTTCAGAAGATGCCCTGGGTCCAAGATACAGCTGCAAGGAAGTTAGAAAACTATGTGCGATATAAGTTAGGTTCCTATTACAGTTTTCATACAATGCTAGCTTGTTTGTTGATTATTATTTTTATCCAATTTGTACCTTGGAAAGAACTTAGACATGACATAAATTATTGGTCCTGACCATTTTTATCCCTTTAAAGTAGGTGAAATTTTGAGATAACAAGTGAATCATCATAATCTTTTGAGCTTCGTGGCTTAGCGGGGAATTGAATCTAATTCTCCACTGTGTTCCCACCCCACAGGAAGACCATGCTGGGTTTTTCACAGAAATCTATAATCCTTAAAAGTATTTGCAAGTCCATGTTTCTGAGAAAACAATAGAGAGATTTTCCATATTGTCAAGAAACTAGGAGTACAAAGAAAATGGCTTGTTGTCACAAACAATGTAAAATGCTGTTGACTACTCCCTCCTTGCAAGAAAGATTATCCCATTTAGGCATTTTCTAATTCAACTGGCCCCAGTCTTTCTAATAAAATAGCTTTCCCCTTAGGAACCTCAAATCTTTCGCATAGGCACAATCTTTTTCCCTTTAAGTGGCAGCAATACTTGGGCCTCTTGGAGAGACACAGAGATTGGCACCATGCCATGCTAATACTGAATAATGGAATATGCAACATATAATTCCTTCAAATTGTTTCTTCAGAGATGAACCCTGGAGTCCTTAACAGTCACAGCTAAAACCTTCCATGAAAAAAAAAAGAATCACAATCAAACATGCAGCAATAAAATTAATTTCTTTGACAACACCTCATCGTTGTCCTATTGGAAGTCATTTGTTTGCAAACCGATGTATAGCTTTCTTGCATCCTCCCACTGCTAAAACAATGTTCGAGATGGAATTTAGTCACTTTGCCTATCAAGTTAATTTTCCGTTGCAATAATGTGAATGTTTAATTCACATGAGATGTTCTTTTTGTCACTGCTGTTATGAGCTGTGACAACTGAGCTCTCTCTTATCACACATCTTCTGAAATCAGCTTTATTATTCAATAGCTCCACTGCCAGTTGGTAGATAGATGATACATAGAAAGAGGTCGTTCAACTTAGTCCAATTTAGATAGTTTACAAGGCTTCTGGATTAGTCCTTACTTGACGTATACATTTCCCGTATATTGCAGATAGATTATATCATTTTAACTTAGCTAGACTATAATGTATGTATAAGTACACACATCCACCTGAATTGTTGCTGTTGTTGTTTTGTTTTGTTTTTTGTAAGAGGGCAACAGGGGCTATTGTTTCAGGTCCCAAACTTTGATGGTACCGTATTTTTCGGAGTATAAGACGCACCGGAGTATAAGACGCACCTTAGTTTTTGGGGAGGAAAATAGGGGAAAACAATCTGCCTACCAGGTATTCATCTGGCTAGCATCCTTAGTCTGATCAGCTTCAGCACATTATTTTATCCCCTGGTTAGGACTTAAAAAAACCTTCTTCTGAGAGAATAACAATGAAAGAACCTGCAAGCCAGTAAGAGCTGGGAAGATCGTTAGCACCTGGTTAGGGCTGGAAAAAACCTTCTTTGGAGCAAGTAGAGCAATGAAAAGAAACCCTGCAAAGACTTAGGGCTGGAAAAACATTCTTTGGAGAGAGTAACAGTGAAAGAGCCTGCAAGGTAAGAGCTGGGAAGATCTGTTAGCACCTAGTTAGGGCTGGAAAAAAGCTACATTCGAAGTATAAGACGCACCCAAATTTTCAGCCACTTTTAGGGAGGAAAAAGGTGCGTCTTATACTCCGAAAAATACGGTATATCATATGCTCCCAAGGCTTTCATTATTTTGGCTGCTGCCCTTGCCCCACACTTTCTGATTTCAACTGACAAAGGACAATTGAAGGAAAAATACATTGATAGAAGACATGGTGAACGGTGGCATAATAGCAGATTCAAATTACCATTATATCCTCAGCTCTTTCGAATACCTTGACTGTGTTTACTGTCAGAGAGGCTAAATAAAACGTGATCCGATTTGGTGGGGATTAGAGTTCCATTCACAAGCTCTTCCCAAGTAGAAAGGTGCTTACATTTCCTAAAGGAAATGTACAAATGTGAGGATTTAAGAGCAGAGACAAGTATAATGAAAACTGTTGTTTATCAAAGAATCTAATTTGCATTAAACATGCTACCTTCTAATCCAATTTGAACCACTCCAGTTATAAACAAAGGTATGTTTCCGTGCATTAGTGTATTGGTATGCTGGTTTTTGAAAAAATGGGCTCACTCTGGGAGTGATCATTTACATTATTTAAAAGTAAAATTATTAAATATGGCTATTCTCCAATCGTGTATTTAATTATTTTCCCCATCTGTCATATTAAAAATTAAGATTTTGTATCATTTTGGAAAATTTTCTGGGGCATCTCAACAGTTCTGGTGCATCATGTTATGTACTTCTCCTTTCAAAAGTCTGAGCAAGAATCCAGTCATAATCCATCATTGTCCTTTTTTTCATTCTTGCACTGATATATTGCTCTGAGCATTGTTATATATTATATTTCCAAGAAACATTTGCAAGCAAGTTCGATTCCCTGGAGGAATTCAAATTGGCTTGAAAATATCTGAGTGCAGAGAGAGAAAATTTGAGGGAACTGTTGTGGAAATCAAATGCAATCAAGTTTAATATCCAGGATATCTCTCTGCTGGGAAATTAGTTTGTGGAAGAAAGATTGAATTCTGGAACCCTTCTGTACCACTGACAACTACATTGCATATGAGCCTTGTTTATTGGGGGGAAAGATGGACATATTGGTCTGACATCTCAGTTCCACATACTGTATGCTCATTCATAGCTTTGTGTTTTTTTTCTAGTGAGAACAACAGGGGATCAAAGAAACCCACCCCTCTCTTCATCCCCCCCCCTACAAATTCCCATTTAATCTAGTGAAAGAAAAAGTTCAGCTTTCTTCTGCCCAAAGGAAAACCATTTTCTCATGAGCAAAGTATTATATAGTATTCTTGCACTTATTTAGTTGCCAGGTGGTCAGAGTCTGTTTTGATGTCCAACCGTTTCATTGTACTCTACCCCAGTGTTTCCCAACCTTGGCAAGTTGAAGATGTCTGGACTTCAACTCCCAGAATTCCCCAGCCAGCGAATGCTGGCTGGGGAATTCTGGGAGTTGAAGTCCAGACATCTTCAAGTTGCCAAGGTTGGGAAACACTGCTCTACCCTATACTGAGTTTCCCATGCTTTCCTTAAAATATTTTGGAAGGTATCATTAGGGTACTCCTCCAACGGGTCCTTTTGTATGACAGTGCTAATGTTTCTACTCAAGGGAAATGCTACTGGTGTTTTAAAGGGTCCAGAAAATCTTCACTCAGTGTATAACATGACACACCTTCTTTGGGTCCGTAGCATGCACAGAGGCCACACCCCGAGCAACAGCTTCGACAGGCTGGCCAAACGAGGTTGAGAGTAGCCGTTGGGTCATCGACCTTCGGTGAGATAGGGACTTGTCTATCCCAAGCATGTGAAGTCAGATTCCTGTGGACTGAGCGGATGAAACTTACTAGAATAGGACAACGGTCATGAAGGCAGTCTCTGCAAGTGATGTGGTATGCTAAGAGCCCGGCAAGACACGAAAGACGCCCTGGTCAACCACTGCGCCCAGCCCATCTCCAACTGTCTCGACTCTTGTCCTGCTATTTGGAGCAAGATGGAATCTGGGAAGAGAGAGTGAGGCTGACTATGCGCACCTCTCCCTCACTTTAATCCAATTCAAGTGCAAGTCTTGACATCCCCCCAATTGATAGATGTCAAGGTCCTCTTCAAATATGATGGACAAACATCATCATCCAGGCCTTTGGCAAGAATGATTGAAGTTCTTTTGTTGTAGGAGAAGGACAGGCAGAGGCTGAGGGGGGGGGGGAGTCAAGAGAGGAATCAGCCTAGACTGGTTACATTCCCACAAATGGTCTAAGTCCAAGTCCTTTTGAATTCTGTTGACTCTTATCTAGTGCCAATTTAGTTCTGACTGTTAGTTGACTAGATTCTTATGGCCGTGGGCAATAAATCAGCATAACTACAGCTAAATGTGTAGTCCTGATCCTTTGCACCTGACAATTGTCTTCTTTTTCTCTGCCACCTTTGCTCTTTTTTATTTTCTCCTTTTTTTTAAGAGTGTTCTGTCCCAGCCCAAGCACACACACACACACACACACACACACACACACACACACACACACACACAAAGAAGTAGTTTGTGCACTTTACTAAATGAGGTTTGCAAGCACACAAATTTGCAGGTTACTTCCCCCAAAGATCAGCAAGTTTGGCTTACAGAGTTTTGAAATCATAGAGGTGGGAAGAAGAGTAGTTAGGTAAAATCCGAAGGCCATAGCTTGTAGAAGGTTCATCAGCCGATCTAGTTCCAAAGTCAGGATTGTGAGATTCACAAGTCAAGGTGCATGAAATGGGAGTTAATGGGAGGTTGTTATCAACAGAGGGACTTGAGTTTGCTGCTCTATTTTAACAGAAGCTCCTTAGAGGAACAAAACTCTAAATGAGAGCTTAGAGCAATCATTCTCAAAGAGTGTCTTTGCTCTATTCTCCTTATAGCTCATTGTCAGGCTCCAACTCAGAGATGAGACAACAAGATCTAATCATTTATTTCCTTGCACCTTGATGGACAGAATCTTGCCAGACTGGAGCTACAGCCTTATCTACTAGATATATCATGAGATTCTAAGTTGTGGTTACCCTAAACTTCTTCCCTCCTCCCACATCCAGTTCAGGACTGTGCAGTTTCTTTATCCTCCTTATCTGAGCCTCTTTCCGAGAAAGGTCTACCGTATTTTTTGGAGTATAAGACGCACCTTTTTCCTCCCTAAAAGTGGCTGAAAATTTGGGTGCGTCTTATACTCTGAATGTAGCTTTTTCAGAGCTTTTTTCCCAGCCCTAACTAGGTGCTAACTATCTTCCCAGCTCTTACCTTGCAGGCTTTTTCATTGTTACTCTCTCTGAAGAATGTTTTTCCAGCCCTAAGTCTTTGCAGGGTTTTTTTCATTGCTCTACTTGCTCCAAAAAAGTTTTTTCCTAGCCCTAACCAGGTGCTAATGATCTTCCCAGCTCTTAGTGGCTTGCAGGCTCTTTCATTGTTACTCTCACTGAAGAATGAGCACACATGGATCAAAAGCAATCAGTCAATAAAATATTTACTTTAATCATAGACCAGCATACTGTATATACACACGTACAAAACATTACACTGCTTCTAGCACTCATCTGTTTTGACTTGTCTTGCAGGTGCCCTGCCATTGACTGTTTTTTTGGCCACGTTGCATGTTTTTTTCCTCCTTTTCAATATACTTTTTTTTAAAAAAAATTAATTACAATAGTGAAAATCAATACAAACTAAATTTAAAGAGAATCTCCACTGCATGGAGATTCATATTTATTATACAAAATAACTGTTTTTGCAAAAATATTATTTCTTCATGCATTTCTCTATTTCTTTTATTTTATCCTAAAATAGATTGCATATACAGTACAAAATTATATATAAAATCTTTGATATGGATAAAGGTTCTCATCTATATGTTTGTCTAAGCTATGGTAATCAGTTGGTTTAATTGGATATACAGATCACACAAACACATTACATTTCAAAAAATTTTATAGCAGCTGTAAATTTTGCAACCAGATGTTGACTTTACAAGGAATAAAGGTAATTTGATTTATGTAGTGATGCTATCTACCTGCATTATACTCTAAGCACAAACATCCTAGATTTTTTTTAAGGAAACCATGTTTTTAAACTCACTGTCTCACTTCACTCAATACATACAAAGAAAATTCTATGTACTGTATTAGCTCCTAACAAACAGTATGTAGCTATTCACTTATTAATATTATTATTTCATGCGGCATGACAGAATACAACATTAGCACATAAAAATTCACAGAAACAACATATAAAATGTGTATCAAAGTATAAAACACCAGAGCAGTGAATTATTTTAAAAACACATATTATGAGTGATAAATAAAATTATGAACTAGACTTACCATAAATTATGTATGAGCAGTTACTGGAGTGACTAAACCTATGGCCAGATATCTAGATTGTTTAGCCATTGGACAGCAGTACTTTCAAAATGATGTATTTCGTGCAGGGATTCAGGCAATATTCTGAGGTGACATTGTGTTGTAATTTAATATAAGGCTATTCACTAACATCTTAGGTATTTTATTCGTGTGTGTGTGTGTGTGTGTGTGTGTGTGTGTGTGTGTGTGTGTGTGTGTGTGTTTCTATCCTGTCTCTCTCTGTCTTTCACTCTCTTTCTCTCTCTCTCTCACTCTCTCAACAAAAGGATTGAAATTAGAGCAGAAATACAATTCCAAATAGGAATTACAAAAAAATAGAAATACAATTCCAAATATTAGCAATCTTTCACTAATTTATTTTTAATTTACAAATCTGTACAAACAGTTGCTGGAGAGTAACAGGCTTCAGGTAAGGAGGATTGCTACCTTATGGCAATATGCCTACATAAGTGATGGCTCATGGGCCAAATATCCTCCCTTTATTCAGTTCCTAAAGCAGCTATAAATCATGTTACAGCAACTCTGTGGTAAATATATTTTGCAAATAATACACAAAGATGTAAAGGACTGTGGAAGCCTTCAAACAATGCACATGACAGCTTAGATAAGTTTCATGCATCATAATAAACTCTTTTGGTTAGTATTTTATGTGAACTTAGACTTTGCAGTTTGCAATCATGGATTAGTTTAGTAAAGCAAAGTGGCTAATTGTGTTTTACTTGCCAAACCGTGGTGAAACAAGGAATGGGTTTGTGCGGTATATGGACCCAACTGCAGAAATGTACAACAGACAGAAAAAGAGACATATGGTTGCATGTTCCATGAGTATGCATCCTGGATATTTGGAAATGTAACAGAAACATTCGGAAAGTTTCAGATCTGGAACAGATTGTATAAATGAATTGGACCTTAGTAATCTGAAAACCAACTATTTGGCATCGTTCATTGAGTAATATTCAAGATAGCTCCAAATTAATGCACAGACATTTGTACAGCATCTTTAATAATAAAATGTAACCATAATACATCCAGCAACAATACCTTTAACACTATCAAACAACAGCATCTGCCTATCGCAGGTCCTTGGGGAGGACTCAATGGGTTGATAGGAATGCATGCCAAAATAGTTTCCTCTTTGATTTCAGAGCCCTGAACAATCCCATAAAACAATTCATATTAAAATTAACCCAAATAAATATTATTAAAAATATTAAAACCAGGGGTGAAATTCAAAATTTTTCCCTACCGGTTCTGTGGGCATGGCTTGGTGGGCATGGCAGGGGAAGGATACTGCAAAATCCCCATTCCCACCCCACTCAGGGGCCAGCCAGAGGTGGTATTTGTTGGTTCTGCTAACTACTCAAAATTTCCGCTACCGGTTCTCCAGAACCTATCAGAACCTGCTGAATTTCACCCCTGAAAAACCCAAATGAACATTAAAATTGCAGCCACCCACTTGAACTAGATTCTTGGAAACGTTTCTAGCAAAATATGTGGGAATTTTTATTACAAACTTAAAACCAACCACAACTCAAATCCTCAAGTTCAAGAAATAAAGTTGGATGAACACATGAACATAAGGAACTAAGAAAGGACCAAAATAACTTATTTTTCTTGGTTTTAATAACATAAACATTGTATTGTCCATTAATGCTTGTTGAGTTTAGAGTTAAACTGGGTCTTAAGCAAAGCCTGTCTTTGGCTCCCTTTCTCCTTTTAACATTTATTTATTTATTTATTTATTTATTTATTTATTTATTTATTTATTTATTTATTTATTTATTTATTTATTTATTTATTTATTTATTTATTTATTTATTTATTTATTTGGTTCTTCTATGCCGCCCTACTCCCGAGGGACTCAGGGCGGCGTACAACATTGTGCAAGAACACTAAAACAATAAACAATGATTAAAACAATTTTAAAAAGATTAAAAACATTAAAAAGAGATTCAGCAACATACATACAGGGGGAGAGCTCAGATGGAACTAGTCTCAACCCCCTGCCTGCAGCAAGAGCCATGTCTTGACGGCTTTTCGGAAGGCCAGCAGGGTGGGGATAATTCGGATCTCTGGGGGAAGTTGGTTCCAGAGCGCGGGCCCCCCCACAGAGAAGGCCCTCCCCCTAGGGCCCGCCAGTTGGCATTGTTTGGCTGACAGGACCTGGAGGAGACCCACTCTCTCTAACATCTTATTTTATAAAAGAATGCCGTTAGAGAGAGCAAACATAAGAAAATGAATCGGGGCAAGGAAAAGCAGACCTGACGGAAAACTAATCTCCTGGGTAATTCTACCAGGATAGACATTGTTAGCCGGAGAAAAGCTGGCTGTCAATCAAAGGAATGACTGGTGTGGCCAGAGGAAACGGCAGAATAACCTTTTGCATCAAAGGCACAAGGCAAAGATACTAGGAACTTAGTAGAGGTGACGCAGTACCACTGTATATTCTCCAGAGGTTAGATAAACTAAGATGAGTTTCTTGCAATTTACTGATTATGGTCTTTGGGAGGAAACCATACAAAAAGTTGAGATCCTTGTCAGTGCAGGCTAGATTTTTTTTTTAAAAAAAATATCCCTTAGCAACTGCTAGAAGAGCTGTCTTTCCAAAATATTCTTCTGGCTGCGGTTACCATAGCACTGAAGGATGTCAACACAGTCTACATTTCAGAGTAGAGAGAGAATCGAAAGAAACAGAACTGAACTTCATTCGTCTTTAAAATAAGAATTGAAGTAGAGGAGGGTGGGGTGCAAATCTTCCCTTTATACTATTTGGTCATTCAAATCGATATTGAGATAATGGAGGGAAATCCTTTTCTTTTTCTTCTGATTAACTTATCATCTGAAAAAAATAGATAAAATATAGGGAAGAGTAACTAAACCCCCATTGTCTGTCTTTTGGAATTATTTTTAAATCCCTGTAATGTAATTATGCCTGATTTTACAACAAGTAAATACTCTTCTCCCTCTGACCCCATCTTTTCACAAATGTCTCATGCATAATCCATATTTTAGCTATTAATGGAATTAATGTTATTTTAGCTACCCATGTTGGGGAATTTTCCCCCTCCATATAGTGCAGATAAAATCTTGAGAAGGTATGCTATTAAACTGATATAACTCCACCTTGCTAAGCTCACACCACTTTAATTACTACTCTAATTTCTCTGCTGTTGAAATAATACTGTCAATACAATACTTCACAAGAAGAGTATTACATTCCTCTGTTCAATAGCAATAGCAATAGCACTTTACTTATATACCGCTTCATAGTGCTTTACAGCCCTCTCTAAGCGGTTTACAGAGTTCAGCATATTACCCCCAACAATCTGGGTCCTCATTTTACCCACCTCAGAAGGATGGAAAGCTGAGTCAACCTTGAGCCTAGTGAGATTTGAACAGCTGAACTGCTGAACTAGCAGTCAGCCTGCAGTCGCAGCATTTAACCACTGCACCACTTCAGCTCTTAACAGCTGTTCACAACAGAATACCTTATGAAACCAGACTTGGAATTTTGGGACTAGAAAACTTAGAACTACGCCGCCTTCGTTCTGATCTAAGTGTAGCTCACAAAATTATCTGCCACAATGTCCTACCTGTTAACGACTACTTCAGCTTCAACCGCAATAATACTCAAGCTCACAATAGATACAAACTTAATGTAAACTGCTCCAAACCTGATTGCAAAAAATTCGACTTCAACAACAGAGTGGTCAATGCCTGGAACAATTTACCTGACTCAGTAGTTTCTTCCCCAAACCCCCAAAACTTCAACCTCAGATTATCTACCATCGACCTCACCCCATTCCTAAGAGGTCGGTAAGGGGCGTGCATAAGCGCACAATCGTGCCTACCGTTCCTGTCCTAATGTACACATATATTCATACCTCTTTTACTCTTATTCATGCTTGTAATATTACATATATATTCAATCATGTTTTACTGTTTATACTTTGCTTATAATCATAGATGCTTGACAAATAAAACAAATACAAATACAAAATACAAAAAAATGTGCTGACTTCTAGAGAATACATTCTAAAATTAATCTGAGGAATATTCAGAAAGGTGCATTTAGAAGATATAGGTACCCATATATGCATGGAATCATTCAACACACCAAATCAGCACTACATACTGATCCCAACTACTGCTCCCAAATGGGAAGAAATTAGTTCAGTTCTTATTGTAATACAACTCACATGATCCAAATTTTCAACCCATGCAAGAATTTCAGGATCTGTCAAAATTGTTGCCTTAACAAAATAAATGTCAGCTCTTCGAGGTAGACCAGACTAGAAACTGAAGTTACAACTGCTAAAGCTACTTTTATTATAGAGTTAAAATAACAGATTTTTGCAAGTCCAAATATGCTTCCTCCTTCCTTCCCTCCCTCCCCCCCTTTATCCTCATGATAACTAGGGAGGGCAAATCTGAAACACTTTCTCAAATTACAGTTTCTGTTCTGAGTATAAATTTCTTTTATCTCACTGTTGCCTTGGATGCAGCTCTTCCTCTGCCCTTCAAGGTTATTTCTTTGCCATATTACATTAACCCCAAATAGGGATTCTTCAAAACTCCATTATGAATTTATCTGAACTATACACCGTTCATCCTGCCTTCTCCAATTTTAGTGCCCCCTAAATATGTGGCCCATATCCTAGAAATCTAAACACTCCCCATTTTGATGGAGTATTCTGGAAATTGAATATCACACAATATCCCTGGTTATTTTAGAACTGCTTTCTCCCACTGTTTCTGCCCATTCAGTAAAGTGGGTTCACTTTACATCCCATCTTTTAATCAATGTCATCTTATGGCACATAGGAAGTGGAACTTCTTTGTTGAAGATCCTGTCTCTAGCTTGGTATCCCCCTGGAGAGTCAATAGCCTGCTATCCTTTAAGTGAGCCTTGAAGACCTGGGTTTTGCTTCTGTTGGGTTATGTCAATAGAGTTTGTTTCTGCCCCTCATTCCATTATATTTTATTTGATAAATACTGGTTCTGTTTTCTTGTTTTAATTTTCAGTATCTGTGTCAGGGTTCCAAATAGCATCAAAAATTAAATCAGAGTCCGAGACAAAGTATTCCTCAAAGTTTAGCTGACTGTGATCACAGGTCAGCGGTTCAAATCTCACCTGCTCAAGGTTAACTCAGCCTTCCATCCTTCCGAGGTAGGTAAAATGAGGACCCAGATTGTTGGGGGAAATATAAATATACATTGCTTACTGGTGTAAACCGCTTAGAGAGTGTTTGCACTGTGAAGCGGTATATAAATCTCACAAATAAATAAAATAAATAAATAAAGTTCCAATTTATTAGCAGAGCCATGTTGGCACATCTGGGAGAAACCCGAATCTGAAGTCCCAGGGGTTTCTCCACCCAGTTGAAAGTTCAAGCCCTTGTCCCCACACCCCCAAGTCCATCACGTTGACCAATCTTCATCTGCCAACTTGGCAGCAACTCCCATCTCCTTCCGTGCAGGTGCAGGAATGCAAAGACAAAGGATGACCTTGACAATCTAGAAGGAATTTGTTATGGCTACATGCAGACATCCCTCATGCAATGACCCCTACCAAATTCCCATAGCAAAGAATACATTTTAAAATAGCATAAAGTGTGGCAGGCCAAAGACCCCAAGTAAAATGGCTTTGGCCTGACAATCTGACTCCCAGAAACACCAGAGTTCAGCAGCCTTGGAAACCTAAATCGCAAATAACATGGATGCTGCCTAAATTTGTTTGATTTTCCTAAGCTAATGATTTTGGACTTCTTGAACATCGATAAGATAAAGATAAAGGTTCCCCCGCACATGCGTGCTAGTCATTTCCAGCTCTAGGGGCGGTGCTCATCTCCGTTTCTAAGCCGAAGAGCCAGCGCTGTCCGAAGATGTCTCCGTGGTCATGTGGCCGGCATGACTCAATGCCAAAGGCGCATGGATAGGATGAAGCAAATGGCAGACCTATATGGAATGCAATGACTTTGAGTAACCCATCCTAGTTTTAAAACTGGAGAGGCTGGGGATTGCAGAAATCAGATGTTCTTCCACCAGCGCACAGGGTCCATCCTCTGTTGAGTCTACCATAAGGAGCCAGTCACCTTTCTGAGCAGCTTTCCAATTATCACACAGACCGTTAAATATATGTACCATCCCAATGGGAGAGAAGAATGCATGATTATTAAGCTTTCTTGTTTCTTTTTTTCTTTCTCTCACATTGTCTCTTTTTAAGTGCAAAATTAATTGGAAGTGACAAGAGGAAAATGTTGCATTTGAATGCTCTGATAAGCAATCAAAGCTTAATAGATTAGAAAATATAATTAATTACCTAATTATACTGGAAGTGGTAACTGTTGGTAAATTATTCATTGAAAAACCACTGTCTCTACTTTATCAAATAGTCACCATATGAATACTACGGTAGTTGCAGACAACTACTGCTTTGTTAAGTAGATAGATTATCCCTCTATCTAGGTTGATCTTTTTCAGTCAAAGGAACTTATTTTCCCAATCTTCATCCTTAAAATTTTGATAAAAGCTGATCACTGAGATCATCTGAATATTTGCAGAGAGTCAGTAAATATTCCCCAAATAGTTCATATCAGGAGTCAATAACCAATGACATAAATGTAAAGCTTTCAACCATCATCTTATTATTTTTCTCCACCCCTGTTATTCCCCAGATACATTGAGATCACAGTTTCTTTAATTTCCAGCCAGAACAGTGTTGTTTAGGCTTTTGGAGGAGAAAGAGTGGCAGAATTGGGACTGAAGTCAAAAGAGGAATCATCCTGGAATCTCTACATAGCCATAAATGGACTATATCAAACCCCTCATGAATTCTGTTGACCTTTATCTGGCGCCCAAAAGTCTAACAGTTAGTTGAGTAGATTCCTGTGCATAGGCATGAGTAGTAATAAACTACGAGGGTGAGTCAAAACGTAATGCCATTTTCTTTAGGACAGGTATAATTACCAACACAGGAACATGTAGCATACATCAAAATTAAGCTGGTCCTCTGTGGATCACATCCCTACTTCTCAACATAGTCACTGTTTCTCTCAATAGCAATGTTCCACCTTCAAATGAGAGCATGTATCCCTGCCTCGTATAATTTTGTTGACTGTTCTTTGAGCCACTTCTTCACTGCAGTTTTCACTTCCTCGTCACTGGAATAATAATCCTCCATACTCACCAGATTTTGCGCTTTCAGACTATCATCTCTTCGGCCCCATGAAAGAGGGTTTGAGAGGCAAACATTATTCCAGTGACGAGGAAGTGAAAACTGCAGTGAAGAAGTGCCTCAAAGAACAGTCAACAGAATTTTACGAGGCAGGGACACATGCTCTCATTCGAAGGTGGAACATTGCTATTGAGAGAAACGGTGACTATGTTGAGAAGTAGGGATGTGATCCACAGAGGACCAGCTTCATTTTGATGTATGCTACATGTTCCTGTGTTGGTAATTATACCTGTCCTAAAGAAAATGGCATTACTTTATGACTCACCCTTGTACTTTAATTATAGAATCTTTTTCCACCTGACAGTTGTCTAACTTAACCCTTGCTACAGATTTGGGGAACCTGTAGTTTTTCCAATGGTATTTGACTGAAAAACAGAACAAAATAATAACAAGAGAAAATTCCAAACGTATTTTTTGTTTTGTTTTATTAAAACAATGCCCAGCTCATTCTCAAAGTAAACCAGTCAATTTATTGTCAGTGAATGCCATAAGTGATTCATGTATCAGTCATGTGATTTCTCATGTCAGATTGGGAATCTTCAAAACTACCTGTTTTACTTCTTTTGGATGTCATGCATTTTCTATCTTATTATTCTTAGCATATAGAAACCCTCAGAATATAGAAAATCTGGCGCATTGGATTTTAGTGAGATGGCTTAAGTAATTTTCTTGAGAATAGCCATGCCCATTTAACTCTGTTTGTGCATGTATATGTGTCTCAATACAGGGAAGATGGTTAATGCACTGATTTGATGTAAGCCTTGCCCAACTCTTACATTCATGCAATGCAATGCTCAGGGGATGGAGAAAAGATGGTGAAGGGAAAGCAAGTCCCTTATGAATTCTCATCTAAGACCAGCTTTACGTATTAATTTACCTACTAGTTTTTCTCATTTTCTTTTAACTTCCTAAGCACATTGTCCTGTGAGAGGTATTTAAAATCTAAATCCCTTCCCAAGCGCCTCAAGATTTAATTAGCTAGCAGAGTGAGTGCATGAATTTCTGAAAATTGAAAACCAAAAGGGAAGCAAAATCGGCAATAAAATGACTGTGAAGCATAAGGCTCACACCAGCATAAAAACTCTGCCATTTATATATGTATGTTGATGTTGCACACATGGATCAAAAGCAATCAGTCAATAAAATATTTACTTTAATCATAGACCAGCATACTGTATATACACACGTACAAAACATTACACTGCTTCTAGCACTCATCTGTTTTGACTTGTCTTGCAGGTGCCCTGCCATTGACTGTTTTTTTGGCCACGTTGCATGTTTTTTTCCTCCTTTTCAATATACTTTTTAAAAAAAAAATAATTACAATAGTGAAAATCAATACAAACTAAATTTAAAGAGAAAAGGTCAGAAAAATGGAAAAAAAATTGTAGAAAAAGAAGAAAAAGAACAGAAATTGACTAGGAATCTGCTGTGGCCTACAGGTAGAGCTCTTGCCTCACAATCAAGAGGTTGTGAGTTCGATCCTAGGTAGAGGCAGATGTAAGGGTCTCCTGCTTGGGCAGGGGGTTGGACTAGATGACCTGCAAGGTCCCTTCCAACTCTGTTAATCTGTTAAATTTACAATCTGTAAATATATAAGGCTGTGACTTCCAATCTTCATCACAAGACTAAGCAAATTTAATAACTCTTCACCCCTATAAGTTAATAAACAGATACCTCTTCACCCCAGCTGTTCTTCTTTGGAGCAGCTCAAATGGTTGGTGATGGAGGGTATGGTTCTGTTTATGCTCTGTGCTTAATATAGGCAGCAGAGACAACCTGTGGCAGGATTGAGAGGATCCTGATCTAAGATTGCAAAATGTCACATAGTGTAGAATAGCCAGGCTACACGCTATGATCGAGGCTGATTCCTCCATCACTAGCTGAGTAGGTCACTTCAAGAAAAAAAATAGTTCCCACAAAAGTTAGTGGAGTCTTGTGACTCAGCTGAACTGATAGGTTCTACCATGCACCAACAGAATGTTAAGGATGAGAATAAAATCTCATAGAGGCGATTTGGATCTTTACGTGGAATTCAGACAGTTAGAAATGAAGCCGAGATTAAAAGTCTAATGGAAAATATTTATTTCGGTACAAAAACAATAAATCCTGAATAATTACATCTTTGCTAAGAAACGCGACCGTTCAGGTCAAGAGCCAAGGCAGAAGGAAGGAATGGTGGCTTAGGAATGCACACATGCGTACAAGGTCATATCACGTGTTCTGCTTGTATTGGAATGTACCATAATATTAGGATAGGGGTGCATCACCCTGCATAGACCCACAACTGACAATATTCACACCGTGACACAGAAGGACTGCTCAGAGGGACTGCTCCAACGACTGCTCTGGGAGAAGCATTAAAGATTTGACCTGTGGGATCAACTCTGCAGTAATAGAGAACTTAATCTCAGCTATATCGATTATAGTTTTTTAAGCTGCAGATACTTACATCTTCATACTCACCAATATTGAGGATGAACTACAATCCTACAATATTGGTCAGATAAAGCTAGGGGTATTGCATAATGCTCAACAGATGGTTGCCTGTAGAGTGGAATTCTCTGATAAATCCTTCTTCTTATCTTGTGCCAGCAGCCCTCCATCAGACATCACCGTAGCTGTTATTTTCTTCATGTTTATTGGCTGTGGCTGTGGCTGGTTTAAGGAAGGCTGGTGGCTTGGCGGTCATTTTCATTTTATCATTCATTGTTTGCTGTCAGTTGGTGTAGCCTTTGGTTTGATTCCTCCTATGCACATACGTCTCTTTCCCAGAGGTTATTCTCAATCATCTTTTAGGCTTGTCTCGGTGTGCTGCCCACTTTGGTTCTTATCCTATATTAGGGAGGAGGTATAAAAAGGAGAAAAGGTGTCAAATATGTTAATAGGGAGTGAAGCCTTGGACAAAGGTTTCCCTCAGGTCCGCATTCCAGGCGGAAAACAATAATGGTTTAAAATCATTGGTCCACACCAGGGGTCAGCAACCCGCAGCTCTGGAGCCGCATGTGGCTCTTTCATCCCTCTGCTGCGGCTCCCTATCGCTCAAAATATGTGTCACAACTGCCAATGTGTGACACCCGCCGGCACACAATTTATTGAGCTTTTCGACCCCCGGTAGGCCAACCATGGATAAATCCAAGAAAAGAAAAGTTTCAGAAGAAAACAGAATCTTTAATTCAACTATGTATGCTAGTTTTGTGGCCGCTCAGGAAATAGTCAGGCACGGGAAGAGTTTTGTGGCTCTCGGTGTTTTCACTTTTGTGGGAAACGGGTCCAAATGGCTCTCTGAGTATTTAAGGTTGCAGACCCCTGGTCCACACTAACGGTGGGAAAATAGAGCAACCTCAGTGGTTGGACTGCCTGACAGCTCCCTTTAAAATAGGGAGTTGGACTAGATGACCTGTGCCAGACTAGGTGGCTCAGTGGCTAAGACAATGAACTTGTCGATCAGAAAGGTCAGCAGTTCATGTGTTCCCTAGTATAGGTCTCCTGCGTGAGCAGGGGGTTGGACTAGATGACCTCCAAGGTCCCTTCCAACTCTGTTACTGTTAAAAGAGGGAGCTGTCAGACAGCCAAGTAAGTCAGCTGTACCAATCTACCTAATAAAGAGCTGTAGTCACTATACCGATGTCCTGCCTCTTCAATTGAACCCCAACTTAACAAAAAGAATGACCACAGGATTCAGAATTTAGATTCTCTTGGATCTTTGAGACAGCTTATAGACTAAACAAATAAATTAATAAAGCCTACCCCTCCCATAGGTTCCCATAGATTCAAAATCCTTTCATTTAATAACCTGTACTGTCTCCCTCATGTATACTTTTACATATAATAGGTGCTTTGACAAAATGGTTGTCACTGGAAGATTAATTTATTGGGTATGGCTTGTTTCAAAAATCCCCTCTTAACCAGAAGGTGGTCTGATGAGCCCACTTCTAGCATCTAAGATTACACCGTATGACCTTTAACAGAATAACAGTGTTGGAAGAGACCTTGGAAGTTTTCTAGTCCAATCCCCTGTTCAAGCAGGAAACCCTATACCATCTCAGACAAATGATTGTCCAATTTCTTCTTTAAAACTTCCAGTGTTGGAGCACCCACAATTTCTGGAGGCAAGTCATTCCACTGATTAATTGCTGTAAGTGTCAGGAAATTTCTCCTTAGTTCTAGGATGGTTCTTTGAGACAGCTTGATTAGTTTCCATCTATTACTTCTTGTTCTGCCTTTGGGTGTTTTCAGGTGCTTCCGGTTCCTTCTAATATCTTTGGGTTATTAGAGTAACCTTTGTCATGTTTTTTTGGGCCAGGTAACACTCAAACAGACCAAAATCCTAAACTGATGCTAATCATAATTTCTAAGAAGGCTGATGGAAGAGCCAGCAAAAACAAACAGAGGATAGGGTTACTTTCTTTTCAACATGACAGGTTCCAATTAAGTTTATTTCAATTAAAATAATTAAAAAGTAAATAAATTGGTGTAGGCCACAAAGCTTGGCAGGCCCCAAAATGAGGTGACTTCAGGCATATTGGCTTCTTTGCTCTAATGAGAATGGTGGTGGCATCAGTTATTAAGAAGGATTTCATCCTGGCTGGCTGTGCAGAGAAGTTGGGTAAGTCTTAACATCTGAGTCCCAAGCTGTCGCCAACTTTTTAGTAAGAGCCAAGCAAAACTTAATGACTACATCCAAGGATGGGATTAGGTAAATCCGTGTAAGGAAAGTCAGCTTCTAAGTCTGTGTTACTTTCATTCTTAATTCGTATAGTAATTTGCAGTCGTCCAAGATATGGAGACTGCAGAATAAGTGCAAATGAAGCTGGATATTAAGCTGACCCTTTTGGAAAAAAAAAATCTTGAGACCCGGTGGCTTCTATTTCAGCTTTGGTCTATTTTAAGTGTTTATTTTTGTTCTTATTCAACTTAATTAACAGCTTCCAAGGTGTTGGAAGGAGTCAGGGCAGGTTTTAGAGGACGAACTATGAGTATCAATGTGGCTCTCAAACTGGTTTGTTAGAATAGCAACTTTGAGAGAAGAAATAGCATTTGTACTGTGATTTATAAATATAATAATAATAACAACAACAGAGTTGGAAGCAGGGGCGGGTTCCTAATTTTTTTACTACCACTCTGTGGGCGTGGCTTATTTTGTGGGTGTGGCTTGCCAGCCATGTGATGGGTGGGCGTGGCTTGCTGGCCATGTGACCGGGTGGGCGTGGCTTCTCAGACTGCTGAAGCAGGGGAACTGAGATAGGTCCTGCCGCCCATTCCCCCTCCCCTCAGCAGCTCGAGAAGCCTCGAACGTGCAAAAATGCCTAGGATCATCACCGCGCGTTCGTGGCTTCTCGGACTGCTGAAGGGAGGGGAATGGAGATAGCTCCTGCTGCCCGTTCTTTCAGCGTCTCACGCGCTCCCTCAGCCATCCTCCCCTGCTTGGACTCACTGTGGGGTAGGAAGGCAGTGCATGAGCAGTGCCGGAAGCTCAGCTTCTGGGCATGCGCAGAAGAAAATTTAAAAAAAAATTAAAAAAAATTTTTTTAATGGCGGCGGCCAGGCACCGGCAACCGACCGCACCGGTACTGTGATATCACCAGCGGGCCGCTACCAGTGCTATAGAGTGGACCGCACCGGTAGGAACCCACCACTGGTTGGAAGGGACCTTGGAGGTCTTCTAGTCAAACCCCCTGCCTAGGCAGGAAACCCTACACTACTTCAGACAAATGGTTATTCAACACCTTCTTAAAAACCTCCAGTGTTGGGGCATTCACAACTTCTGGAGGCAAGCTGTTCCACGGATTAATTGTTCTAACTGTCAGGAAATTTCTCCTTAGTTCTAAGTTTCTTCTCTCCTTGTTTAGTTTCCACCCATTGCTTTGGAGGTGCTTTGGAGAATAGTTTGACTCCCTCTTCTTTGTGGCAGCCCCTGAGATATTGGAACACTGCTATCATGTCACCCCTGGCCCTTCTTCTCATTAAACTAGACATACCCAGTTCCTGCAACCGTTCTTCATATGTTTTAGCCTCCAATCCCCTAATCCTCTTTGTTGCTATAATATGATTATAACCAGCTAAGGCACCTAATTAGCAACACTCATCTGAGATTGATTGATTGATTTTTGTGGTTGCTCATAACAGCTGAGCTTCTTGGGTACCTGGCAGGGTTTTTAAGCCAAGGTCTTCCATGGATATTTTGTGAAATCATTGATCTTTATGCATTCAATCTTTTAGGATGAAAAGGAAGGAAATATTGTGCAATGCTTTGGATTCCATTCAAAGGAATATATCTGTATGCCAATGCAATGCATATCTGCTACTTTTTAAAACAGCCAGGATGAGTCAGAGTCGGCATATTGCCCCCAACAATCTGGGTCCTCATTGAGAAAATGAAATGCTATTTATCAATTATATTGAATTATATCTGACTTTTAAGAGTTCCAGTATAGTTGGCAATACTTGGAATTTTAAAAAAAAAATTCAAAGAAAGTGGTAATAAACCATTTCTATAATGTAGCCAAAAGAACCATAGATAGTCCTCAATTTACAATAGTTCATGTAGTGACCATTCAAAGTTACAACAGCACTGAAAAATGTGACTTATGACTCTTTTTCACCCTTACGACCTTCCATCTCCATGGAAACGTGATTTACAATTGGGTGCTTCGTATTTATGACCGTTGCTGTGTCCCCATGTCAGCTGATCCCCTTTTGTGACCTTTTGAGAAGCAAAGTCCACGGGGAAGCCAGATTCACTTAACAACCGTGTTACTAATTGAACAACTGCGGTGATTCAGCTGTGGCAAGAATAGTCGTAAAATGGGGCAAAACTCGCTTAACAAATCTCTCACTCAGCAGCATAAATTTTGGGCTCAATTGTGGTCGTAATTTGAGGACTACCTGTATGTTGAGGAAGTGGAAATGGGGAGCATTTGGGCCTATCTTTAGAAAAAAGTCCATTCCCCCTCACCATAGAGCAGTGTTTCCCAACCTTGGCAAGTTGAAGATGTCTGGACTTCAACTCCCAGAATTCCCCAGCCAGCATTCGCTGGCTGGGGAATTCTGGGAGTTGAAGTCCAGACATCTTCAACTTGCCAAGATTGGGAAACACTGCCATAGAGTTTTGTTTCTTATCCCCAAAAAAAGACAAACCCTACTCTGCAGTGCTTTGTTCTAGGTAGCAATTATCCTGCCTGACAAGATAGGAATTTTTCCTATCAGAGGCGATCTATGGATCTTGCTTCCTGGAAGTCATTCGTATTTAGAAAATAAAACCGAGATTCAAATCTAATTAACAAAATATTTATTCAGTACAAAAGTAATAAAAATAAACCCTTAATAAGCTACATCTTCTCAGCTAATGGATTCACGTCTGCCTTCGGGCAGGCATCGAAGAAGGAAGGGAAGTGGGAGTTGACAAAACTCCTGGAATGCACGCATCCGTAGTAAAACATATCACATGTCTGCTTAATTATAAATACAATAAACCTTAGGAAACAGTAGAGGTGCACAACTGGCAATTATTCACATCGTGACACTGCCAGAGGCTTCTGGTGTTGAAGCTTTCAAGTTCAGTCCCACCAGAATCCACAACAGGATGAAGTTTGACTCTTAACATTTCAAAAGACATGCAGGTGACTAATTACCCTGCTAGCTGAACTGATGTTGCAGAGACAGAGCACTCTGTCATACCAGAAGGTGATCCTCTCTTTGCAATCTCCCTTTTGCATCTTTGATTCCTGCAGTATCTCAGAGCAGGAAAAAGTTATGGGTCTCCAGGGACATCCGGACACGTCTTGCAGGGAAGAAGCATTGTTCTATCGGTACAATTTCTCAAAAATGGAATAAAATCAGCTCACTCGTGAACAGCTTGTCCAGTTTTCTGAGGTGCCCAATTTCCCCCCAGGCTGTTGCTTTTGGAGTAGCTCAGCACTGTCCTTCTGTAAAGTCAGGACATCTGACTTGCAATGCAATCCTAAATTGCATTAATAGAGGGATACAATCTAGGACTAGGGAGGTACTAATACCACTCTATATAGCCTTGGTCAGACCACACCTAGAGTACTGCATCCAATTTTGATAACCACACTACAAAAAAGACATTGAAACGCTGGAGAAAGTACAGAGGAGAGCAACCAGGATGATTAGGGGACTAAAAACTAAAACATACGAAGAGCGGTTGCAGGAACTGAGCTTGGCCAGTCTAGCAAAGAGAAGACCAGGGGTGACATGATAGCAGTGTTCCAATACTTGAGGGGCTGCCACAGAGAAGAAGGGGTCAGGCTGTTTTCCAAGGCACTAGAAGGCCAGACAAGGAATAATGGATGGAAGCTGACCAAGCAGAGGTTCAACCTGGAAATAAGGAGAAACTTTCTGACGGTGAGAGCGATCAACCAGTGGAACAGCTTGCCTGCGGAGGTTGTGAGAGCTCAAACACTTGAGACTGTCAAAGGGAGATTGGACTGCCATTTGTCCAAAATGGTGTAGGGACTCCTGCTTGGGTGGCGGGTTGGACAAGATGACCTACAAGGTCCCTTCCAACTCTAATAATAATCTAATCTAATCTCAGTCTGGCAGGTATGGGTGCTCTTCAGGCTGACCTGAGGAAAAACCAGCTTGTCTCCAGCAAGGGCGACTTAGGCCTTGGTCACACAAACCACAGAGGAAAGGATAAAATGCAGCACTAGCATGGAAAACAGCTCTCACCAAGCAAATTAAAATGTGTTTGCGTGGGAGGAGAATTATAGCAGAATTCTCCTCCTCCATAACTATCTTTCTTTATGTAGGCAGGACTCTCCTTTTCCTTCTCCTGCTTTGTTTTTCCTTCGTTTTTATTCAAAGACAGAGGCACCTAACTGATGTTTGTTACATCATCTGAGTTAGGTAAATATGTTTGCCCACAGTTTCCCAAATTACTTACGCAATCATTTAAGAACATTGTTTACATCTTATGAATGCACAAGAATAATTGACTATCAGAACTACTCAACATCTGAGACGACATCCTCTTAAACCCAGTGCCTATTAAGAGGAGCAATTCAAATGTTTTAAATAGCAATAGCACTTAGACTTATATACCGCTTCATAGTGCTTTACAGCCCTCTCTAAGCGGTTTTACAGAGTTCAGCATATTGCCCCCAACAATCTGGGTCCTCATTTTACCCACCTCAGAAGGATGGAAGGCTGAGTCAACCTTGAGCCTGGTGAGATTTGAACTGCTGAACTGCTGAACTAGCAGTCAGCTGGAGTAGGTTGCAGTGCTGCTTTTAACCACTGCGCCACCTCGGCTCCTCCTAAATCAGGGCTAGGCAATTCTCTGTGGATCATCATGGCATGGGTCTCCCTCAAAATATTTGTTATTGGAGGCAGGAAGGGTAGGATTTGAAGCATGGCATATATTGGGTAAGGTTGTTTCCTTCCACACTGTCTAGCATCTTGGTTTGCTTTCTACGCTTAATTTACCTTTGCCTTTTCTTCCACAAGGTGAGGCCACCTTCGAATAAAGAAGTGAGTTGCACTTTCCAACATGTTTATGTTTTAAGACTATTTTGTAGTCTCTGTATTGGTCAGAGTCACACTTATAAATAAAAGTCTGGATTCTGGTGCTTGTCTTAGGAGTTTTTAGCTGTGTAGATGGGCATTATCTGGCCAGCCCTGGTTTTAAATAGTTATGCTTAACAGTGCTCCAGAAAAAAAATGCCAATGTCTGGCTTTTGAACGTACTTTTTTTTTAGATGATATAGAAACTTGACATGACAGAGCCAGTAGTAGAGGCTACACTTCTTGAGACACTTTCAGCCAAATATTCTGTGTGCTTTCTCTGTCACTGTGGATTGAAAACAATCCCATCCCAGATAGTAATCTTCTTTAACAGATGAAGTTGTATAGCTATCACTAATTACTTTATCATACCTTTCAAAATCTGGTTTATTGTTGGAGATGGGGTAATGAATTTGTGACAGGTTAGTTTTGTGCAAGGGATTGTAATATTGTTTTAGATAATCTGAAGTTAGAAAAAGAATTGCCAACTCATTTATATAACTATGGAGTCTTTGGTGGACTCTGAGCTTGTTTGTTTGTTTGCAGATGTTTTATTACCCAACTAGGTAACATAATCAGTACCAATGTGTATGGGGTTTGTTCCCTGTTTATATACAGTAGTCTTCCCTGCCAGTTTTGATAGGGGTTTGGTTTTCTTCTTGGTAATTGATTAGGTCATTGTTTTCTGCCTGATGTTTGTCTGGTGTTAATCCCTGCTTATCTCAGTGTTGGCTGCTGGAGAGGACATGTTCTGGTCATTTTGTTTTCTTCTTAGCTGTTGTATGTGTAAATATGATTTATTTCTATGTGTCTGTTGATGGCTGATTTGTCTGAATTGCAGGCTTCCAGGAATTCCCTAGCATCTCTGGATTTAGCTTCGTCCAGGATATTTACAGTTTCCCAATTGAAACTATGGTTGAGTTTCTCCATGTGTTGTGAGATGTTGTAAGTCTTACAGATGTTGTCATCTGTATAAAAAAAGTGATCTACTGGCCAAAATAGGTGTTGGAGAATAGACAATAACAAGCCTGTAAGAATTCCAATAAGGAAGATGATATAGTCATTAAATATTGCAGAAGTCAATGTATGTCTAAAATTTTCCAGTTCTGGAATGTAACTGCAAGCTGGCTTTTTTAGGTAAAACTCATAAAATGCATTGTCTTACAATTTTGATATAAGTTAAGTTAAACTTAGAAGTAAATGTCTATCCATGGAGGATCCTGTAATTTCATGGTATTTAGTCAACAATTGAAAGAGACAAGTTCAGGGCTTCCTTCAGATATGCTTGTGTTATTTCTGAATAGGAAGCTTTAAGATCAAACAGATATCAAAAATTGCCCTTTTAGCTTCAAAGCCCACCAAAACATCCACTCTGCAGTTTTGTTGTGTCAACCAATTTGCATAAAACCACCCAACATATAATTTGCTGACTACACTCAGCAAATGAAGCTGCCTGCAGATTTCAGGAACTTATTAATTTTCCTGTTTTATAAGCAGGAATTACAACCACCTGCCTTCCGCAATTAATTCCTACTAAATTAGTTACTTTCCTCAAATATTGCTTTATGACTATTTTTTAAAGGATTTTATATTGGGTGGGAGGGAATCTGAAAGTACCAGCTTTTTAAATCTATTTCATTCAATTGCTCTTTTAAAAGTTTTGGAAAACCTTGATCAAATACCTGTCTGTCTTTCATTAGTTCTAGGAAAATAAATAAATAGCTCAGTCTGGTCTTTTGACTTGGTGGCCATAGTGAACTTTGACCACTTTTGCTGGACACAGCTGGACAGACCTTATGCAGAATGGCGCTCTTTAACTTGATGCAAGAAAACTTGCTCTAGAGATCTTTTCAAAGAGAAAGTTTTCAAAGATGTGACACATTCCTGTGGGCAGAACACTTGCAATCTGAGACGTATGTGTGAACATCCTACCTTTCACAAATAATTTTTTTGCCTGTACTATGCAGCATTCTTTGCCCAAGTCCCCTCTCCACTTGGAAATATCCGAGCTTATTTATTTATTTATTTATTTATTTATTTATTTATTTATTTATTTATTTATTTATTTATTTATTTATTTATTTATTTATTTATTTATTTATTTATTTGTCAGCAAGAGCAAGGAAACGGGACACATGAAAAAATGACACAAATAAATGGATATAGAGAAGCAAAACATAGCCATAAACACATAAAACGAGTACATACAAATGGGTACTGTAGGACAGGGACGGTAGGCACGTTGGTGCGCTTATGCACGCCCCCTTAGGGACCTCTTAAGAAACGTGTAAGGTCCACGGTAGACAATAGATACATACATTAAAATGGATACTCAGACCGAAAAGAGGTTTCCATCGTTTTTAATAGTATTAACTTACTTCTAAGGTCTTGACATCTTCAATGGTCAAAGACAGAGTGTGGGGAAATGTGGACACTTACTCATGTACTATATATGGATGCTTACATTTACTCAAATATTAGTTCCAGGAAAACATAATCCTCCTAATTTACATTATCAATTTTAATCAGCACATGAAGAGTCTCTGGGTTTTTTTTAACTGGCATGCTTTAATCATGTTTATGGTTTGCATTTTTAAATTGTATTTTCTCAAAGAGGAAAAACATTTATAGTTGATATAATTATGAAAAATGTTGATTTGATTATTTACAGCTAAATTAAACTCCCACCTTAGATTTTAGGCTCGTTATATGTTGTATCGCTGAGAATACTTCAGCTCATATTTTTATACAGCTGAACGTACAGTTGCTCACAAGTTCTATCTTTTATTATCATAAATATTTCCCTCCCTTTCTTTTTCTTCATAATTTTTATTCTTATCCCCTTTCTTCCTCACTTTCCCTCATCCTTTTTGAATCATCAAATTGGATAGAAATTGTCATTTATTTCTGCAAAAAACTGTATTTCTGTATGTAAGAGAACATGTATGTATTCATGCATGTACAGTGTGTGTGTGCACATTTATATGCTTTAAACATATAATACAAAGCACGAACTCTTAAAATATTGCAGCTGAACTCAAAGAAAAAATAACGGGCTACGTTTTGTGCTTAGTAACATCTGTGTATCCCAGACTTTTCCAATGCAGTAGCCTCCAGATGCTGTATATAAAAAAACTCAATTTCCACATTTCTGATGTCTCTACATTATTCACGGCATCTTAGCATTCAAGAGGCAATTTCAATTAAAACCATGGCATCTGTACAACAAATAGAAGCAGGTATGACACATGCAGCTAGGAAAATCAAAACATGGATTTATCCAGCAATGTAAAAGTCAGACATAACAGGAAATGGCTGTCCAATTTTGATGGAGCAAGGTGAAGGAATTGCCATGAGGAAGGAATTATTAATTTCTATCATAAAATCAAAGGACCATAGGACCTATTTTTTCACCATCAAGTTGGGATGGTATCATATGTTCTGACAGGAATGTGTCCTTTTTGAAGATTTATTTGCTTCCCATAAAGTTATGTATAATTAATATACAGCAGTGGTGGGTTCCTACCAGTGCGGTCCACTCTATAGCACCGGTAGTGGCCCGCTGGTGATGTCACAGTACCGGTGCGGTCGGTTGCCAATGCCTGGGTGCCGCCATTAAAAAAAAATTTTTTAATTTTTTTTAAAAAATTTCTTCTGTGCATGCCCAGAAGCAGAGCTTTTAGCACTGCACATGCACTGCCTTCCTACCCCACCATGAGTCCAAGCGGGGGAGGATGGCTGAGGGAGCGCGTAAGACGCTGAAAGAATGGGCGGTAGGAGCTATCGCCATTCCCCTCCCTTCAGCAGTCCGAGAAGCCATGAACGTGCGGTGATGATCCTAGGCATTTTCGCACATTTGAGGCTTCTCGAGCTGCTGAGGGGAGAGGGAATGGGCGGCAGGACCTATCTCAGTTCCCCTTCCTTCAGCAGTCTGAGAAGCCACGAACGTGCAGTGATGATCCCAGGCATTTTCACACGTTCGAGGCTTCTCGAGCTGCTGAGGGGAGGGGGAATAGGCGGCAGGAGCCTAGAATCATGAAATGGGGAGAAGCATTCAGGCCAGACGGAGCCTCCTAGAAGAACCACTGCCGCGGTCTTGCTGCTCCCGCTGCGGGGGGCTGCGTTGTGGGTGGGCATTGCCCCCCTGCTTCTCCGGCTGCTGCCAAGCTCCCGAGGCCCATGCCCACCCGGTCACATGGCTGGCAAGCCACACCCACAAAATAAGCCAGACCCACAGAGTGGTAGTAAAAAAATTAGGAACCCGCCCCTGATATACAGGTATCTTCTGAATGTTGTGGAATTCCAGCCATTTTCTCTTGCATCTCTCAATGAAGCTAGACAAAAGTTCCAGCCTAAACTTGTGGAGTATCACTGCAAATCAGAGATAATCTTACTCAGAAAACAGCAGTTGCCTAGCTCCCCACAGTACCATTTTTGCTAAATGCTTTTCATTGAATATTCCAGATTTCTTCCCTCTATTCTTTCTGTCTTTGAAAAACAATAGCATCTCAAGAAAGTTTCTTACCATGCCATGCCAAATATGGGCTGTCCCTGTGTCTAGTTGTCTTGGCATATAATACCCCATAGTGCTATCCTGAGTGAAAGAGTTGAAATAGTTTGTGTCCAGGATATAAGGGTTTAGGGTTATTGCTTTTTCTGCAGTCTTAGCTATCCATTGGACTCTATGATCTGTTTCTGTTGCTCCCCTCTGGGAGGAGGTTTCGAAGTATATCTAGCAGGACTACTAGATTCTGTAACAGCTTTGTTCCCTATGCCATCCATCTGGTAAACTAGCAAGATTCATTTTTCTTGTTATGTACATGTATACATCTGAACTAGACTGTGTTGTCTCTCCGTGTCATATAATATATCTGGGCATATACATAATTTTGTATTTATTTTATTTTGTCATGTTTATATAGTGCATATTGGAGGTGGTGACCCTTTGAGAACTGTATGCAACAAAATTTCATTTTAATGTATGCCGATTAGTGTACATTCAAAGCAGTGGTGGGTTGCTACCGGTTCGCCCCGGATCGGGCGAACCAGTAGCAGCGGTGGTGGGAGGCTCCGCCTACCCAGCGGGACACCTGTGCACATTCGCCCACATTCCCAATTTAATTTAATTTAATTTAATGGATTTGTATGCCGCCCAACTCCCTAGGGACTCTGGGCGGCTCACAACATATTCAGATCCATTTCGACAGTACAAATACAATAAAATACAATAGTTAAAAACATATAATATATAAAAATTAAAAGAGTATCGTCTCGCTTTCACCCCGCCTGCCGGAAGAGCCAAGATTTTATTGCTTTCCGGAAGGCCAGCAGGGTGGGGATAGTCCTGATCTCCGGGGGAAGCTGGTTCCACAGGGAGGGAGCTCCCACAGAGAAGGCCCTCCCCCTCGGCCCCGCCAACCGACATTGTTTGGTCGATGGGACCTGGAGGAGGCCGACTCTGTGGGCCCTGACCGGTCGTAGGGAGGTATGCGGCAGGATGCGGTCCCGAAGGTAACCTGGCCCTGAGCCATGTAGGGCTTTAAAGGTAACGACCAACACCTTGAATTGGATCCGGAGACTAATGGGCAACCAATGCAGCTGGCGTAGAATTGGTGTTACGTGGGTGCATCTGGGTGCACCCACCACAGCTCGCGCAGCTGCATTTTGCACCAGTTGCAGTCGCCGGACACTCTTCAAGGGTAGCCCCATGTAGAGCGCATTGCAGTAATAGCAGTAGCAGTACCAATAGCAGTAGCAAAGGTAATTGAAACCCACTACTGATTCAAAGTGACAATAAAGTTATTCTAAGTCTAAGTCTAACCTGTCCTGTTTGGTTTCTGTACTAAACGAGACAGATACAGAAGTGCAGATGACAGACTCGATAATTCCTCTGTAAAACTGTATCATCAACTCCTGGGACAATTTGAACTTCCTGAGTTGACGCAAGAAAACTCAGGAAGGGTATATGTGGTGCCCCAGCCAATGAATATATCCCTCATAGTTTGTTTGTCAACAAACTTAGGCTTAGATATTTAACATAAATATCTTGAAAGAACAGCCCACTGGGATCTGAATCACAGATTATCCTATTTCCTGCTGGGGTCTAATGTATACATGGTGAGCAGAACTGCTAAGTTTATAATTAAGGCAGTTGAGCTAAGAATCCTTCATATCAAAGAGATTGGGGAAACTTGTAAAGGGGATGGATTTATCTGAACATCGATTCTTCATATTTACCACAGATGTATTGTATTACTGGAATTTCTTTTGTCTGCTTTACTCTGGAACTAGATTTATTTAGACTACTCTGGAATTAGATTTTTATTTTAGGGTTTTTTTTAACACGATTGTAAGACTAATCAATTAATAAGCTATTTATCTACCTTAACTGAAATAAAGGACAAAAGTGTGTCTTTCTCCCCCTTCCATGTACAGAAGGAGACCTGATTCAAGTAGTTAACAGTATACCTATCATGAAATGAGTAGTGATGGACTGGCAGAATCATTTAAGTGAATAGGAACAATAAATCATCATTTGTCTACATCTCTGATATAAAAGTAGGTCTTGCTTCAATGGAAGCCAGGAACAGAAGGAGAGATCGGAATGCATCTTCCACCTGAACAGGTGTTTGATTGTACAATGAAAACGTCTGCCTCTATTTATTTATTTATTTACTTACTTACTTACATACTTATTTATTTATTTATTTATTTGTCAAACATGTATAGGATAGTAGTAATTTGTATAAACGTAAGTAAAAAGTAATGATAAAAGAGGACAATAGGACAGTAGGACAGGGACGGTAGGCACAGTGGTGCGCTTATGCAAGCCCCTTACAGACCTCTTAGAAACGAGGAGAGGTCGACTGTAGACAGTCTGAGGTTAAAGTTTTTGGGGTTTGGGGAAGAAACCACAGAGTCAGGTAGTGCATTCCAGGCATTGATCACTCTGTTGTTGAAGTCGTATTTTCTGCAGTCGAGTTTGGAGCGCTTTACATTTAGTTTGAATCTATTACATGTATTGTTGCGGTTGAAGCTGAAGTAGTCATTAACAGGAAGGACATTTTGGTATATGATTTTATGAACTACATTTAGATCAGATCGGAGGCGACGTAGTTGTAAATTGTCTAATCCCAGTATTTCAAGTCTGGTGGAATAAGGTATTTTGTTGTGAGCGGAGGAGTGAAGGACTCTTCTTGTGAAATATTTCTGGACTCTCTCGATTGTATTTATGTCTGATATGCAGTGCGGGTTCCAGACAGGTGAGCTGTATTCCAGAATTGGTCTAACAAATGTTTTGTATGCTCTGGTTAGTAATGTAATGTTGCCAGAGAAGAAGCTACACAAGATTAGATTAACAACTCTTAGTGCCTTTTTGGCAATGTTGTTAAACTGATTATGATCCAAAGCATTAAATGCAGGAAGAATGTTTTTCCTCCCACTAATCTTACTAAGAGATAGGGATAGTGGTTTTAATTTCTTTTTCTCTTTAAATATTCCGGTGTTAGTGTTCTAAAATGATACTGTAATACTTGCTGTTCAATCAATGGCTCCCCATTCGTTGGAGGAGCTGGATAAATTTCTCATCATTTTACACAAACAGATAGACCCTGCTGTGAGACTGATTGTCTTCCTAAAAGTCAAACCAAACATGCCAAAACAATGATGTGCAAATTGGAAAAATAGAAACTCTCACAGGGGGAAGCACCAAGGAATCTGGCAATGTCAGCCACCGGAGCAACATTAATTTGAAGTTCTATTTTAACAGATGGTTAGAATTGCATTAACAAAAAAATAATAATAATGTTTCAGTATGATCGGTGAGTGTGTACTGCGTTCCCAATAGTGCTTGGAGAGCCAAGCTGTGTTCCACTGCAAATTTCAGACAGAATCTGTTTGGGTTAACATCAAGGGCAAATAAAGGGGAGAGATGTTTGCACTGACAATTTCAGAATGCAACAGGAAGAGACAGCAGCCTAGCAGCTGAACATCTTTCTAATCCTACAGTCACATAATCCAGTGTGTGCTGTGTTAATTAGATAGCAAAAGAAAAAGAAAAAAAAGAAAAACGTGGACTCTTTTCTGTGCTGTGATTCTTCCATTTAGGAAGATGTTTCTCTTATTCCTATCTAGAACAGAAGCATTACCGTAGTTCACTTGAATGAGTCTTCGGACAAAGTAGCCTTTTTTCCCCATGTGTGCTTTGCCAACTTTGATAGCTAACATCTCACAGGCAGGATGAGGTCCTCCTGCTTTTGGGTTGGGGAGAACATCATACTCTGATGTAGTTACACCATGTGCCAACAAACACAGTGTTAAAATGAACAAAGATAAGATAGAAATGAGTTTCTATAGAAGGTTGATATTCACCTGTTTATAGAGGGGAAATCAAAGTATTGAAACTGGTGGATATATATATAGGTATGTAGGGACATTTAGAAAAATCAATCCATTTAAAGAAAATAGCTTGAAAGATCCTGCAACCACTTATTGTGTTGTAATCTTATAGCATTCTGGCAAACTTTGTGGATTCTGCTAAAAAGAAGCAATTTTGAATCTCTCTCTCTCTCTCTCTCTCTCTCTCTCTCTCTCTCTCTCTCTCTCTCTCTCTCTCTCTCTCACACACACACACACACACACACACACACACACACACACACACACAAAATGAGAAGGACAATGAAGTCTGGTTCCTCTGAATCATACTATAATTTGACTATACTATACTATACTACTATAATCCTGAATCTCTGCAACTCTGTATAGAAAGAATAAAACATTCACATTTCATAATTCTCAGGATGGGATTTTATATGGGATGAATTTGATTGGCAATCCTCACCCCCCATTCCACCACAATCTTCTCCAACCCAAGACAATGAGAGAGAGAGAGAGAGAGAAAAGCTTATAAGAAGAAATGATAAGGAGGGAGTTCAGATGAAGCCATGCTGAGATTCAGGAGTAACTCATACCTGCTTATGTAATATACTAGTAGCTGGATACCCGTGCTTCGCTACAAAACTATCTGATCAGGCTTGATACATTGACACCTAAAGCTTGAAAATGTATGTAGAATGTGTAATTCCTTAGCATCAGAGTGTGTTAATATAAGGCAATTGGCAGTTGGAAAAGAGTTCTTTTCAGGTGGGGAGGGGGAGTAGAACGTCTAACGCCTTAGCATCAGAGTGTGTTAATTAATATAACACTGTATAAGAAATACTAATGATGTGATGGTCATTTCAAAAAATCCTTTCTTAGCGAGCACCTAGAAGCCAAGAGGAACATATGTGCCAAGTTTCAAGTTTGTAGGCTTTACAGTTCTGGAGATTTCATGATGAGTGAGTGGTATTTGGCTTTTATATATATATAGATTTGTGTTTTAATGAATTGGGATAGTCCACATCACCCAAGCATCTTCCCTTCTTCCAATCTAAATATATGCCACTGCTGTCAACATAACCCCAAATTGAAAGCTAAATCAGACTAGGTTCAAGTGCATGGCATTCCAGTACTAACAACTCAAAATGAGACCAGACAAAACAAGGGCACACATTGCCAAGAACCATTACAGCTCTCTTTTGTCTAACTTTTTTGTAGGTCTCCTTGTGATAATTATGTTGCAATGAGAAGAAACGACGCCAACACAGGATGAAGTCAATGGGAAGGCACTCTCCCAATAGCTCGGGGGTGCTTCCTTTTATTGTCATACAAACAAAAGACCTCATGGCAGAGACTAATCCATTCATCAAGGGTTACCTTGTTACTGATAGGCTAAGAAGGCTCATGATCAGCTCGTGATCAATGCATGGACAATGCATAGCTTCCTGCTTGCAGACAGCATGATTCTTGGCTATGTGAGGTTTGCCTAGTATTTGCTACGTGCCAAAGCTCATGCCCAGACTTCCTTAAGGAGGGGGCATTGTGTGGAATCTGCATTCCTTAAGAGTGGTTTGCCAGCAATCAAGAAATAAACATTCCCCACATAAATATGTGCCAACAACAGAATGAACTTCCTCACCTATTCCCCTATATACATATTGGGTTGCTTCCCCCCCACTTTCACCAGGAAATAAATTCAGTTTATTGTTTTCATGCCAAGCATCGACCTATTGTATTTTTGCACAGCTTATTTTTATCATATTTTAAGTAGCAAACCTCCCTTGTATTTTGCCAAGATGCATTTTAGTTAAGGCTTGACTGGAACATGTTCTAAGGCAGGGGTCTCCAACCTTGGCAACTTTAAGACTTGTGGACTTCATCTCCCAGAATTCCCAGCAGAGCTGGCTGAGGAACTCTGGGAGTTGAAGTCCACAAGTCTTAAAATTGCCAAGGTTGGAGACCCCTGTTCTAAGGAACAGCTGGGCTTCGTGATTGCCTGCCTAATAATTTTCTCTTTCCCCTGGCTCTCCGGCTTCTAATCTGGACAATTGGTTTCAGCCCAAACTTCTGTTGATATAAGTTACATTTCAGGTTGTTATTTTATTTATTTATTTTCACTTGACACTTCACCAAGCCAATGATGATAAAAGAACCATTTCCCAAACTCAAATTTGCTGTGGCTCTCAGAGAAAGAAAATCAATATTCATTTATCAGCTGCCTTAGCTGGCAGTGGAGAAAGCTGGTAGCCTTCATGAGTATGCAAGAACGTTGGGGCTGTGCTGATTTTCACTTTCATCAAAGGCTCAGGGAGAACATCCTTTTGAATCAAAATTGCAAAGCAAAGGGATACTCAGCCTGATAACTCTGTGGTGAAAGGCTGTTTCATTTGGCTGGGATTTATGCATAAGGAGGATGAGCAAAAGGGACCATATCAAAGTAAAGTCCCTGCAAGAGGCAGGCAGCCGCACCTCTGCAAATCCTTTCAATGTGTGGCAAAAATCATGCCGTTTCCTCAGTGTATGTTAACCACAGTGAAATGGATCCAGAACATTTGTAATGATATGTGTCAGGCAGTGATTTTATATTGCCTGTTATATGTATATGCAGGGAGATGCATCCCTATCAAATATAATGGTTTATTCCTGAGCACGTGATTAATATGTTCCTAGTACGCATGTGTACATTCCTTTCTTTGATCAGTCCTTCTGTTTCAGCTTCTGTAGAAGCAAGACGTGTTTTTTATAGCAAAGATGTGATTAATGAGATTTATTGTTTTTGTACTGAAATAAATATTTTCTATTTAGAACTTTAAACTGCGGTTTCTTTTCTAATGTCAGAGTTCCAGGAAAAGATCTATTTTCGCCTCTGATGAGAGTTCTTCTTATCTGACAATATGTGAGGATGATTTTGAGGAAGCAGAGAAGAGATCCTGCTTAGGGAATGAACAGGGAAGGAAGGAGGGGATCAGAGGTGGTATTCAGCTGGTTCAGACCAGTTCGGGCGAACTGATAGTGGCCATTTTGAGCAGTTTGGAGAACCGGCAAATGCCACCTCTGGTTGGCTCCGCCCTCCTGCCCCCGCCGTTCCCTGTCCTATATTCCCAACTACAGCTCAGCTCACCAGTGCTGACACTGAGGGCGGTCTTTGAGTGCTGCCACATTTTCAAGTAGTGCGTGTGAGCCAAGCACATGCGCGGAAGGGTTTGTGCATGCACGGATGAGGCACGTGCAAGTGGATTGAGCGCATGTGCTTGCTCACATTTTTGGTGGTGCTGGGCGAACCGGTAGGTAAATTATGTGAATCCCACCCCTGGAGGGGATCCTGTGGTTACTTAACAATCAGAGGGAGAAACTTAGGAGAGACCCACACTAATGGACCAAGTAGTTTAAAAAGTTGCTACCAGAAATTTTTATTTTCAGACTTTCAAGAGTATTTTTATTTTATTTTATTTATTTATTATTGGTTCTTCTATGCCGCCCTACTCCCGAGGGACTATGTTAATGTAGACATACAATAAAGTAGAATTAGTTCATCTGATCATGTTTTATATGTGTTGCATCCATGTAGTGAACACAGAGCCATGGTGGGATAGTGGTTAGAATGCAGTATTGCAGGCTAGCTCACTGCCAGGAATTCAATTCTGACCGGCTCAAGGTTGACTCAGCTGTCCATCCCTCTGAGGTAGGTAAAATGAGGACCCAGATTGTTGGGAGCAATGTCCTGACATTGTAAACCGCTTAAAGAGTGCTGTGAAGTAGTATATAAGTCTAAGTGTTATTGTTACGTGACAACAGCTGAAATGGACAACTGATCCATTTATCCTTAGAGAAGCTAAACTGCATTGCAGGAAACATTAGCATTTTAATCTATTATTCAAGGTGAATTGAATTATAATCTTGGGCTCTTCCAAATAAGGGTTAGGAACACTGAGGGACAGATATTTCCCTCCTAATAAATTCCCATGGCATTTAATGGAAGACTGGGAAGCCACAGATGTTGCAAATTTTGGGGGGACATTATTGTGCTGGGAAAAGCTGGACACTGCTATCCATCTGTCAGTCACTTTGTCCCTAGTGGAATTCCCTGAAATCATCTTCTCCTTTAAAAATACTAAGAACAACTTTTTTGCTTTTCAACAACCTAAATAAAAATTAGGAAGGAAATTGCTGGAGAAATATTCTTCAGGGTACTTCTAATAATTTCAGGGCCAGCAAGAAGTATGTAATGAACAGAAAATAGCAATTCCAAAGGAAGCAAAGGAAAGACACAAGAGAAAAGAATAAACAGGATGTTTGCAGTCTTATTTGAGGCCACTGCAGAGGTGGGTTACTCCCGGTTCGGACCAGTTCACCCGAACCGGTAGCGACCCTCTGGTGACATCACTATGATGTCACAGAACCGGTTCGGTCTGTGCTGGTCTGTGGATGCAGCCATCTTTTTTTTTACTTTTTTTTTAAAAAAATTATTTTTATTTTTTGGGGGATTTTTTTAAAAATTTATTCTGAGCATGCGCAGAAGCCGAGTTTCCGGCACTGTGCATGCAATTGCCATCTTGTTTTCAGCTTTTTTTATTTTTTGCCACTGCGCATGCGCATGTGTGTGGCCATGAGGCGCGGCCATGCAGCACGGGAGGAAGCGAACCAGCAGCGAGGTAAGTTAGAACCCACCCCTGGGCCACTGGAGTTAAAAGAGGAAAGGTCCACAAAGCAGGCTCTAATCAAACATCTTTATAGCAGCAATTCTAGGCAAACACAGGCTCCAATGTCTCCTGAAGTTGCTGGAGCTTGGGGAGTTAGAGTAGGGGGAGGCCACAAAGGTGCCCTCTTGATGCCCCACTCCCTTAAAAAGAACTTTTGACATAGAATTATATTGTTTATTGTTACAGTAATCAATTTGGATTACTCATGACATATGCTTGTGTATAATAGCTACATCTTGAATTTATTGGCAAAGCCAACTCAAGCTTTCAAGAAAAATGAAATTGTATAAAGTGCATTGAAAAAAGAGCAAACAATAACAAAATAGTAAACTAACAACAAGACTGATAGGAACAAATTCTAAAGCAACACTGATGGGAAGGTATAAGTAGTATCTTGTTGAACACAATTTTCTGAAGTGCCAAAAGAGTGGTGACAAATGAAAACACATCTGACCAAGGAAGTTGTTCCAAAATCCTGAGTGTCACAAAAAAATTCTTGTTTGTATCAGTTCACTTTTATCCATTCTCAGAATGTAATTGAATTTTAGAGGATGACTGAATTTTATCATCAGATCCATATGCAGGAAGGTAATTTTTGAGGTCCCAGAGTTCTAGGCAGGGGTGGATTCCTCCTGGTTCGCCCAAACCGGTAGCGACCTGCTGGTGAAGTCATGATGATGTCACGGATCCGGTTCGGTTGGTGCCGGTCCATGGACACCGCCATTTTTTTTAAAAAAAATTCTTCTGCACATGCGCAGAAGCCAAGTTTCCGGCACTGTGCATGTGGTCGCCATTTTGTTTTCATCTTTTTATTATTATTATTATTATTATTTGGCACTGGGCATGCACAAGCGTGGGAGGAAGCGAACCGGTAGCAAAGTAAGTTAGAACCTACCCCTGGTTCGAGGCATTATCAGGTTTTTAAAAATATGAAAACCTTGATTGACTATGAGATGTCTAATGAAGTTGACACAGAAGAGACTAATATGTCTCTGTGGGAGCTCCCTCCCTGTGGAACCAGCTTCCCCCGGAGATCAGGACCATCCCCACCCTGCTGGCCTTCCGGAAAGCAATAAAAACTTGGCTCTTCCGGCAGGCGGGGTGAAAGTGAGACCAACTAGACTAGATATGGGTCTCCCCCCTTGATTGTGAATGTGAGATACTCTTTTTAACTTTTGTATGTTTTTAATTACTGTATTTTATATTTTGTAATGGATTCTAATATGTTGTGAGCCGCCCAGAGTCCTCTGGGAGTTGGGCGGCATAGAAATCCATTTAAATAAATAAGTAAATAAATAAATAAATAAATAAATATAAGCTGGGCACACAAGAGTCTAAAATGCTCTGCTCAAATAAAATGCATTTTCAAAGTTGTCTTCAAGTCTTCAAGACAAAGTTGTCTTCAATAACTACCTATTCTCATGGGTAGTTATTTCCATAATCTCTTTGAATTGCAATACCACTTACTCATTCCTGTTGTTATAACATTCAACTATGAAAAAAGGTATTGTATCCTGGTCTTCAAAAGCAGTAGTGACTACAGACACAGAAGCAACCAAAGAACAGAATTCATATTAGAGAAGCTAATATCCTTGCTATCCCTGGGGACTTAGAATGCTGTGATTAGTTCTGCACAGCATTTACTCTTCCCTCCTGTGGGATTTCTGCTAGGACATTTGGACTAGCAGAAAGCAGCTTAGGAATTGGCCCCTTCAATGTGTACCTCACAATTGTCATCTTGGCACGGCACTGCAGTATTTATAAAACAATTAACAATTACCAGAGACAAATGACACCAAGAAGCACCCAACATTAGTCAGCAAGAGGGGAAAAAAGCAAAAGGAAGTTGCACAGTGACAAATACCAGGAGTAGATCCAACCAATGTTTGGAGGGGCTACATTAGAATTCACACTACCAAACAGCCAACTGCTTCAGAGTGAAGGTTAATCGTTTTTTGTTTGTTTGTTTTCCCACTTTGACAAAAGCCAGCCCTGGATCTGAAATATATAAATGTTTTCTTTTTTTCCCCCTTCAAGAGCAGTCATTAAAAATGCTTCCTCTTTTGTGCCATTTTTTTAAAAAAATAAATAAATCTGGAAGGAGAATTGAGGCTTTATCTACAAAGACAAGCTCAGTGTTTTGCTGTGAGATCAGTTACAAACGTCCTCCAGCAGCTTCCATCACTAAAGTATGCCTTGTGTAAGCTTCATGAGGATCAAACCATGAGAATTGAGGCTCACATTTGTGTAATCAGTAAGAAGCTCTTTGATGCATTACAAGCTTACCCAAAATGGTACTTTTCTACTTAAATGAATCAGCTTTAATTGGCACTGCCAAGTAAGTTCCTGGCTTGGCATGTGAGTTTCAATGCTCCTCTTCAATAGAACATACAACTGTATGTCCCCCACCTCGCTTCTGTGTCTCCCATGTTCTATCCTAGCTCAATTTTTTTATGTTGTGGCAGTTTGGAAAGTAAAAACAGTACAACATTTGTTCCTCTTTCATTTCCTGTATAGATGGTATATATAGAATTTATGATTCCATTTACATACCGGTAGGTTTTTTCTCTAATGTCTCTCCTCTATTGCATCATTGATAGCCAGAAATTTCTTGTCAACTTTGAGAGGTAGCCTTGAGAATTAATCAACTTTGCATTGCAATTTGTCCTGGATCTCCAGTTAATGGATTTTTCTGGTGTATTTTATTCTTCTTTTTATGTATTTACTTTTTTCATTTTATTAGGAGTTACACAGAGGCATATTGTATAGAGGCATCCCGTATAAAAGCAGCAGTAACCAAGAAAAGAGAAATGCTATTGTTGGCTATTGTTAAGGCAACTAACTCCTTTGAGGCAGGATTTTGCTTTTGTTTTTTTGTTTGGTAAGAAATTAATGAACTGAGGACAGAAGGCAATGGAATAAAAGTTTGGGAACTCAACTTCATTGACTCAGAACAGGATGCAAAGAAAGTTGGCTAGTGTGATGCTGCAAACAGTAGGCAAGTATAGTGACTTGAAGACAAAGAATCTGATAATGAAACTTAATTTCTGGTGCCTCGTGTTGTTTTCTTGGCAATAATGGAGAAGGGGTTTATTTTTCATGATGATTATGATCTTTCGTATAATCTGGTGCCCTCTTATCCATCTGATTAGTAAGGTGTTTCCTGGCTTGTTGTTTTCAATCAGCTAATAAATGTATCTTTTATTTTTTAGATTTTTATTGAATACTGTAGCATTTATTTTTTAAAAAATGTAGAAATAATAAATGAATAAGATTTATTTATTTATTTATTTATTTTTATTTTTGTCAAGTACGTGTTGGTAATATACATAGATATAACATTGTTTATATACATAAGATGAGTACTGATAAGAGGGAACATTAGGACAGGGACGGTAGGCATGCTGGTGCACTTATGCACGCCTCTTACTTAGCAAGTTTACTTACTAAGCTTACTTAGCAAGCTGCAAATGCATCTTTATACAGTATATCCAATCCCAATCAATTTCTTCATGGGTGTGAAATGAAAAGGGTTATCTATGAACTTACAGTTCTTCTTGGAGTTAGGAGAAGAAGGAAAGTAAATTAAAAGAAAATAATTACAGGAGGTGGAATTACTTAGGCATTTGGATGGTGAGAATAGCAAAGCAGGGAGGTGATTCCTGGAGGTAGAGACAAAAATGCTTAGGATGTTGATCATGAATAAGAAAAAATCTCATTTCAAGATGAGTGTCCTCTTCAGAACTTTACAGCAAAAATTAAATAGTAATATGTTGTCTCAAATTTAATTGCATGGATGTTCTTGTCCCGAGAGTGATGTTTTGAAGCAGAAGTTTTTGGAAAATCAATGACGGAGCACTGATAAAAGAAAAAATAAGATCATTAGATGTGACATAGATATTGTCACATCTAATGATCATTAGATGTGACATAGATATTCTTACACTCAACTAAGCCCTGAGATGTAGCCTTGAAAAGATAAGCCACTTAATGCTTGGATAAGAGATGATTAGAAAATCCCAGAAGACTGTGTTTTTATTATTATTATTATTATTATTATTATTATTATTATTATTATTATTATTATTATTATTATTATTATTATTATTATTATTATTATTATTATTATTATTATTATTTATTCACAAAAAATGTAATACACAGCAAACGAGATTTATATGCTGGATTTCGTATCACTATATCACAAGTCGAACACTTCCCAAGCGTCTAGGACTGTGTGATGTATTTTCGTATGATGCGCACAGATCCAAGTACGGTGGCCTTTTGCAACTGACAGATTGTGATTTTGTCAATGTTTATTGTTTTCAAATGCCGGTTAAGGTCTTTTGGCACAGCACCCAGTGTGCCGATTACCACTGGGACCACCTGAACTGGTTTATGCCAGAGTCGTTGTAATTCGATTTTAAGGTCCCGATATCGGTTAAGTTTTTCTTGTTGTTTTTCATCAATTCGACTGTCACCTGGTATGGCAACATCAATGATCCACACTTTTTTATTTTCCACAATCGTGAGGTCTGGCATATTATGTTCCAAAACCTTGTCAGTCTGAATTCGAAAGTCCCAAAGTATTTTGGCATGTTTGTTTTCAACTACTTTCTCAGGTTTATGATCCCACCAGTTCTTTACCACTGGTAGGTGGTAGTTGTGGCACAGGTTCCAATGAAGCATCTGGGCCACATAGTTGTGCCTCTGTTTGTAGTCCATCTGTGCGATTTTCTTGCAGCCGCTGAGGATATGATCAATTGTTTCATCAGCTTCCTTGCAAAGTCTGCATTTTGGGTCATCAGCTGATTTTTTAATCTTGGCTTTGATTGCATTTGTTCTAATTGCTTGCTCCTGGGCTGCAAGAATCAAGCCTTCTGTCTCCTTCTTCAGTGTTCCATTAGTGAGCCATAACCAGATCTTCTCCTTATCAACTTTTCCTTCAATCTTGTTGAGGAATTGCCCATGCAAGGCTTTATTGCGCCAACTGTCGGCTCTAGTTTGCATTGCAGTTTTCCTATACTGATGCTTGGTCTGCTGCACTTTCAGAAGCTTCCGGTTGTTTACTTCAATCAATGCAGGTTCTTTACTTTCTTTGACGTATTCTGCCAATGCATGTTTTTCTTCTTCTACTGTTTGTTTTACTTGTAAAAGTCCTCTGCCACCAGTTTTTCTGGGCAGATATAGTCTGTCGACATCACTACGAGGATGAAGTGAATGGTGAATGGTCATGAGTTTTCTTGTTTTTCTGTCCAAATTGTCCAGTTCAGCCTGTGTCCAGTTTATTATGCCAGCAGTATATCTTATAACAGGTATAGCCCAGTTGTTTATGGCCTTGATGGTGTTGCCTCCATTGAGCTTGCTTTTGAGAATTTTTCTGACTCTTTGTGTGTATTCTTTTACTGACCACATTCTTCACATGATCATGTTTGATATTATCCAGTTGTAGTAAAATAATAATAATAAATAATAATAATAATAATTATTATTATTAAATTGTATCACAGCGGCCAGTTGTTTCGCCGGATTTGGCATTAATTACTAGTCGAGCCCCACCCAGGGGCCTAGGACGTCGTAATGTATTTTCGAAGTATATGTGCGGAACCGAGCAGTGCGGCTTTCTGCATTTGACTGATGGTGATTTTGTCAATTTTGAGCTGTTTTAAATGTAATTCCAGTGCTTTTGGGATAGCACCCAGTGTTCCAATCACCACTGGAATTACCACTGCTGGTTTGTGCCATAATCGTTGAATTTCAATTTTTAAGTCCTGGTATCCTTTGATCTGCTAGTCGTTGTTCGCTAACATTTGAATCTGGATATTGTTGTTTCCATAGTTCATGCATTCGCTTCAAATAACCTCTTCTTTCTGGCTCTGAGTTGTAATAACAGGCCATTATGGCACGATTTTCATCTGCACTATATTTTTGTCGTTTTGTTGGCTGGTCCACTTGTAGCCCACTTGTCGACGGATGTCCAGGGACCTCAACATCCACCGCGGCCCTTGTTAACATGCATGATGACCGATTATTATTTAATAATAAATAATTTAAATTATTATTTAATTATTATTATTATTATTATTATTATTATTATTATTATTATTATTATTATTATTATTATTATTATTATTATTATCATCATTATTATCATCATTATCATCATTATTATCATTATTATCGTCATCATCATCATCATCATCATCATCATCATCATCATCATCATCATCATCATCATCAAGAAATATTCCTGAAGAAAGCAATGGAAAACCAGTTTTATATTTAGACAAGACTCCATGAAGTAACCCAAACTGTCTTGAATGGAAAGAGATTCTACTTTTTCTTAGAATCCTTGCATTGCACCAGAATAGAATAAAAATGATCCCCTAGGTTAAGCTCTTCTAAATTTGCTTTGCTGACATGGAATGGAATGTGCAACCAGAATAAAAGAGTTGAAAGGGACCTTGGAAGTCCTCTAGTCCAAACCCCTGCATAAGCAGGAGAACCTATACCATTCCAGACAAATGGCTGTCCGGCCTCTTCTTAAAAACCTCCAGTGTTGGAACATTCACAACTTCTGAAGGCAAACCATTCCGTTGGTTAATTGTTCTCACTGTTAGGAATTTTTTTCTTAGTTCTAGTTTGCTTCTCTCCTTGATTAGTTTCCACCCATTGCTTCTTGTCCTGCCTTCAGGTGTTTTGGAGAATAGGTTGACCACCTCTTCTTTGTGGCAGCTCCTCAAATATTGGAAGACTGCTGTCATGTCGTCCCTAGTCCTTCTTTTCACTAGACTAGACAAACCCAATTCCTGCAACTGTTTTTCATATGTTTTAGCCTCCAGCCCCTACATCTTTGTTGCTCTTTTCTGCACTCTTTCCAGAGTCTCTACATCTGTTTTATAATATGGTGACCAAAATTGGATGCAGCATTCTAAGCATGGTCTTAGTAACACTTTATAAAGCAGTAATAATGTTTCACGTGATCTTAATTCTATCCCTCTGTTAATGCAACCTAGGATTGTACAATTTATAACAATGCATTTATAACAATGTAAGCCATGGACTTACATTTGCTAATATTTCATAATTTCCCACCACATATGTGGTTAGATAAATTGTAGTTGAAATAATAAAAGCTAAAAGCATTTCAATTTGAAAGAGGAAACCTATCACCAGCCATAGATATATATGTTTTATGGAGAACCCAATTCAGAGAAGATAGAGACAGTCAAATGTTAGGTACATTTACTTAACAATCTTGAACTGAATTTGATTTATTTCCAAAATAAATAACTGCAGTAATGCAAATATAATGCAGCCTGAAATTCAAATATGTATTCACAATAATAAAAATCACTGAAATGTGTGGGAAAGAAATAATGGTAATAAATCAGTGCAGTATAAATGATACAAATGTATATTTTGTTATTGGATCTTGCTGGAATTGATCCATTATTTTCTTTCTCACTCATTTACTTTCTTTGCGGTGTGATGCTTTCCTCAGCATGATATTTGACCGGATGGTCTCTGATAAAGATACAGGAAGGAAGGCTGTTAGGTGAGTGGATTATAGAAATATTCAATCCAGAACTGGATGAGATCAGTATCTTTCTTTGGCAAACCTGAATTGTATCTGACAAAATCCTTTCTTTAAACACCGTGTAAGCTTTGCAGATTTTAGCTGCCAGCTCTTATCTCTGGGTTTTCATGTGTGAAGGAAGTTTTCACAGCTACAGATGACAGATTTCTTTTTTAAGTATATTTGAATGTCTGATTTGTATTTTGATTTATGCCGATTCCAACTGAGTATGTTAAAGAGATTACCAAAACCAAGAGAGATATGGTGGCTAGAAATGTTTGCATAAGGGCACTAGAATATTGGCATTTTTTTCCTTAAAATGTGATCCCTTTGGTAATGATCTGTGATGGAGTTCAGGTTTTTAAAGCTTCAATGCATTAGATTCAGCCATTTATACAAACACATTAAAAAGATTGGCCCCAGTACATAACTTTTCTCATTTCTCAAATCTCTCAATTGAAAAATCTATCCATAACTCTCATTCTTTGCCTTATCTTCTTTTCTATTCAATGAATGACCCTAAGATTATGAAAGTCTTGAATTAGCAATCTATCAGAAAACAATGTCACTGTCTTTGTTTCAGAATCTTAAAAAGTATTCAGGAGTATTAGTGAAGGATTTTTCCAAAAGCATTTTGACACAAAAATGTCTTGTGTGTCTTCCATTGAATTAAACTGTTGACACATGTAGACCAATATTGCCAACACTGACTGGAAGCATTTCACAAGTGTTCATGCAGAAGGTTTCTCCAATCCTAAGCAGACACATCTTTGACTGAATCCTCTGCATGAAAGCATGGTCTCCACTGTAAAGCTTGATCAACTCCTGTGCTAACACTCTTAAATAATTTTAAGATATCACTGAAAAATGAGACATTAAATTACAGTGGTACCTTGGTACTCATCATTATTTGGTTCTAGGAGGTGTGACGAGCATCAAAAATGATGAGTACCAAACATTTTGTCCTGTAAGGAATGATTCAGTGAGTCACAAGACAGTTGACACCCAAAAGTTTTAGTTTGTGCATTGAGTACCAAACAAATGATGTGTACTGGGACAAAATTTTCATGTCAAAATGCATTGAGTACCAAATTTGATGAGTTTCAAAGCAGCTATAAAGGTACCATTGTATATTTATTCTTCTTCGGTGAGATTTCAACTGCATGACCTATAATTATTAAAAGTAAAGCAATGGTTTACAATTTCAACTTTGTGAGGTTTCATGAGAGATTATTCAGCCATCTAATATGTCCAACTTTTCCTTACCAAGCTGCCTTCCTTAGCAATGCAGCTAAGCTTTATAATGTCCTAGTTCAGAAAATAAACCTCAGTGACTTAGAAAAATAGGAAGCTGCATACATCATATCAGGCAAGTGGCCCACTATTCCAATACTATCACTGCTAATACTTTTATAGGATCTTGAAAAGAGGCTTTGCCCACACCATCTGAAGATTGGAGAATCTCAATCTTCAGCATACAAAAGTGCTCTACTATTAAACCACATTATTTTTTTAAAAAGAAATCTTAAATACTTCATTACAGTATTGTTAGTTAGTTAGTTAGGAATCTGTGTGTGGACTTCAACTCCCAAAATTCACTTCTTAAAATTAGGTTATAAATATTATGTAATGTTGAGCTAAGTGTTGTTTAGAGAAACGAGGAGCTTGTTAAAGCTGTAGCAGAAGCCTATCAAAATATTTGAGATTCAAAGACACAGGTGGCTTATCTGTAGTTTCCCTGTTCTCCCTTTCTTCATTTTGATTTCATCAAGATTATGCTCTGTCCATAAGGTGATTTTGGTGATTTCTTCACCAAAAGGCACTTCCCTGGACAAGATTTTCAATTTCAACATTTCCCAAGTAAGTTCAAACATGGATTAGACTTAAATGGCATGATTTCCATTTGCTGTTAAAGCAGCCTATTAATTAAATTTAAATATATGTCCTTTAAAATACAATCAAGTAAATATGAATCTAGATACCATACCTGGCTCTCTAAATCAACATGGACAATAAACAAATCACTAGTATTTGCTAACAATATGCTAAGATGGCAGGGGGCTGAGAAAGACTCTACAATTTGTTTTAGGTCTCATCTTAATACTAGATTATTATACTTATACTTATATTAGATTATTTAGAATTCATCTAATTTTATCCAAATGAACATATCAGAATTACAGATGACCTATATTATAAGGTTGCATTGAAGATTACAGACAGATAAGATATGAAATGATTGGAGCACTTCAATATGCTACAGAGGCTTCAGGTGATTGTGATTATCATTTATTCAGCATGAAATTGGCATTTAATCCATTAAAATGGACAAATTAAAGGAGATCAGCATTAACACCTGGTACAATACATCCTCTCCTGTATATGTCAAAAATCCTTATATTTTTTGCTATGAGCATAAGCAGAAATCCAGCATTGGTTAAACTATACTTCCACAAAATCATATATATATATATATATATATATATATATATATATATATATATATATATATATATATATATATATATATATATATATATATATATATATATATATATATATATATATATATATATATATATATATATATATATCTGTATATAAGCTGTTGCACATCTATATCCCTTTTCAATTGGCTGTGTAGTGTAATTGTAGTGATATAAAACTGCACCAAGAAAGTCCAGTTTCAGTCTATTCAGAGCACATTGATGATTTGGGACTAGTCACTTTCTATAATTATAATCATAATGATAAGGACACTGCCATGTTAGCATCACTATGCTCTCGGAAGAAAAGTGGACTTTAGGATTAGTTGATTAATTTTATACGCTGCTCCATTTTGAAAGATTCTAAGCTGCTTACCAATGATGAATAAAATTAAATTACAAAAAAATCAATAACATTGTTAACAAGACCTTCGTATGGCCCATTTGGGAAGGATAATCTTTATTTATCTCTCATTGTTTCTTTGAAGAACCATGTTTTCAAAACGATGTTAAAAGTAGAGCTTTGAAATGGAGCTGGGAATTGTCCAAATATCAGGAAGGATGGCTATTTGAGTCGTGGTGGTGCAGTGGTTAGAATGCAGTTGTCAGCCTCCATGCTGCTTGCTTGCTTCAGCTGCCATAGAAACGGGGGGAGGGGGGAGGTTTAGGTATTTGGGAGGAGGGGGGAAGCAGTGCTGGAGATGTCTCCATATGTGTCTGATTAGGGAGTTAGGGAGGAAAGTTCTCATCATATATTGCACGGCTGAATGGTTTCAGCCGTGCAATATATGTTTATAGTCAGCTCAATGGTTTTTGCAGACCAGATGCGAAGGCTCCACCTGAAGATGTGGCCTACCTGACATCTGGGGGCCATCGGGATTGGATTGCCAGCCCAGGTCTTTGAGGGGAGAGATTTGGGATTTCTTTCTATATGTAATTTTCATGCCTTTTGCCTCAGATCTTGCTTTCTACTTGTTGCTATCAGTTCTTATCCAGTAAAAGTACCTTTCTCTACAACCATGGAGTTGGGGATTTTCTTTCCTGGGTTTTGGGCGGAGGCACATCTGACAGTAGTACTGCAGCTACTTCTGCTGATTGCCGGCTGCCAGCAGTTCAGCAGTTCGATTCTCACTGGCTCAAGGTTGATTCAGCCTTCCATCCTTCTGAGGTTGGTAAAAATGAGGACCCAGATTGTTGGGGGCAATATGAGCCTGACTCTGTAAATCGCTTAGAGAGGGCTGTAAAGCACTGTGAAGCGGTATATAAGTCTAAGCACTCTTGGAGATATTGAAATCCTGAAATGTAATTAAGAGCAACAAAATTATTTGGTTCATTATTTATTGTTATTTTTGTTTACAATACAAAAAGATTAAAAAGCACAGGTGGAAGCTAACAAGAGCCATCAGCTATTCAGAATTGGAGAATTTGAAAATTTTCTAAATTTGCACACAGAAAGTGTGTTTTATACTTCAACAAAAGATTTTATTTTTCAACTGTTCCGGTAGTGTTCCGGTAGTGTTCCATATAGTGGCCCTCTCCTTGGGGTGCCATCAGCCAAGCAGTGTAGGCTGGTGACACCCAGGGGGAGGGCCTTTTCTGTGGGAGCACCCACCCTCTGGAACCAGCTTTCTCCAGATTTAACCACCATTCATGACCTGGCCACATTCCGCCGTACCCTCAAGACGTACTATTTTTATCAAGCCGGGCTGGCGTGAAAAAGTTTTTGGGGTTTTTAAGATTTTATCAAATTTTACCAAATTTTAATTATATTGTCTTAAATCAGGGCCACATCTAATATTTTCTTTTAAATGTATATATATTTTAATGTTTATATTGTATTTTTACTTGGCTGTTCACCGCCCTGAGTCCCCGGAGAAGGGCGTTATATAAATTTAACTATAAATAAATAAATAAAATAAATATTTTATTTTTACAGAATTTTACAGAAAGAATTGTACTGAACTGTCTCATTCCAGAATGAATACCTCTTACTCTAATGCTGTTAATGCCACATTTTTGTGTGGTTTGGCTCCATTCTGTTTTTCTCCTGGTTTGTTCCTCTGAGGTCTTTCAAAAGAGTCCCAGCCTCTGATGAGCTTTATGAGTTTTGTGGAAAAAATACCTTTCATCTTCCCCAAGTGAGAAACCCTTTCAGATCAGAGTCTGGAGGACAATTCCATACCAGAAGTCAGAACACATGTTCAGATTGTTCAGATTGAAAAGATGTAACAGGAATAAGCAGCCAGTTCTAATATGTTTGGCCGCAAAACTGCAATGCTGCAACCCTCCAAAATCTACCATACTGAATATATAAGAAGCTTAAACAAACGATGCCAACACATTTCCCATTGTGAGAGTTTAAAATGTTTATTATAGCCTTTCAAATCCTTTGAAGTCAACGTGAATCAAGTTCTTTTGAAATTCAGGGGTGGTTCATAACCAGCGAAACTGAGGAACAAACATCAACCTTGGAAAACTGCAGGTTTTCTTATTGCATTTAAAATTCCAAAGAACTCAACCCAAAAATTAAAATTGCAGTTTGAGCAAGAACTTGTAAATATTCCATTCATAAACACTGTTGTACATTGGAATGGGGCTAAATCTATCAAATCTCAAACCATTCCTCACAAAATTTGTATATTCATTTAAACATACATTTAAAGTAATAAATAGATTTGGTCCAAACATAGTCATTAGTCCAGCTGCATATCATACTGAATCATAAACTATAATTTATGAGCAAGAGCAGCTGAGTTCTTACAACATATTAAACTAAAATCAAATACTATTATTGCTTAGTGTCATAGCAGCCATTTTTTGAATAGGCCCACTAAGATCAATCAGGTTTTAGTTAGTTGTGATAACCTGTCCCTTTCTTTATGCTGCTCTACTATAAGTACCATTGAAGTCTAGATCTACCTCAGTGACAACTTCTGTCCTGCCTTTGGTTTACGTTAAGGTAGGTAACACCTATGGCATCTTATGGGGTTAAGGAAGTATTCATGTCTCTGTCATGGCGCCCATCCTCTGGAACAAAATCTCCTCAGAGATAAGCACAGTACCCAATCTCCTAGGGATCCAGAAAGCTTTGAAAACTTACCAAGGCTGGTCTTCACACCTGACTTATGGTAAAAATGTAAAAAAAAAATATTTGTATGGCCACCCATCTTAAATACAATTCTGAGGGGCTCTTAGTGGGACGATGTATTATTATTTGGCTAGAATCTTGTTTTATTTTTGTTGCATGTGAGATTATTTCAGTCTGGGCTGACCACTTGGTTTTAATTTATTTTTATTTATTCAATTCCTGTAGCTGCCTAAGTCAACCAAGTGACTCTGGGTGGCTTACAATTCTGAAATCCTGAAACAATTTAAAAGTCATTGAAATAATTAAAATATCCACAAGATAAATGCATATATTCAACAGCTCTATGTGAGTTGATTCCTCAAGCCTTCTCAATCTTTCTTGTCATCAGTTCACTGCCAATGTTTGCAATTTGTTGTCTTGTAAACTTTCCATTAGGTTCTTTATAAAGCTCACAAATGGATGTAAATTATTGCTTTTATTATGGCTGAGAAGAAAACTGTTGCTATGATGCAAACAATTTTAATGTTATTTTTCCAACAAAGATACTTTGGGAATCACAAATGGAGAAAAAATAAACATTAATAAACAGTTGATAAATTCACGATAGTATTGGAGAATTAGCCAACTCAAGTATTTTGAAATTATTTTTACCTCTCGAGGTAATAGATTTGAAAAAACTAAGCTAAGGACATCATTTGGCATCATTTTATTTTGGAAAAATGTTTCCATCAATTTAATATCCAAAATGACGTTACAAAGTTGATTCTGAAATTTATTATGCTTAGAGTAAATACTGTGTCCCAAATATCATGCCTGAATGCCAATATACCCAGAAATGTGTCTCTTGGGGTTTTCACAGTTTCCCTCCTCCTGATTTTTGTTTTATTAATTTTAATTTCTAATACTAACAAGTGCTCATATGAAGCATTATCTTTCTTTTTAAAAATGCCTGGGGCACATGTAAAACCTAGAAGTACTCTTAAATATGGGTGTACAATCTAGGGATTTGGTTGGAAGTGTGCCCACTATCAATATTAAAGCAAAAACAAAGTACAAGCCAAGGAGATAGATAATAAATTAATATTTTGTGAAGGCCACATCTCCCATAGCAGTCATTTTTTTAAATGGTAACAACCGAATACTTTAGAATTTATTTATTTAATCTATTCATTTGCATGGCTGCCTCCTTCAGGAAGTGATTCTGGGCAGCAAACTATCTTAAATTAGAAGCAAATTTCCATCAACAATGCAAAAATTAAAATATACAACAGCTGAGGAAAATGTCACAGTGGGTGATTCTTAGCACAGTCGAGAGACAGGACCCTCCACACATTCAGGGCAGTGGCGGGTTTCACTTACCTTTGCTACCGGTTCAGGAACAGGAGCGTGTGCGCGACACTTCTGTGATGACGTCTGGGCAGGTGGGTGGAGCCTCCCACCACTGCTGCTACCAGTTCGCCCGAACCGGGGTGAATTGGTAGAAACCCACCACTGATTCAGGGTCCCAATCTAAGACACAGAAGCTGTTTTTTAAAGCCCTACAAATTCCAAATGTGTGTTCTTCATCCAAAATATTGGAACTCTCTAGAGCTGTAATGACGTATCTGCTGGCACGCGAGCCACTGCCCTAGCTCAGTTCCAGCGTGCATGTGCGCGCTGGCCAGCTGATTTTCAGCTCGCACAGAGGCTCTGGGAGGGAGTTTTCAGCCTCCATAAGGCCTCCAGGAGGGTGGGGGAGGGCGTTTTGGCCCTCCCCAGGTTCTAAGAAAGCCTCTGGAGCCTGGGGAGGGCAAAAAAACGGGCCTACGGGGCCCACCGGAAGTCGGGGAGTGGGGAGGTCATGCGCGCATGCGCGGGGGGTGGAGCAGCGCGGGGTGTGTCATGCGTGCATGCACGGGGGCAGGGTTTGTTGGGGGGCATTGAATTATGGGTATGACACACGCGCGCGGGATAGTGCACACACATGCGCTTTCGGCACCCGAGGAAAAAAAGGTTTGCCATCACTGCTCTAGAGTTAAATTAAGTCTCAAATAATTAATTTAAGTATTGCTTAGTTTGCCATTATATGATAACATTCAGTTATATCATTTACCATACATATCAAAGAAACAAAATATACAGTATCAATAATATATTAAAATAACAATCATATGATTTTTTTAAAATGCTCTATACAGTAAGAACCTAGATTTAAGATGCATTCTCTACTGTTGGTTCTTCAACTGTAATTGAAGGTGCTGAGGGAGACTACTCATTTTGTAACAAAATCTTTCCAATGGCTTAAATAATTGTCCTTATTTTTCTCTTTTTGTTATTCTAGTTTGTGTTATTCTGCATTTTGAAATCTGATTTTATTACATGTTTCTACATCATTCCAAAATGGGAGTAGATGCAACTTTCATCTAGGCTTCTCCCCTTGTTTTCTTTGCACTGATGAAAATGTTCCTAAACAAATGTTTTCAGCCATATGATTATAAATATAGAGCAAGACATGAATACATGGATAAATTAGATTAATGTGTATTTTACTGGAGAAACCTTGAAGGTAAAAGTGAACAATTATTCAGGGAATTAATTTACAGCTTGAGTTCATATTTTGCACTTAAAGTATGATTTGTTAATTAAGCCACAACTAGGTGGCTTATTTAACCTTCATTCATAAGCCACAATTTGTAAATCACAAGGACTACATCAGTGATGGGTTCTAAATCCCATCGCTACCGGTTCGCATGCGCACTCGCATGCACATGCGATGCTTCTGCACATACACAGAAGCGTCCGGGGTGGGTGGGTGGAGCCTCCCACCGCCACCGCTACCAGGTCTTAGAACCCGACCAGACCGATAGCAATCCACCACTGGACTATATTCACCTCATAAGTTAAGTTGAAGGAGACAAGTAAACAAAATCACATTGCAGATCTCCTTGGTGTATGGACCTAATTACAGTATTCTCTAGTTGTTTGACCTAGTAATACAGTAATTCAAATGAGTCTTCCTGGAGACAGAAATGTCAATCACTTCACTTTTGCCATAAATTCTATATTAGCAGGTATGTAGAAATGACTTCCCAGAGTGTTTTAAATTAAAAATAGTTTATATCCCTTTCATAGGTCTAGCTGAAGGTGGGCACTTTCAGACTGTTGATAAGTTAGTTGTTTCGAACTAGTAAGCCATTTCTTCTAAATAAGCTGGACGACTGATGAAAAACAATGCTTCCAAATACAGAACAGCCTCACTTTCAAAAAATTCATGTACTCTAGGGTCCCCAACCTTGGCAACTTTAAGACTTGTGGACTTCAACTCCCAGAGTTCCTCAGCCAGCTTTGCTGGCTGAGGAATTCTGGGAGTTGAAGTCCACAAGTCTTAAAGTTGCCAAAGTTGGAGACCCCCTACTATAGATCACTAAAGAGATTTATTTGGAAATAAGTATTTGGCCTATTCCCCAAAAAAACCTGAAAGCAGGACAAGGAGTAATGGATGGAAGCTTATCAAAGAGAGATCCAACCTAGAACTAAAGAGAAATTTCCTGTCAGTGAGAACAATTGATCAGTGGAACAACTTGCCTCCAGAAGTTGTGGGTGATCCAGCACTGGGGGTTTTTAAGAAGAGATTGGACAACAGTTTGTCTGAAATGGTATAGGATCTCCTTCTTGAGCAGGGATTGAATTAGAAGAATTCCAAGATGCCTTCCAACTCTGTTATTCCGTATTCTGAATTATAAGTTGAATATTAAGACATTAAGAACATCATCAAATTGTATTTTTTAACCTCACCTTAGTCTTCAGTTCAGGGGTGGGTTCCTCCCGGTTCGGACTAGATCACCCAAACCGGTAGCAACCCGCTGGTGATGTCATGATGGCATCACGAATCCGGTTTGGTCAGTGCCGGTCCATGGGCGCCGCCATCTTTTTGGGGCAATTTTTTTCTGAATTTTTAACTGTTTGGAAGTTTTTTCCTCTGCTGCTGCTTGAAAAAGGGCCATCCCGCCTGCCCCCGGGTTTATACTTACCTTAATTCCTTTGCCCGAAGCACATCTGATCAGATCCTCAGCTGTGTTTCGGGCTGATTCTAGCTACTGAGCATGCACGGAAGCAGAATTGCAGGGGACGCGCATATGCGCACGAGTGTAGCGCGTGCGTGCAACGTCTCAATTCGAACCGGTGGCGAAGGTAAGTGGAACATACCCCTGCTTCAGTTATCTTCATAGAATTAGATTATGGTGAAATACACCCCCCCCCCGCAAAGTATACCTTCTCCAGATCAGGTATACTAAAAAAAAGTTGTGGACTGCGGAAAAACAAGCAATAGAATTAACCCATAGCAGCTAAATCAACCCTTTAAAAAAAAATCTTTGATTGGTTCATTCCAGAAAGGGTTTTTTAAATTATTAATTTGTGTTTTTGTTGTTAAGTTTTACAGGGAGAAATAAGGTACAAAAGAAAAAAAAAGAGAAAAGTATGAAAAAATGTTGCCATCCAACTTTGCAGAATCAAAAACTTTGTAGAAAGGTACATTTTAAGATAGCGCTTCTAATTTTTAAAAAAAATCAAGTGCAGTCAGGAATCAGGCACAGCAAGGGATTCAGTGGCACTTTATTGCTGGAAGAAATCTTAACAGAATCTTAAAAGCCATCCCAAACCTTCATTTCAAGGACGAGATCAAGGTAGGCTTCTCCTAATCATCATTTTCTGCTTTTGCAGGGCTGAGAAATTATTTTACTTCTGACATTTCAAGGCCAAAGCTAAATTCATCTCCAGCCAATGAACATCAAAATAGTTCAGGACAAAAAAAGTCCTGCAATTTCCTTAAACAGCACAATGGCAATAGCAATAGCACTTAGACTTATATACTGCTTCATAGTGCTTTACAGCCCTCTCTAAGCGGTTTAAAGAGTTCAGCATATTGCCCCCAACAATCTGGGTCCTCATTTTACCCACCTCGGAAGGATGGAAGGCTGAGTCAACCTTGAGCCGGTGAGATTTGAACAGCTGAACTGCTGAATTGCAGTGCTGCACTTTAACCACTGCGCCACCTCTGAAAAAGTGGCTATCCAGCTGCAAGTACTTAAAAACAATTCCTTGAGGAAAGTCTTTGGAGATCCTATGAGCCTCTAAGGATGGGGACATGATTCCCCTTAATATCTGGGAAACATTTGCTGATTGATTTCCAAGGTATAGTATTTTAATCTGATTGAGTTGCAATGATTTTATAACAGGTTTATTTTACACTTATTTTTAAAAGGGAATTGCCCTAATAAGATTGTAAGGATAGAAATTGTCAGCTCAAGTTGCTTAAAATGTAGAAATCCTAAATTGTCTAATTGCTTTTCTTTGGCAGCAGCTGGAACTAATTTTTATAGCTTTTTCAAATTCTGCCCTTTTTCGCTGCACTATACATCTGCATATTGTCACATCCGTAGTGCTTGACCTTCAGCTTATCGACAATTCTGTCTTCACCCGAAGCTATGCAAAGAATTTGAGCCTTTCTTTGAGAAAAGAAATGGCATAAAAGCATTTTTTTTAAAAAATGGGATGGCCTCATCATAATCACTTTTTGTAATGTTCCATCCATGTATGCAAATCTTCTTATAAAACTTGGGTGGAAAAAGGAAAATAAAAAACCTCAGATCAACAGATGTGTCAGATCAACTAGAGAAGGAAAAGATACTTTAGAAGTCAACAATTTGTGGAAAATTTGGGGTGAGATCTGAGATTCATAATCCGTAGGTAAGCTGGTTGAGCAATCGGAAGCTTAAAGGCTAAACCAAAAAGATCCTTTGATAGTATTGGCGTTTGGATTTAGATTTTTGCTCGGCACCTGTTCTCATCATAGTCTCTTACTTTCAATTTGAAATGGACAACCCCCTATTAAACATGTTTAACATTTCTGTACTGACTCATAACATTCCCCCCCCCCTATTTTATTCTGAGGGTTGTAAATGTGTCCAATTTCATGCAAGCAGAACAATAATCAGTTAGGAATAATCTCCTATAAATACATACGCCTGTACAGTGGAATAGTTAAAGCCAGGTTAGAATAAATGAGCTTTTCATCAAACTTTTAACAAAGCAAAAGGGGACTAAGCCAGAGGGCAATGTTTCTTAAATAATAAAACATAACATGCTAAAAATAGAAGCAATATCAGAACCAAGCAAGCATAGAGCAAAGAAAAGGAGAAAGAGGGTACAGCTACCTCAGAAATAATGGTACCTTCTGAATATAACAATTTTTAAAAAAATGTTGATTGGCAATATCTGTGCAATACAGGTAGTACTCAACGTACGACGACAATTGAGCCCAAAATTTCCATTGCTAAGTGAGAGGGTTGTTAAGTGAGTTTTTGCCCCATTTTACAACCTTTCTTGCCTCAGTTGTTAAGTGAATCAATGCAGCTGTTAAGTTAATAACGCTGATGTTAAATGAATCTGGTTTTCCCACTGACTTTGCTTGTCAGAAGGTCGCAAAAGGTGATCACATCACTATGAATCAGTTGCCAAGCATCTGAATTTTGATCACATGACCATGGGGATGCTGCATGAGTCGTAAGTGTGAAAAATGGTCATAAGTCACATTTTTCAGTGCCATTATAACTTTGAATGGTCACTAAATGAACTTTTGTAAGACAGACTTCAGAGCTGTCTTCACCAGGGGTACTTTCAAGAATTGGTCAACAATCTCTATCATTCCCCAGTCAGAATTACTAATGAACTGAGCCCTGGTGGCCCAGTGGTTAGAATGCAGTATTGTAGGCTGACTTTGTCCACTGACAAGAGTTCGATCCTGACTGGCTCAAGGTTGACTTACCCTTCCAGCCTTCCAAGGTCAGTAAAATGAGTACCTAGATTGTCGAGGGCATTATGCTGACTCTATAAGCGTAGAGCACTGTTCAGAGCACAGAGCAGCTCTATTCAGCACTGCTGTTAACCTATAATGGGTTAATCTAAACCACTGTTGTAAACTTTATTTCTTTGGGAAATAATGCTGTAGAAAATATGTTTAAAAAACTTCTATTTAAACAACTCATGGATGCATTGGAATAAAAGGTCATTTATACAACAAAGAAGTACCCCTTGCAGAATAAAAGCTAGGAACAGAAGAAGCAACAAAATGGCATTTTAAGACGGTTCAACGCACTTATTCAGGCCAGAAAATAGTATGTTCAACAGTGCCATCAAGTGGTACCTGAAATAATCATTTCACGGCATATATATACTTGCAAAGTTAAGAATATGCTGTTTTGATCTGAAGGGAGAATCTCAAAATTGCCTTTCCTCCTGTGAGATGGTTATGTAAATAACACAGCAGAGAGTTTCAATGCTTTCAGACTTATTATTGTATTTATTTGTCAGAATGATCACCACAAGATTAGGTAGTAGCTAGCTAAGGAGAAGAAACAGCAATAACAATCTTGTTTATGACAATTGTGCCACTATTGAATCAACAGTGTTGTAAGCTGGACATGGATCATCACACATTTTCTTAAATCATAGGATGGTTTCCTTAATTTTGATTTTAGCTTGTGTGGTCTCAGCATACATGGTTGCAAAGCACAGAAATTAAAATGCGTTAAAATTTCCTGCAAACCTGTTCTGATCCCAGTTGGGCTACAATAGTGATTTTAACACTTCGGTCTGTTGCAAAATAGACAGGAATTTCCAGCTTTCAAGATCCTTAACTTGGCCAATGGAGTGGGTCTAATGAAACATCTGCAAGCAAACAACCAAGCTCAGAGAGCATCAAAACCTCCACAGTTCATCCGAGCTACAGGCATTCTCTTCTGCTGGAATAGCTACAAAGCTCTAATGCAGTGGTTCCCAACCTGTGGTACGTGTACCACTAGTGGTACGCGAGGGCCTTCCAGGTGGTACGCGAACACTTTCGGGGTCATGAACGATTTTTAGTTAGTTATTTTTTACTTCACAAAAATGTTTACTGCCTAACACAAGATAATCTGGCAACGATTTGCAACTGTTGCCACACGCCACCCACCTGGTCCCAGCGGCGCGGGGCCAAAAAAGGAACAGTACAATTATGGAAATAAAGTGATATCTGATTGAATTTAGTTTCTCTGGAACCAGGTGGTACGCGGCGACTGTACGGGACCTCCAAGTGGTACTCGATCACAAAAAGGTTGGGAACCACTGCTCTAATGTAATATCAAATCTCTTGATTTGGAATCGGGCAGGACGAATGACAAAAAGCAGACTTGCACCATTACATTGCAACATCTTCCCCTACTGTACATGGGTTGTGTACATTCGCACAAAAGAGGAGAAGCTTGCATTACAATGGGAGGGTATTGCTTTTGTCATTGTGCTGCTTTCTGGGATAAAAATAGGGTAGGGGTGAAATTTGTTCAATTGACCCCTTGATAAGAAGTTAGTAAATATGTAATTCCTGAAGTTGATTCCACAGTAACAATGTCAAAAGAAAATCACATAGGTAAATTGACTGAAACAAAAACCTTGTAAGCTTGAGTTCTCAAAATACTCATGCAAGATTCAGCTGCCAGTATTTGAAATGTCCTACCAATAGATAATAATAATAATAATAATAATAATAATAATAATAATAATAATAATAATAATAATAATAATAATAATAATAATAATAATAATAATAATACCAATGAGAGGGGGAATAAGAAAGATAATAAGAAGGATAAATAATAATACCATAGCCATAATACATATATAGACACACATAGACATTAGACAGAGGAGAAAAAAATTGGTTACATATTTATTTAAAATTAAATAATAAATGGATTTATTTATTTATTAGTTGCATTTGTATGCCGCCCACTCCACAGAGGCTCTGGATCAACTATATACACATTATCTTGTCCAGGACATTCATTTCATCTGATTTTCAATCAAAAGTGTGATATCATTGGTTTCAACGTGTCACTGATGGTGACATGGTACATGGTATAATAATGTATTGTCATTGTACGTATATACACAGTACATCCATACAACGAAATTCACATAACGCTTCAAGACCAGTCCCAACACACATAGCAATCCCCACCCGCCACGAATTCCCCACCCTGAACCACTCAAACATCCATACAACAGACCAAGTAATACTATCCAACAGCTCACTGATGGTGACCCTTCAATTCATTATTAAGTGCAATTATAGCTCTAGGATAAAAAACTATTCAGAAAGTGTGTGGTCTGAGTTTTGATTGTTCTGTATATTCTGCCAGAAGGCAACAGTTCAAAAAGATTGTAAGCAGGATGAGAAGAGTCTCTGATAATATTGTGCAACTTCCTAGAACAGCGAGATGCAGAGATATCGTCCAGGGCTGGTAGCTGGAGCCCAATGATATTCTGGGCATAAATTTTATGTATGAGAAATCTTATGTATGAAACTCTTCATTACGGGTTTAGTTTCTTAAGTGGTATTTCTTGTTCAGCCCTCACTTGAAGTTCTGCCCCATGTCATCTTCCATGGAGAAACTGCCATGGACATAGATCTCTGCATCTATGAATGCATATGAGGAAGACCCACTTAGCAAAATAAATGCTCACTCCTTAGTAACTGTACATAATTTTGTACCTCAGAGATCTGTAGAACATCTTCCAAAGGGAGTTCTCATTTGAAGACAAGAGTTTCTGGATCGATATGTTAATTGAAACAAATCCTTTGACAGTTGCGCTTTTCAGAATTTTCCAATGCAGCGACTGGAATGCAAATATGCTTGCCAACGTGGCATTTAGCTTGGAAAAATAAGTAGGAAAAATGTCTACCTGTTTTGTGGGTTTTATTCAAAACCCATAAAAGTTGAAAACTCATACTGAAATTGGGCAGGAGAAATTGAAGTCAAGAGAGCAAAGTTGGAAATTAGATTCCCCCATCTAGATTTCTCCGTCTTTAGTATGAAATGAAACTATTTATCTGGAGAAAGTAAAAACACCATTTAGCCATCATGCAGGTATTTTTGAGGATTTTTTATCTTCCTTTTGAATAACATCACATAATTATGTTATTCTGAAAGCACATTAAATATATGGGGTATCTCACTTCCATACTTTTGAGTGAGTAAAATAACTATTATCAGATGCTATCATCTTTCCCTTTAAAAGAACAGCCTTTTTGACATCATTATCTATACTTGGTAATTTGAAGTACTATTAATACTTTTAGAGAGAGATGAAGGATGTGATTTTATGTTCCTCAATCCCAGGTTTTAAGCTTTCAGCCAGGACTGAAAAGAATTCATCAGAGTTTTGGAAAAAGACACTATTACTTTTAGAACATTAGGCAGAGAACTCTTCCATCTTGATAGTCAGAACCTGCACTTTGCAGAATGCAGGAATGGGATGACATATAGAGGGCTGGTGAAACTGGGTTTCGAAGAGGTGTGAAAAATTGTATGAAAATCAAAAGGAAATGTCACCTCCATTGTGGCTGACTGTGTGGGAGAATATCAGGCAACCTGGGGGAAGGGGACAGAGTAAACACGTCATTTGTCCTTGCATTGCCACAAGTCCAGCCTCCCTTGAATTATGTTGACCCTTACCTAATCCCAATTTAGTGTTGAATTTTAGTCAGCCACATCAATGTCTGGTGTAAAGAAGCAGGACCAGTTGTAAGGGTGCAGCATAGAAGACTTTGTTAAGGTAACGATTTAATAGCTGAACAGCTGCTGTAAGGCTGTAATACTGAAATGATGATGCAATAAGAATGAGTCAGCAGGGTTATTTGACTTGTTACCACTTTAAGAGACTGTATTATAAGAGAGGCCTTCTTGGGGCGTATCTCTCTCTCCATGTGCGCTTCTGTGCTGCAGTTGATGATTGATTGCCTGACTTTGCCTAGTACGTGTATGTATATATTCCTTGTAGATAAACCACTGTTTGAAAGACAAACCTCTGTTTACTGGGTTGTCTCAAAATAGTCACACTGTGTGCACTCTGACAGAATTGTCTCAAAATAGTCACACTGTGTGCACTCTGACAGAGTTATTCAAGCCTATACACAAGAATCTACACAACTAAAATTCAACAGTAAATTGGAGATAGATAAGGATCAACATAATTCAAGGAGGGGGAGGGCTGGACTTGGTTCTCTTGAGGACTCTAAGCTGATGATACATTTAACTCTGCCCCTCAGCTCTGCCTGTTCTTCTCCTATAGACTGCCAAATTAGGAGCTCAATTTCTGGGGTCTCAGAGCCAGGAAAAAAAGGCATCTAGAAGACAGATGTGACCTGCAGGAACTTCACAGCTTCTATAAAGACCTCAAATTTGTGAAGATTGGTGACAAAACACCACTCAGTCTCTGCTTGGAAACTCAGTGAGATAAACTATCCTTACTTATTGATTGACTACTTTGTCTCTTTCCAGGCTATGACAATTTTAGATTATATTCATATTTAAAATTAATGACAATTTTATTTGGGAGGAATACTAAGGTTTCACAAAGCTGTGAAGATTTTGATTTTCCTAGGTACTTAAAAAGGAAGAATTTAAACACTGGGCGAGTAAATAGGTCTAGTGATGAGTTCATGAAAACTAATAGCAAATCTGAGGGAATCAAATTATGTTAATGATTTGAGCTTTGTACAAAGTTGAATGCAGGGGGCCACAGGCTATTTTTGCATATCCTTCTACATTATGTAGACTAGGTCATTCCAATTAGTGATTAAATTGTTTCACAGGATTATCATGCATCTCAATATTGAAATAATCAAGCAAAACTCTGTATGAGGATGGTTCTATGAACATTTTTGCTGATTTTGACAAGCACAAATAATTCAGACTGACTCTGTTCACTAGTTTACTGTGTATACCACAAGATCTCTCTCTCTCTCTCTCTCTCTCTCTCTCTCTCTCTCTCTCTCTCTCTCTCTCTCTCTCTCTCTCTCTCTCTCTCTCTCTCTCTCTCTCTCTCTCTCTCTTATTGTAAAAGGAGATGATAGGCATCCAGTGCAATGAATGTTCAGTAAAATTATCTTTAAAACAGGTTTAGGCTTCTCACCCATCATACAGATGGCCAAAGCACAGAATTCTTATTTATATGGAGATGAGGCACACTGTAGCCAAGTCCAACCCCAACATGCATATCACAGAAAATAAGAATAGGTTGCTGAAGATGCTCATTCAAAAGAGGGCTTGACCTCTGAATGAAAGGAAGCAGCAGAATGCATGATGATAAGACAGGGTTATGTTTGTGAGATGGACAGTGGACAGCTATATGAATGAATGAATGAATGAATGAATGAATGAATGAATGAATTCCTATAGGGAAAGTCCTCAAAATTATTTATTTTATTTTATTATTTTATTTTATTATTTTATTTTATTTTATTTTATTTTATTTTATTTTATTTTATTTTATTTATTTTATTTTATTTTATTTTATTTTATTTTATTTTATTTATTATTTTATTTTATTATTTTATTTTATTTTATTTTATTTTATTTTATTATTTTATTTTATTTTATTTTATTATTATTTTATTTATTTATTTATTCATTCATTCATTATTTTATTTATTTATTTATTCATTCATTTATTTATTTTGTTCGTTTGTTTGTCAAACATGTACAAGATAGCAAGTATAGGTATAAACATAAACATAAGCAAAGTAAGTACGGATATATGGGGACAATAGGACAGTAAGACAGGGACGGTAGGCACAATGGTGTGCTTATGCACGCCCCTTAGAGACCTCTTAGAAATGAGGAGGGGTCGCCAGTAGACAGTCTAAGGTTAAAGTTTTGGGGTTTGGGGAAGAAACCACAGAGTCAGGTAGTGCATTCCAGGCATTGATCACTCTGTTGCTGAAGTCGTATTTTCTGCAGTCGAGTTTGCAGTGGTTTACATTAAGTTTGTATCTATTGTGTGCTCGTGTATTGTTGTGGTTGAAGCTGAAGTAGTCATTATAAAGTACTATGTAGTAGTAATTATAAAGAGAGATGTAGTGTCTGGCTCACATATTATGCTAAATCATGGTTTGATTAAGCATGATCTGATGTATAGGCCACAATTAGCTGAGGTTGCAGATTGACATTCAGTCAATCATATAGAATAGAATAGAATAGAATAGAATAGAATAGAATAGAATAGAATAGAATAGAATAACAGAGTTGGAAGGGACCTTGGAGGTCTTCTAGTCCAACCCCCTGCCCAGGCAGGAAACCCTGCACCACTTCAGAGAAATGGTTATCCAACATCTTCTTAAAAACTTCCAGTGTTGGAGCACCCACAACTTCTGGAGGCAAATCATTCCATGGATTGATTGTTCTAACTCTCAGGAAATTTCTGCTTAGTTCTAAGTTGCTTCTCTCCTTGATCAGTTTCCACCCATTGATTCTTGTTCTACCCTCAGGTGCTTTGGAGAATAGCTTCACTCCAAATATATTTTATTTGTTTGCTTGTTTGTTTGTTGATGTAACAAAAATTACAAATTCAAATGAACAAAATTTAAAAAAAACTAAAATGTGACAGGGACAATAGGCACATTAGTGCACTTATGTCTAGGTGCAAAATCTACAAACAAGATTGGCCACAGACATCAATTTGTCAAATATCTGCTGACCATCAGCAACAATCCCACCTGTACCCTCTGCCTATCTCAGCCCAATCCTGATACCTCTGCCATCCTTATATGTGCAATGAAATGCAAGTTTGAATGGAAATATAAGTATATGAGATACTAATTTCAGGATCAGCATTTACTTGGGCAAAATGCCACCCTCAGCAGGAAACCAATGACAATATTCTCCTCTTGGGATTGATGTTGCGCAAAATGCAAAATAAACCTCAGTTGTTGTTGTTGTCCATCTGTTAGATTGCTGCAACCAATGTGGAAGTATTTTAATGTTTTATCTCTTCTGTGCTAAAACTTCAAATGTAATTAAATAATATCTCTAAAGTAAGTAAATAAATAAGAGGATGATGTTGGTGATGTGGGGTGGTGGTGATGGTGATGATGATGATCCATTCAGTTGTATCTGACTCCTAGAAATTCTATGGGCCAGGTCTCTCTACATCATCCAATTTTGCACTACTTTAAGTTGTTCTATGCTTTGACTGATGCAAGCTTTGATGGTGAAGATACAACTAGACGTGTGTTAAATGTAAATGGAACCCAAAGTTAGGCAAGAATTGCCCTATGGGGCATGCATGGATCCCCCATTTAATGTGGATGATGATGCATGAGAAGGAGGAAAGGAGGGAGGGAAGGAGGCAAAAAGGGAAGGGAGGGAGGGAGGGATTTTTGGTACTCAAAGCTTCTTTTTTCTTTCTTCTTTACGGCACATTTGTAGAATATTAGACTAGCCCAGGGGTCTCCAAACTCGGCCACTTTAAGACTTGTGGACTTCAACTTCCAGAATTCCCCAGTTTTCCCAGAATTCTGGGAGTTGAAGTCCACAAGTCTTAAAGTGGCCGAGTTTGGAGACCCCTGGACTAGCCTGTGACTACTTAGATCATGGCTGACTGGTTTTGGTTTCGGTCAAACATGCTGACGTGAAGTACATATATTTTTCTTTGTGCTTTTCACATGCAAGAGGGCTGGTTAGCTTTCCCTGTAGAATTCTTTTTTTTTTTTTTTACTTATACTTGGAATTCATCACAAGCAAAAGGTAACAGCAGTACCGGGAAATTGTTTTGCATTTAGAATCATTGAAGCCAGTTAGATCAAAGATGAGATTAAAGTGTATTTGTTTTCTTGTTAATTCTTTCTCTCTCTCCCTCCCTCCCTCACACACACACACACACACACACACACCTCATTTTCCAAAATATAGCATAGTCATATTCTGCTTCACCAGTAGTAACTTTGAAAGGGACAGCATATCGTGTTCTTCACAGTGTTTCCCAACCTTGGCAACTTGAAGATGTCTGGACTTCAACTCCCAGAATTCCCCAGCCAGCATTTGCTGGCTGGGGAATTCTGGGAGTTGAAGTCCAGACATCTTCAAGTTGCCAAGATTGGGAAACACTGTTCTAATACCTTTCAACTGTCTTCCTCTCCCTCCTCTTGCGGAAAATATTTGTGAAGTTTTCTTGTTTGAAGAAATTGGTTTTCACAGGGGACTAGAGAATGAATGTGCAAAATAAATAAATAAGAGCGTGGATTAGAGGAAGAGAGTGAGTTTAGCTACGAAAAAGCAACACTGCATCTTATTTCCCTTGCACAGACTGCTCTAGCTTTCTTTCATTACAATAACTGACGCCTGATCACATTTATAATTCCTCTGAAGTGAATCCTATTTTTCTCAGTGCATTTTTGCATAGCATCTTACTCCTTTCTTATCCAGTCTATATCTCGCCCATTTCATGCACATGCACCTATCATCCTACTTAAAACTTAAAAATAATGGCAATTTCCTTTCTTAACATATGCGTAGCACCATATTGGCAGAAAGAATGGATAAAATAAACTCTTGTCAGTCTTCAATAAGCTTGGAAATATGCATTTAGATACATTTTTTTTTAAAAAAATCTGCATTAACTATACATTTAGAGAGTTAAAAGGAAAAGCTGTAGAACTAGAACCAGATGGAATTGTGAGATCAAAAATCAATGGATTCCATTAATGGAAAGTTCCTATTTATTAGGGGGTTGCTTGGGATGTCAGCCTGTTAATTCCAGGTGACGTACAATGGTGTTTCAATTTCTGAGCTGCCAGAATAGATATTTGAAAAGCACTTTGCATGTTCTCACTTACATTTATTTCTTTATTTTAATTTTCCTCCTGCTATATGTGCTCAGGTCTTTCCGTAGTTCCTCAGAGATGGTCTGTCCAGCTTTATTCTTCTCCTTTAGGACTATTTTGCTTTAGGACTATTAATCCTAAACAAGGTTAAGGCAACGTGATGATCCTGGTAGGTTTATATTGATGAACACCACTCTTCACCATGGTCTTCCATATATTTTCATATATTTGAACAAGTTGGCATGCTGCAAATCCAGTCTCAACTTTGGCCATGAATTTGATTTGCAAGAATGTTTCTGGGTCCCATGTAGTTCTGAATGGGCATATTAGAAAGTGAAAAAGATGAGAAGCTATAATCCAGAATTTTATTATGAAGTGTCCCCTTCTGCCTTGGAAAATAATAAACAAATTATTTTCACTCAAATGAATGAGTGGGCAAAGATAAGTTGGATTGATAGAAAATAGAACTGCATGAAAACTACAATTTGGAGATTTAACATATCAAAGGATATTTTTTAACAATGGACCCTGAAATTAATTTTAGGAGTATCGGCTTCTATAGATAGATAGACTGTGTTTAAAAGATATTCTGGAAGAGGAACAAGATCATGACTGATTTGAAAGTGGATTTAACAATGACAGGCTGTAAGAATAACATGAACATACAAAAGGAACTGGCTTATGTCTTAATAATTAAATCAAATTTCATAATTAGAGCACAATGTTATGTAATTAAAACATTATTTTAATTATGTCACCTTAGTGTGTGCAATAAATAATTTTTCTGCAGAGAAAAACCATGGCTTCTCAATCTGTTGGTTTTGATCAGCGGAAAATTGTGTCATAATTTTCCTTCTTCATCATCAAACAGACCAGAAAACAATGAAAAACCATTTCTTTTTTTTATTATTATTTTTATTTTCAAACATCACAATATTTTGACATACGTCCACATCCGTTATAATACATTAATAATATTGAATAAATATACAATCCTTTTTATATTTACATATCTTCCTCATTTTTCTCACGTTGTCTCACGATTTTTTATTTTTCCTTTTTTGTTCTTCATTTTCTCTTCTCCTTTTTGTCCAATTATACCAATTGGTCCATATCTCATAATAGTCCGAGTTACTTTGTCTTTTAAGATCCATCGTTAATTTGTCCATCTCTGCACATCTGTAAATTTTATCTAGCAATATATTTTCAGGTGGTATTTGACAATTTTTCCAGTACTGGGCATAAGCTATTCTTGCTGCCGTAATAATATGCAAAGCCAGGTATTGTATATTTTTAGGGTATTGTATTTTCATTATTCCTAGCAGAAAAAATTCCGGGTTGAATTCTATTGTTCTTTCCGTGATTTCCTGTAGCCATTTATGAACCTTGTTCCAAAAACCTTTAGCTTAAACCATTTCTATAGTCTTAGATGTGACAAAAAAAAATCAAAATGGTTCCAATGACTGCATTATTAAAGCCCCATCCCTATTTTGTGTGTGTTGCATGCTAATAAGAAATAGGGCTTTGATTGCACAGTCACAAAGCCTACATCATGACTTTTTTTGACACACACACATATACAAACACAAAAACACCCTATAAATGCCTCTGTATTCTTGACAGGAAGTTACCAGGAGTCAAGCTTAATTCAGAGGAGATTTTGTTGAAATGCTGAATTAATTTGCAAATAGCTCTTTTGCTATGTTTTACTTTAATTTCCTCCTGGAGTTTGTGCATGCCTTTCTTGATAAATAGGACAGTAGAGACATGCCCGATGGAATGAAAAAAACAAAACACCCCATTTGTTTAATAGAGATTATTAACAAGGGAAATAAAAATAAATAAATAAATATAATGGTTTAAAAATATGCTTTGGCTGAAAGTCTGGGGGAACTTCATTAATTTTATGCTTGCCTGATTTCTGATAGACAAAACACCTATGGAATATGATTAAGGCAAGAGAAAAATGTATCATTTATTTTCTAATATTGGTTGTGCCCTTCCTTTTAATTTTTACACAACCTATTTAATGGAACTGTTTAAAAGCTGTTTAGAGGATTTATAAAAGCAAAACAAGGGATTTATTTATTTATTTATTTATTTATTTATTTTGGTATTCTTATATGCCGCCCAACTCCCGGAGAACTCAGGGCGGCGTACAACAGAGAAAAAATACAAGAATAACCAATTAAACATTAATTAAAAACAAGTACAAAATTTAAAAGCACAATATAAAAACAACAACATCCATTCAACAACCATACATACTTGGGGGGTGAGCTCGAGTGGAATTAAGCTCTTTTGACATTGTCAATAATTTTTCAGATGTTGTAACTTATTCTTGTAAACCAATGCATCATTTTTTAATGTTAAGAATGTTTACTAATGTTTGTGAAATTGGTTTACTGTTCATGACACTTTATATGACACCTTAATACTTCATTCATCTATATCAGGGGTCCCCAAACCTGGCAACTTTAAGACTTGTATAGCTGGCTGGAGAATTCTAGGAGTTGAAGTCTACAAGTCTTAAAGTTGCCAGGTTTGGGGACCCCTGATCTATATGCTACTACAGGCTGGCTGAGGAATTCTGGGAGTTGAAGTCCACACAGCTTAGGTTAAGAAATACTGCCTCATCTGCACTATCCAAAGAGAGGAGTGAGGAGATGCTCCTACTTGTGAAATTAGATCACACACAGACACACAAACACACACACTTTGCTTTTGAAGGAATTCAACTTCTCTTCCTTGTCTGGGAGTCATTGTTTGACTTGCCTGAAACAGTTGAGTTACTGTCTCAGCATGAGACTCTCTCAAGAGCTAATGAGACCAATATCCACCCAGGATAAAAAGGGAACCTCCTCAGCGGGATGAAATTTGGAACGCATTTGCCCAATCATGCATATTTCTGTTCTTTTCTTTTTTAAAACTACTGGAAATTGTTATTTCTATAAGTCTTTCTGAACAGTGACACACTCAAGTATTTCACTTAAGAGAAGCATTTCTCTGTGCTTACTATCATTTTATGTTCAACCAGACTAGTGGTTCCTATTCAACGGTGGATACTACATTAGAGGAAAAGGCTGAAAGAAACAGAAGATATATATATATATATATATATATATATATAGAGAGAGAGAGAGAGAGAGAGAGAGAGAGAGAGAGAGAGAGAGAGAGAGAGAGAGAGAGAGAGAGAGAGAGAGAGTAGATATAGATTATACACACACGCACACACCAGTATTTCCCCAAAAATAAGACCCTGTCTTATATTTTTTTGAACTCTGAAATAAGCGCTTGGCCTTATTGCCATGCACTCAAAAGCCCGATTGGGCTTATTCTCAGGGGATGTTTTATTTTGGGGAAAACTCTCTCTGTGTGTGTCTGTGTGTGTGTGTGTGTGTGTGTGTGTGTGTGTGTGTGTGTGTGTACACAACAGTGGTGGGTTCCTGCCTCTGATTGCCGGTGCGGTTAATAGCTGTTGTTCGGCACAGAGCCGAAGACGCTGCTGCCATTCGCGGAGCGGGAGCTTTCCCCGGGCGCTTTCCCCGCCCGCATGGATGCCGCCAATTGCGTTCTTTTGCCCTCTGCGCATGCGGAACGCTTTGCGCATGTGCAGAGGGCAAAAGAACACAATTGGCGGCATCCATGCGGGTGGGGAAAGCGCCCGGGAAAAGCTCCCGCTCCGCGAACGGCAGCAGCGTCTTCGGCTCTGCGCCGAACAACAGCTATTAACCGCACCGGCAGGATCCCACCTCTTGTGTACAGTATGTGTTCTCTTCAGGGTTTGACAAGTGGTGGAGGAGCAAGGTTTGCAGAATATACAACATACAGAATTTAAGGCTATAGGCAATGAGAGTTTGATCCAGGCTAGAAAGCAAGAGACCATGAGTTCAAGTTCCACCTTGGCAATGAAAGACAGCTGGATCAACCCAGACCAGTCACTCTCTTTCAGCCTACCTTACCTCACAGGGTTGTGGTGGGGAAAACAGGAGGAGGAAGGTGTGTTTGATATGTTCACTGCCTTGAGTTATTTGTAAAAATAATAAAGGCAGGATAGAAAGAAAGAAATACCAATGTTTTGTCCATCTTATTTTTATTGCATTTTTAATCGATCCATTTGAGTGAAGAATTTTTGTCATGACAACAATTGGAAAGAAACATCAAAAGAACTTAATTCTGCAACAGAAATCAGAAGCTGGATTTGAGGAGCTGTTCCCTGCCACATGTAACTGCCGCCTTCTTCTTCTTCTTCTTCTTCTTCTTCTTCTTCTTCTTCTTCTTCTTCTTCTTCTTCTTCTTCTTCTTCTTCTTCTTCTTCTTCTTCTTCTTTTAACATTTAGTTAGTTTACTTTATTGTCATTGCACCTCATACAACGAAATTAAATGCCTTCTTCAGTGTACATTATAACTATAAAAATAAAACACAAACACACATCTGCGGATGATGATTAGCTCTTCTTTGTACATATTGTCTAGGCAGTTCTTGTTGATGGCATCATCATAATCAGTTACCACTTTTTTCTTACCTTTATCAGTTACCTCCTTCTTTGGGGTGAAAAGTTTTCTGTTAGGGAAGAATTCACTTGTAACCATTCTGGTCTTTCATTACAGCTGCTGGTAGGAAAGACATGTCAGTTTCAGATTTTGATAGCTCTTCTATTCAAACATTTAAAAGAGGTGTTTTACTAAGAAATGACCCTTTTTTGTACAGAAGCAATGGGGGCTGTTCTCTTTTAATTCCATGCAGAAAAATTCACCTGCAATTTTTTTTTTGTCAGTTAACATTCAATTTGATGAAAGAGACCTGCCTTTCCAAATATTTTTCAAAGGGAAGAGAATATTGATGAAATGTTCATGGATGAGATGTGGTGTTCTTGCAATTCTTTAATTTTGTGACAGCACCTGGGAATACTGTATTTGAATATTCTGCCTTTCAATTTATGGCATCTCTTCAATGATCTACAGCATCCCCAGATTAATACGTTTCAGTTCTGTTATCAGAAGAGAGCTCCTCCCATGGTTCTTTTTCAGAAAATATGGGTAGTTAGGGAGACTTCACTATGATGGAAAGACATGGAACAGTAAAAGCAACCCATCTCCAGTTATAAAGTCATCTCAGAAACATGTTCAATAGAAATTCAAAAGAAATATCCAAGTATTCACAACATTCGGGTTTAAACGGTTAGGTCCCACAGAGTTGGCCTCCTCCAGGTCCCATCAACCAAGCAATGCCGGTTGGCGGGACCGTGGGGGAGAGCCTTCTCTGTGGGAGCTCCATCTTTCTGGAACCAACTCCCTCCAGAGATCCGGATTATCCCCACCCTACTGGCCTTCCGTAAAGCCGTTAAAACATGGCTCTTCCTGCAGGCGGGGTGAAACAGAGATCAATCCCTCATGTATGAATTTGTTTTAATTTTTGTAAGTATTTTAATCCATTATTATCGTTTTATAATTGTTCTTTAATACGTTGTACGCCGCCCTGAGTCCCTCGGGAGTTGGGCGGCATATAAGAACTGTAAATCAATCAATCAATCAATCAATCAATCAATCAATCAATCAATCAACCTGAAGGTTTTTTTTAAAGCAAAGGGAGTTGAGAAGGTGCAAGTTATTTGTATTTGTATTTGTTTATTTGTCAAGCATATATGATTATAAGCAAAGTATAAACAGTAAAACATGATTGAATATATATGTAATAGTAAAAGCATGAATGAGAGTAAAAGAGGTAAGAATATATGTGTACATTAGGACAGGAATGGTAGACTTTGACACAGATAGACTTTGACACAGCACTCAACCAACTATGTAGCTGATAAACAGGTGGCCTATTGTGATAAGGATATTTGAGGAACATGAGATAGAAGTTAAGATAGCTCTGAAAGGGAAACATTACCTGGAAAAGACAAGAAGACTTTATCTTTGATCAATCCCATCTTTGTATAATGTCTAAAAAAAGCAGGTGGTTCTTTTCTTTTCGCTCTCCCTTTTAGAAAAATAATGCATAGGTAGAGAAGAAAAAAATGAACTGTATGTATCATCTTGTCTTGTAGCTTTATTTTTGCTCTTCATCTATATAGCATGGGTGTCAAACTCATGGTGTTATGTTGCCGTCATGTGACGTTTTGCAATGTTTTTTCCCTTCGCGGAATTGGGGTGGGCATGCCCTGCACATGATGCATCCGGCCCGCAGGCCGCCAGTTTGACACCCCTCATCTATAGGAACACCCATTCAACTTTTTAAAGAACATTATGAACTTTTGAAATGATCTATTTTTTTCTACAAAAAAAGATGTGTTTATGCCACAGCTTTTGAGAAAATTTAAGGAAAATGTAATCTTTAACACAAAAAAAAAACATTTTACTTATTTTCTAGTGCCTTTCGTCTATGAACATTTAGTTTACTGTTGCCAACAGTTTACAGGTTAGTTAGTTTACAGGTTGCCACAAGTTGCCCCTGAATAGGTTGCCAACTCTACGAAATAAATTTACCTTGTCCCACATTTGAATCATTCTCTCTTGTAACATATAGTATCAAAACTGTAAGGTTTCTACCATTTAGTAGCAAGCTCTACAGAAGTTTTCACTTCAGATATTAACAGGGGCGGGTTCCTAATTTTTTTATTACCACTCTGTGGGTGTGGCTTATTTTGTGGTTGTGGCTTGCCAGCCATGTGACTGGGTGGGCGTGGCTTCTCGGACTGCTGAAGGGAGGGGAACTGAGATAGGTCCTGCCGCCCGTTCTTTCAGCATCTCATGCGCTCCCTCAGCCATCCTCCCCTGCTTGGACTCACTGTGGGGTAGAAAGGCAGCGCATGTGCAGTGCCGGAAGCTCGGCTTCTGGGCATGCGCAGAAGAAATTTTTTAAAAAAAATTTAAAAAAATTTTTTTTAATGGTGGCGCCCAGGCACCGGCAACCGACCGCACCGGTACTGTCACGTCACCAGCAGGCCGCTACCGGTGCTATAGAGTGGACCGCACCTGTAGGAAACCCACCACTGGATATTAACATGAGCTAATTAATCCAAACCATTAGGCCAAAATTCTTAACAAATACCGGAAGTGGCAATCTAACCACTCAGTTCCTCAGTTAATAAAGTTAACCTTGGTACAAAATAATAGATAGTATTTCACTTAAGTCCTTGAACAAGATCTCTATCTCTCCCCCACCACCACTGCCTCCTAGAAGTAAGTTGCTCAGATCAACAGGACCTACTCTTATGTAAATGTGCATATGAGCATAAGATGATTTACAACGTTTCATCCTCGGAATTGACATTAAACAGGAATTCAAAAAGAAAACATAATGCTCTGTTACAGTGTCTGTTGAAATGCTAGCTCTGGATGTTTGGATAAATGTGTGCAATTTTTTTTTTTTTTTTTTGCTTTTCTTTACCAGTGACATGAGAAAATATTTTCAAATTGTCTTACATTCGTTCCACCACATTAAATAAATGAACCATATATTTAACTGGATATTGTTAGATGTGATACAAGTTGTGGGCATATAATTTGTTTAGAAGAAGCTAAATGCAGATAATATGAATAAGAATGCAGTCTGGTGATAAATAGCATGTCATCTCTCTTATTCAACCGGGATTTATTTTTGCAATAGGCAAACAATGCTAGATCAAATGAAAACCCATACACATGCATATACACACACAAAGACAATAACCTTTCACTAAGAAAGGAAAACTTAAATATAGCATAGGATTCTCAGCTTTGGCATCCTTCCCTGAAATATATAATTTGACTTCTTTTGTAAGCAATCCAAGTCTTCTCCCTCTATCCTGCCTCAGCAGAAACACTGATATTTTCACAACATGCATGTAAATAGTGATAAACAGGTACTAGCTCCAAAACTATAGGAAAATTAGTTAAAAGGTTGGACTAGAATTAGAAGGCTCCAATACCATCCAAATAGGCTTTACTTCAGTCTCTGAGCCCAGTATTCTCCTTATTAACAGCATCTCCACCTTGTCTTAATTAATTAAATGTTCTTCCTTATTCTTCTTCATATTTCACATTTAAGCGATATTCAAGGCTTCTTGGGATTAGATCAGTGTTTCCCAACCTTGGCAACTTGAAGATATCTGGACTTCAACTCCCAGAATTCCCCAGCCAGCGAATGATAAGCAATAGAGCTGGGTTCATTGGTATACTGATGACACCCCATTCCAAGCTCCAAATGATCATAGATGTTTCATGTAGATATTAAATTGCATTAAGGCTGATGGAACCCTGAGCAACATCATCTAGGTCAAGAGTCAGCAACCTTAAACACTCAGAGAGCCATTTGGACCCATTTCCCACAGAAAAGAAAACACCGGGAGCCACAAAACTCTTCCCATGCCTGACTATTTCCTGAGTGGCCACAAAACTAGCAGAATTAAATATTCTGTTTTGTTCTGAAACTTTTCTTTTCTTGGATTTATCCATGGTTGGCCTACTGGGGGTCGAAAAGCTCAATAAATTGCGTGCCGGCGGGTGTCACACATTGGCAGTTATGACATATATTTTGAGTGACAGGGAGCCGCAGCAGAAAGATGAAAGAGACGCATATGGCTCAAGAGCCGCGGGTTGCTGACCCCTGATCTAGGTTATAAACACTAATCCCTCAAGCACCTTCTGGGGTGCATCCTGATCAGAAGGGTCAGAAATTCAGAACCCCTGCAAAAGAGTGCTTCAAGAGCCAATTTGTGGACCTCCATTTAGCTTCTGGTATAGGTCATTCGTCACGCTGGAAGGCCACCATCTTCTCAATCACTTTATTGAAGAATGGAGAGTTAGAGATTAATTTCTAATGATCTTCTGGATCCGGTTGGGCAGAAAATGTTTTCAATAAGAGTCATATAACTGCATCCTTTAAGCCAGGGGTCCCCAAACTTGGCAACTTTAAGACTTGTGGACTTCAACTCCCAGAATTCTCCAGCAGAATTATGGGAGTTGAAGTCCACAAGTCTTAAAGTTGCCAAGTTTGAAGACCTCTGCTTTAAGCAAAGGGAAGCATATTCCTCACTCAAAAAAGCAATTGTCACTCCCCTAACCATGTCCTGAGCATCAAGGGTATAACAAATAAATGGTGACCATTGCCTTTCCATGTGTGTTATCCATATCTTCAAGATTCAGACCCTGAAAAGAATCTGTAGGAACAGAGCATGTTATTTTGAAGGTCACTTTTCTACTGCCCCTATACTGCAGTCCAAATCAAGGCAAATACAATTAGCTGTTTGCAAAGAATGATGAAAATTGGTCACTGCTAGCCACTGACTGTTCCTGATACTCTTCTCTGTGAAGAAGCAGTACAGTCCTATTCTGTGCAAACACACTGAAAGCAGAAAAGCAAGACTTGCACTACACACCCACTAGATTGCATATTGCATAAGTGCCCTACTATTAGCTAGAACCATTTGTCCTAAGAATATCTCCATTTGGATTGCCAAAAGTCTACATGTTCACAATATTTTTTAGGCTCCTTAGTGAATTAAGATTCTACTTGAGTTACAGTTTGTTGGACAGAAAAGGGTGATTAGGACCAATAAAGAAGTTAAAATTCTCATTGAAGAAGTTTTTATGGAACTAGGTTTAGGAACACTGAAATCCCCCTGTCCAAGGGTTAAGCCATAAAGATGCACCAATTAATGGTTCAGTGAATGATCAATTTGCTACCAAACATGATTTGTTTCTTTCCAAAGAATAAAAATTTAGAGAGTAGTGATGATGATATCTTTATGATTAAGAGCATCCTTCAAGAACATCATTCTTGATATAACAACTGCATTCAACAAGTCCCCTGAAGGCTGCAGTAATTATATCTCTTCATTCCACACTAATGGACTTATTGATTGTTACTTCTCTAAGTAATAGTCTAAGGTTAAGAGCTTCACCTGAAATTAGATTTAATATCTATCTGGGAAAACAGCACAATGTCTACCTATGAAGAATTGTTTTCATGAAGAAACATGACATTTGGTGGAGAAACCCCAAGATTCTTAATAGTCAGAGGGTAAATTAAAGAGGTAGAACAATATATCACCCCATGCTTCTAGAAGAAGAGGTTATAAGCTATTAATATTTATTTTTATAATCATTGTATTAGCTCCTTTAATTGGGGAAGCATCTCTAAGTATTTTGTAGCAAATTGCAAGATCTGTTTCTTAGAAAATTTTGCTCTTACAATCAAGTAGATCCAAACCACACTTTCCTTTATATCTAATAATATTTTATATTTCACTTCGGTTTTTCCCCTACCACATAAATTTAGATATATCCTTCTGCCATTGTTTCAATGGTGCATCAGTTGTCAAAACAGGTATTGTCTGAAACAAAAATAACATTCTAGGTAAAATATTCATCTTAATCATACAAATTCTCCCCAACACGACAGTTATAATTTCTTCCACCTTAACTTTTTAAACTTCATTCCATGTATTAACATAATTGTTTTCAAATAACATAGTTCATATATGTCTTAGTAATACCCAAATATTTAACCATCTTCTCAATAATAGAACCATTTTATTCCTCAATTCTCTTTGATCTTGAACTGTTATATTTTTGTTACCATCTTTGTCTTCTGTTTATTAATCTTAAAACCTGCCAATACACCATTTACCATTAATAACTCAGTTCCCTTTAAATCTTCCAAAACTAACACTAAGACATCTACAAAAACCCTTCAGTTACATGTCTCTTTTTAATATTCATGCTCACAATCTTCTCCTCTTGCCTTATGCCTCTATTCAATATTTCAAGAACTAAAAGAAACAAAGAATGAGCATCCCTGAGTTGTTCTTTTCTGTGTCTCACAATGTTTGTTAGATCTGAATTAACAATTATTTCTGCTTTCTGTGAAGTTTCAATCAATCCTATTCATTTTCTAAAGTTCTCCTCAAAATTCATACCTTCCAAATCTCAAACAAAAAAAGTATAATTCAAATTGTCAAAAGCCTTCTCTGCATCTAAAAAGATCAATGTGGCATGTTTTTTCATTATGTAGTTCCAAATATTCCAAAATATCCAACACAGTTCTAACATTATCCTTTACCTTTTAGGTAAAAACCCGCATTGATCATCATGAACAAATTCTTGCAAAATTATTTTCAGTCTTTCAGCTAAAATCATAAACAACTTGTGATTAGTCAATAGTGACATTGATCTGGCATTTGGAGCTGGCATTTGGATCAGGGTGCAGTTACTAAGGATAGTTAATAGTTTATCTAAGGCGTTATGTTGGGAGAGTTGTTAGTTTTTAATCATTTATGTATTTATTTATTTCTTCCATTTCTATGCCATCCAACTCCCTAGGGACTCTGGGCGGCTCACAACAGAAGAACAAACATTAAATCAATACCAAGACATCTAAAAGCAGTTTAAAAAAGAAAACACATTTACAGTTTAAAACAGTTTCAACCATCCATACATTCATGGCCCGGCCTCGCTAGTCATCCCCACAAGGCCAGTGGCCCGACCTCGCTAGTCATCCCCACAAGGCCAGTGGCCCCAGGCCTGTCGGAAGAGACGGGTCTTTACGGCTTTCCGGAAGGCCAATAAGGTGGGGGTAGTGCGGCTCTCCGGAGGTAACTGATTCCAGAGAGCCGGGACATGGGTTTGCCCCACCCCCACCCAGTGGTGGGTTCCTACCAGTGCGGTCCACTCTATAGCACCGGTAGCGGCTCGCTGGTGATGTCACAGTACCGGTGTGGTCGGTTGCCGGTGCCTGAGTGCTGCCATTTTTTTAAAAAAAATTAATTTTTTTTTAAAAATTTCTTCTGCGCATGCCCAGAAGCCGAGCTTCCGGCACTGCGCACGTGCTGCCTTCCTACCCCACAGTGAGTCCCAGCAGGGGATGATGGCTGAGGGAGTGCGTGAGATGCTGAAAGAACAGGCAGTAGGAGCTATCTCCATTCCCCTCCCTTCAGCAGTCCGAGAAGCCACGAACGCGCGGTGATGATCCTAGGCATTTTCGCACGTTTGAGGCTTCTCGAGCTGCTGAGGGGAGGGGGAACGGGTGGCAGGAGCCTAGGATCATCGAATGGGGAGAAGCATTCAGGCTGGATGGAGCCTCCTAGAAGAACCGCTGCCGCAGTGTTGCTGCTCCCGCGGCAGGGGGCTGCGTTGTGGGTGGACAATGCCCCCCCGCTTCTCCGGCCGCTGCCAAGCTCCCGAAGCCCACGCCCACCCAGTCACATGGCTGGCAAGCCACACCCACAAAATTAGCCACGCCCACAGAGTGGTAGTAAAAAAATTAGGAACCCGCCCGTGTCCCCACACCTCTCCAGATGTGAGTTCAGAGGAGAAGGGTGAGTTTGAGGCTGCAGAGCAAAGTGTGGCGCTGAGAATTGGTCAGGATCGGGAATGCTAGCCTGATGGGAAGAATGCTAGCCTGATGGAGCAGCCTCAGCTGGATCAATCGGATGAGCTACCGGTTGAGCCTGATGGAAGTGAGCCACAGCTGCAGCAAGTTGGCCAGGAGGCTCCAGGCGAGGACAGGAAGCAGTTGATGCCTGTTAGCAATGAGGAGAAGGTGGAGTCCACACCTTCTCCTGATCCATGGACATGTAGAGCAGAGAGGAGACAGGCAAACAACACCAGTCAGTTGACTACTCTTAAGGAGGCAATCTGGCCTCTCATGAAGGGCTGCCGCCCTGAGTCCCTCGGGACTAGGGTGGCATAGAAGAACAAACAAACAATAAATAAATAAATAAATTGCCTGCTTAACTCCGCCCTGAGGACTTGAGTGTTGCTGGAGCAATATGCCCAGTTCTGTGCCTTGTGTGCTTGTGCCATGTATCCTGGCCTGTTTGACACCTGGACTGCTTTCCTGGACTTTGTGTGTGCCCATTGGACTCAGTTATCCAGTGACTCTTGCTGTATTGAGCTTGAAATCTGCACCCGTGCAATGGGTGAGAACCTGTTTGAGTGGGTGGGTGAATAAACACCTATAGAATGCTTGCCATTTGTGTGTGTGTAGGGGGGAGCAGGGCAGCACATCCTGTAAACTTGACCCAGAGTTGCTTGTGTGAGATGGGTAGTATAATGGTATATTGGAATTATCTTGGGTGATTGGGGGAGGGGAGAGAATGCTGCCTAAGGAATAGTCAGACAAATGAAGAAGAGACTTAGAAAGGACCCCCCTCCAATTCTCAGGCTATTAAGATTTTGATAATACAGCCTTACAATCAAGTAGAAATAGCTCATCTGGTCGTATTTCTGTCTGGCCTACCTGGGAAAGCTGGCTGGCAGGCTATATAAGTACTATAAACAAAATAAATTTGGTGCTACTTCAGATTGCACCTTGTGTTTTGCTAATTTTCACAGACATCCTCTGAATCATTCACAATTTTTTTTTTGGTGCCTGAGGTTTGTTTCTCTGACAAGCATTCCTCTTTCTTTCTTAAAACCACTTTCCCATGTTTTGAAAGTCTTCACTTTGTTTTCATTGAAAAACAAATAGGGTTTGAAGGGATAAAAATAAAATAAACTTCGGAAGAGAAGTTGATTTTTTTTTTACTGGAAATGCAATTTAATGGGGCAACAGCAATTCAAAATACATTTAGATTTAATGTTATGATTCAGAAGATTTTATCTCCAATTTGGAGGAAAAAACAAAGCCACAATGCCACTATGCGTATCTGGTTAATGTCTGCTATATTGCTGAGTTTTGTTTCAGGGTAGTGGAAAGCAGTGGTGTTGGCTCAATTTCTGAACTAAACACAACACCCACTGGTTTATACTATTAATTAGAGCAGGGACATCCACAGGAGACACCAAGCTCTGCCCCTTTCTTTAAAACAATGGAGCTTCAGTCATATAAGGGGCGTGCATAAGCGCACCACTGTGCCTACCGTCCCTGTCCTACTGTCCTATTGTCCTCTTTTATCGTTACTTTTTACTTATGTTTATAGAAATTACTACTATCCTATACATGTTTGACAAATAAATAAATAAATAAATAAATAAATAAATAAATAAATAAAATAAATAAATATTGTTTTGGCTGCCATCTTGAAATTTAACCTCTGTTGACACCCCTGGTTTGCTAATTCTTGCAATCTGCAAATGGAATTTTGATGAAAGCCATTATCACTCAGGGGATAAGGGATGGTTTGGAACTTAAGAGTTTATTTAATGATAATTCTCTATCCGTCTCTGAGAATGATTGGCTGCTTATAGCCATGTGCTTCAACTGCTAAATAAAATTTTAAAATGGTGAACTAAATGCCAACTGCATAGGAAGCCTTATCATTTTTTTAATCAATCCAGGAGATAGGATGGCTGGGGAGATAAAATAAATTGATAGATGGATAGCTAAATAGAAATCTGGCATTTAATCTCTAGACCCATGAAAATATCTCTAATTATAGAAGCTAGTTTCATGCCAAACTTTTTCATTTCGTTTGAATCCTATATTCCCAATATCTCTGAGAAACACACAATTTTCTTTATTCTATTTTGTTATTATTTTTAATCTTGTGTGGATTAAATAGTATTCATTCCTAGAAATGTTCTTCAGCAGGTTTTTATTAGTAGCAATGTGCTACTAATTGATAGGATAGGAATTTATTCCTACTGAGGTGATATAGATCTTGTTCCCTTGAAGTCCTCCTTACTTAGAAAATAAAACCGAGATTTAATTCTAATTAACAAAATATTTATTTCAGTATAAAAGTAACAAAACATAAACCTTAATAAGCTACATTGTCCCAGTTAGGAATTCACATCTGCCTCGGGCGGAGGCTTGCAGAAGAAGAAGGAGGAGGAGGAGACAAACTCCTGGAATGCACACATGCATAGAAACACATATCACATGTCTGCTTGATTAGGAAATACAGTAGATCTAGAAATATAGTAGAAGACTAAGAAATACGGCTCAACTGGCAATATATTCACATCGTGACACTAATAGTACCCATATGGTTCTCCAGAGTAAAACCAATATTCAAATTCCAAGATGCAGGAGTAGACGAGCAATCCCTAAGCTATACATCTAATTCAACCAATGTTTGACTTTAACAGCTATAAAAACAATTGCTTAGTGAACTATCACCAAGGTAAATAAAGGGCTTTCCTTTAATTTATTTATTTATTTATTTTGTGAGATTTATATACTGCCTCACAGTGCAAGCACTCTCTAAGCGGTTTACACCAGTAAGCAATGTATATTTATATTGCCCCCAACAATCTGGGTCCTCATTTTACCTACCTCGGAAGGATGGAAGGCTGAGTCAACCTTGAGCCAGTGAGATTTGAACCACTGACCTGCGGATCAGTGTCAGCTAAAGTGGCCTGCAGTACCTGCCTCTAACCGCTGCGCCACCTCGGCTCTTAATAATTCAAAGCACTCTTTGAAGCACTTGTCTTCTTGCAACCTACACTATCTTTTTGATGCTAAGATTTAATATATACTTTCTTCTAAAATTATGCTAATCTGTGTCTTCCCAGGTCCCTCATCACATGAAGACTTTGCCCTATTACGGCTATGACCAACCAGTGATCGGATACTGCCAAGCTCATAAGCCACTCCATGTAAATAAGGGATATGATACTATCTCCCGAGACCAGGCTGAAACCACCAACTTGGAGCTGAGTCGAGATCACAGCTTCATCGCTACCATTGCCCGCTCTGCTGCACCAGCTATTTACATTGAGAGAATACCAAACTGACAGATCACCTTATGAATGAAAATGAAGAATAATGTGTGGGAGGGTTCTTATTTTCCTCTCTGCAGGGAAAAATGGCCCTTCGATTCAAGAGGTGAAAGGCGCAAGAAGACATTTTGAACCGTTCCAGTGGAAAAAAAATGTTCTCAACCCAAAACCACAGAAAGAGAACAAAATGGCAGATGTCTCACAGAACACTCTGGAAATGCAATCTGGTGACCTGGCAGTACAGATTGGTGAATTCCAAAATGTCCTTTGGTTTTAAACTGTTGAACAAACTTCTCGGTGTAAATAAACAAACAGAAAGATTATTGAGTTCTTATATGAGAAAAAAGAAGAAGTTAGATTTCACTCTAGCAAGATAAAGGGATGGATCAGAAGTTGTGTTTGTATATTTGATTTTTCTACATTGCACGGTTCTGATGGAAAAGAACCACTGATGCCACTTTGGGGTGCAGGGGAGTGGGGAGGGAGGGAGGGTCTGCCAAATACAGAATGAAGTATCATTTCTTTATAATTGTTTATTAGTCTTAGAGGTTTCCTTTAACATTTCCCCTCCTTTCAAATTGGAACATACCAAATCAATTTTTTCTCACTTCTTTATTTCCTAAGAATGCAAGATCTGTCTTATAAATTCCAATTCCAAATATGGTGTCAAAGGCATTTTATCGAACCAAACGGACACTGACGATTCTGTAAAAGAACCAAGATGCATAACTGACAAACTTGGGGTGCATGTACATTTAAAACACATGCTGTACATTTTTGATGAGGGGGTTGACTTTTCCTTGATTTTTTTTTTCTTATCTTCATTGTGATTCATTGTTGACACTTCTGTTATGTTTTGGGCTCTTTAAAAAAAGTGGGGGTTGATTAAATGATACAATATGAGCTCACACTTGAACATGGAACTTCTAAATGTAAGGGAAAGGGAGGACTTTGGTTATAGAGAGATGCATTACATACCCTACCTGTTGAAAATTGTTAAGATGGGCTGACAAAAAGGATGCTTTGGTGAAATTTGAAGGAAGATGTGATTTAAAAGGGAAAAGTAAAGGAATCATGGAAGGATGTGTAACATTGTTTGGTTTATTTTTAATTAATTATTCTGATCAGTTAGCTTTTGTGTAGTTTTTATCAATAAAAGAACAAAAATGATGGGGGAAAATAAACATATTATTTTGTGGTAGAGATGCCACACCTAAACTAATGATTGAATGTTTTCTTTAGCTGTTTTATATAGTAATACCTATAATAATTTAATCTACAAGAAAGATGAATATATACATATATATACATATATATACATATATATACATACATATACATACATATATATATAAATATATATATATATATATATATATATATATATATATATATATATATATATATATATATATATATATATATATATATATATATATATATATATATATATATATATTTATATCCAAGAATGCAATATGAAACCATAAAAAGCGAGTAATCTAAAAATAAAAAAAGAAGATCCATATGTGTCTCATTTGGACAACAAACTTCTCAGTCATTTCCATTCCAGGCAGGAGAGCCTTCAAATAGTATAATAGAAAAGGAAGTGCTTGAATATTTGGTGGAAGGCAATTCCAGAAGCAAAAGGTGAGCCTTTGATGAGCCGAGATGGCGCAGCGGTTAGAGGCAGTACTGCAGGCCACTTTAGCTGACTGTGATCCGCAGGTCAGTGGTTTAAATCTCACCGGCTCAAGGTTGACTCAGCCTTCCATCCTTTCGAGGTAGGTAAAATGAGGACCCAGATTGTTGGGGGCAATGTAAATATATACATTGCTTAATGGTGTAAACCGCTTAGAGAGTGCTTGCACTGTGAGGCGGTATATAAATCTCACAAATAAATAAATAAATAAGAGACCATCTTTAAGAAGGCTTCATCATGGAGTTCCTGAAGTTGGCATTTCCAGATATTTGGGACACTCAGCAAGCCCCTTTGATTAGATATCACTCAGCAAGCAGAGAAAGCAACCTGAGATATTAAGGGCCAAAGCTACATAAGATCCAGAAGCTGACTGGCAGTTGTGCAATGATATTGCATGGGAGAATGAGGCACTCCTATTGGTCCTCAAGTTGCTAGATGCTAAGTATCCAAATGGTCTTCAAGGGCAATCCCATGTAGTCCAAATTTCAGCAAATCTAATTGAAAGGTGACCAAGAAGTTCCTCTTCCAAAAAATGGCTGCAACCGGTTCACAAGATCTAACTGTTTGATGACCTCCTCTATTTGCTGTTCAAGTACGAGCTCTGAGTGCAAGAGAACTATAGATTTCAAGGCTGCTCAATGTCAGAAAGCACAAGCCCATCAAGGGTCAAAGATGGACTATCTCTGGAAAGGACTTCTGAATCCACAGCTACTCTATTTGTCTGGGATTTAGTTCAAGCTTCCTTCTCCCTATTCAATCCTTAGTAGCCTTCAGGATTTGAGTCAGGTCCTCCACTGCATTTGGAAATCAAATAAGATCAGGACCCTTTATCCAGATCCTACAGAGGCTCCAAGTTGGTCAATGAAGTTTTGATTTCACACCCTGAATCCTGATTGGAAAAGGTCCAGAAAATCTGTTCCATCCAGGACTCCCTCTAGCTGTAGTCCATCCATCTTCTCAACAATCATCCCTTTATTTTAAAAAAAGGAAAAGTTGGAAATTAGGTAAAAGATGTATTAAACTTAAGTATATATTGACTTCACTGGAATGACTGATCACTGTCTAGATTTATAGCCCTCCACCCACCACCTTTCTATTTTTGTTTAAATTAAATATGCAATATGTATGTATGTGTGCATATTTGTGGGCTTGTGTGTGTGTGTGTGCTGATGTTACTATTTATTACTATTACTACCGGTATATACATTTTTAAAAAAACATCATGCAAACAATGACATAACTGAGTAACTCAATCAAGTACCTTATATATTTTCTTATACTGGAATGACTCAGCCAGAATAAGTTTCTAAACCCTGTAGTTAATCAGTTCATTTCATCCATAGAATTAAAACTGCACCGGGTGGGTTTGGTTTAAGAATACATTTCATTTTACACTAGCCTGCTTTCACACAATCTCTTATACACCCACACAAATAAGAATGGTAGATAGTGAGGGAAATGTAACCTAGAGATGACTATGTGAATTCCTATTCTCCAATTGTTAATGATTTTATCCAAGTTGCACCTTCAGAACATATACATGAACGGAGATGCATTTCCTCACCATTTCTTTTCAAAATTATAGAATGCATTTTTTATTATTTAAAAAGTAAACTAACCATATTATGCACAAATGTCTTCATAACAGCAGAAAGTCATCACAAAATGCAAAAAAACAAGGTGTGCAAATATTGGATATTTTAGGAGAGACTGTATATAGGTGTATGTATTTAATTGCACATTGACTATTGAAGTGGAGTCAGGAAAAGGTGGCTTGCAAAAGATTGGAATGCTAAAATAGCAGAAACTAATTTAAAATTATCCCTGTAGTTGACCTAAAGAAGGAGTTCTATTCACAACTTAGAATTCTTTTCATTCTAGCAAGGCATTGAAATGGAATAATTTCTGTCTATAGCACTTATGTTCTAAAGGGACGTAATTATCTTTGGACCTATATTTCTAAGCAATCCTATATCTGTCTATGACAACTCTGAAATAAGTGGAAAGCTAAATATTGGGCTAATTACACTAGGTGGAGTATCATTCTTTAAAAAATAAGAAAGTTTACCCAGAGAGGGGAATGTAACCTTGAGATGATGAGATAATTATTTAGTTCTTTAAATAAATTTATCCAATTTGCACTTTCAGAACTTATACAATGGAAATGACCTTCCTCACCAAAATTCTTACATTTTAAAATTTTGTAATGCATTTTTTATTATTCACAAATTAACCCCAACCATATTATGTTTAGAAATATTCATAATAGTAAAAAGTTTTTACAAAATGCATTATTGTAAGAAAAAGTGTGCATATCCCAAAAGAGGGTAAAAGGTCAATTTTTGAAATTGATTCCAAAATTGGCTAAAATGAATGTGTGATTAGGCAAAGGAGAAATTAGTTGAAATCAGAATTCACTGGTGCACTTGACCCTAATCAAGTTTTTTACACCTAGCTAAAATATCAACGGAAAACTTTCCTTCCAGATTAGATTAGATTAGATTAGATTAGATTAGATTAGATTAGATTAGATTAGATTAGATTAGATTAGATTAGATTAGATTAGATTAGATTAGATTAGATTAGATTAGATTAACAGAGTTGGCAGGGACCTTGTAGGTCATATGCACCAAGACAAATTCCTTATGTGTCCAATCACACTTGGCCAATAAAAAAAAAACTGTTCTGTTCTATTCTATTCTATTCTATTCTATTTAGTCCAACCCCCCGCCCAAGCAGGAGACCCTACACCACTTCTGACAAAAGGCAGTCCAATCTCTTATTGAAAGTCTCAAGTGATGAAGCTCCCACAACTTCAGAAGGCAAGCTGTTCCATTGGTTGATTGTTGTCACTGTCAAAAAATTCTCCTTATTTCCAGGTTGAATCTCTCTTTGTTCAGTTTCCATTATTCCTTGTCTGGCCTTCGGGTGCTTTGGAAAATAGCTTGACCCACTCCTCTCTGTGGTAGCCCCTCAAATATTGGAAGACTGCTATCATGTCTCCCCTGGTCCTTCTCTTCACTAGACTAGCCATGCCTAGTTCCTGCAACTGTTCTTCCTATGTTTTAGCCTCCAGTCCCCTAATCCTCCTGGTTGCTCTTCTCTGCACTCTTTCTAGAGTCTTAACATCTTTTTTGTAGTGTGGTGACCAAAACTGGATGCAGTATTCTAGGTGTGATATCAGCAGTTACCAAGAAAGATAATGTGCAGTTGAAAACATTTTTTGTTTACACACAGGCCAATGTATAGCAACCTGAAATTATGGGCGTGTGGGAAGGGAGTGAGATAAGTGATTCATTTGTTGTCCCAGCTAGTATAGCCTTAATAATTTCTTTCACTAAAAAGGTTCTAGAAAAGCAAAGTGCCAGTAATATTGAATAAAGTTTAGTTGCATATGGACAAGAAAAAGACTTATTTTAGACCAGTTTAAAGGTCAGGTGATTTATGAGTGCACTTTGATATTTTGTAAGATAGATTATATTCATTCACTGCCTTTTTAGCCTAATCTTCAGCCAAAGGATTTCCAAGATTCACATGCAATGAATAAAAAAAGAAACATGTTTCCTTTTTGCATGCTTATAATCTAAAAGACAATAAATAGGAAAAAAAATCATTTAAAAATGGAGATTTGGTTTCTTTTATTGATGTTGATGTTATGTTCTTTTTCCCTAAGGACCTAAAGTTTTACTGCAGAGAACAGCTTGGAGCCACCTCAATATTTGCCTTGTGGTGATGTGGCATTTCATCGTTTATAGTAAAGCACTTTTAAATGAAGATTTAGATAAGCTATTTCTCATGTGCTATACTTACACAAACTTATTCTTTGATAAAAACAATTGTGAAGGAATGAGGATGTTCTACTCTACTAGAACAAAGGGATACTCCCAGCCTTGCTTTGAGTGGCCACTTGTCAAATGCCAGGGAAATCAGGAGATTCGGGCAGTTCAATGAGTATAAAGATGTATTGCAAGCTTAAGCTTTCTACAATAATCTGAACTACTAACTGTCAAGGGAAATTAGCGGGAGTTAAGAATAGAAAGGTGGTCTGGACTTACATCTCTTGTGGGTGCGAAGGGACTCATGATTGATGATGCATTTGACCCCTCCCTCAGGCTCATCTACAGCACCTCTACATAGGCTTAGACAAAGCATCCCTTCAAAACTCTACATGATCCTAATGAAGAGGCTAAAAATCATCTGAGTTCAGTTCTACTCCTGGTGATTTAATGGACATATCTATATAAAAAAAATTGACAGCAATATGGAAATGGATTGCCATTGCCTTTTTCCGGACATTTATTTATTTTATTTATTTATTTAATAGATTTGTATACCGCCCAACTCCCGAGGGACTCTGGGCGGCTAACAACATGTCAAATACAAAATCTAAAAACAGTTAAAAACGAATTAAAACAAAAACCGATTACAAATACATACATACTACTATCACGGGCCGGAACGTATCCCTGATATTCCCAAGCTCAACGGCCCCATGCCTGATGAAAGAGCCAGGTCTTGACTGCCTTACCGAAGACCAGTAGGGTGGAGGCAGTCCGGATCCCCGGGGGTAACTGGTTCCAGAGGGCTGGAGCTTCCACAGAAGGCTCTCCCCCGTGGACCCAACAGCTGACATTGCCTGGCTGATGGGACCCGGAGGAGACCAACTCTGTGGGATCTCACTGGTCTAAGGGAGCTATGTGGTAGGAGGCGGTCTCGGAGGTCCTGAGCCATATAGGGCTTTAAAGGTGATAACCAACACCTTGAATTGTGTCCGGAGACCAATAGGAAGCCAGTGCAGTGCAGTGTTTGTTTATTTATTTGACTCCCTGTCTAGAGATGTCTTTCCATGATTGTGCCAGTTAAGAACTTATAAGAGCTCTGGTGGCACAGTGGTTAAAGTGCAATGTTGCAGGCAATCTCTGTCCATAGCCTGGAGTTTGATCCCAATGGGCAAGGTTGACTCAGGCTTTTCATCCTTCTGAGTAAAAGGAGAATCCCGATTGTTGGGGATTATATGAGCCACAGTGGCACAGTGGTTAGAGGGCAGTACTGCAGATTACTTCTGCTGCCTGCTGCCTGCCTGAAATTTGGCAGTTCAAATCTCACCAGGTTCAAGGTTGACTCAGCCTTCCATCCTTCCAAGGTGGGTAAAATGGGGACCCAGATTGTTGAGAGCAATATGCTGATGCTGTAAATGGCTTAGAGAGGGCTGTAAAGCACTCTGAGGCGGTATATAAGTCTAAGTGCTATTGCTATTGCTATATGCAAATAATGCTCCAGAGAAAACTGCCCAGAGAATGTTGTAAAACACCATGGGATGGTATTTAAATCTAATTGCTATCGCTATTGCTATTTTGTGTGTGCATTTTTATTTCCTTGAATGTTCTCGGGTATTCTTGATTAGGAGAAAATGGAGGTCATCAGAATGGTGGACGATATTCTTCTCACAACCAAAATAAGCCGAAAGAAAGTATTCTTAAAAAATAAAATAGAATTTAATTTAGTTCTACTACTGAAATTATGCCATATATGTCCTAAATAACCCCCCAATCCCTCCTCCATAAAATGTCAGAGGGGAAATAATGGAAAGTCAATGAAAATAGAAAACTGAAAAGGACAGAAAAAATAAATTAAGAAAGTAGTATGAATGAAACAACTCAAGGGGATATTAATGAAGCAAAATAACAAAGACATCCACACATGCACAAACAAAGTCTTCAGTTAGTACATGGGATGTTTACAGAATTCAGTTTGTCAAGGGATATGTTAAAGGATTCAATTGAAAGAGTGACACATAGTATTCCAGGTTTTTTCTCTTATTTTATTTAAAAGACAGTGAAAAGCACTTTTTTCTCCAGCTTCCAGCTATGTAAGGCATTTGCAACCCCTTAATAGCTTCACATTCTGCAGGAAATAGTTCTCTACCCACCCTTCCAGCACAGCAGGTCATTATAAAGGTACAGAAGATAAGTATGTTCAGCCTGCCTTGTAACTTTTGTCTCAAAGCTTCTAAATGTGAACATCTTAGTATATGTGAGTGCTCAGAATATACCGTATTTTTCGGAGTATAAGACGCACCGAAGTATAAGACGCACCTTAGTTTTGGGGGAGGAAAACAAGGGAAAAAGGCCTCTGCCTCCAAGCAATTTGCCAAACAGCAAACAGCACAGATGATATACACTGTTTGCTGTGTATTTCTGTGCATGTGTGCCTGACCCATAGAAATAGCAAAGAATTGGAGAAATGTACATTATGCCAGAAAGTTTTCTTAAATTTAGTCACACTAACTCTTCCCAATTATTTTAATAGATCTACTCCAAGGTAACTAAACTCTAATACTAAACAGGACACTGTTACATTTCAGACTATACTTGTACAGAGCTGTTAAAATTAATTAAAATTTCTGGAAGTATACATTATTCTCTATTATTTAAAAGAAGATGCAATAGCACTGGGCCTCTTCAGAGCAAGCATTTATTTTAAAAAGCTTCTTTATTTTGTTAAGTTGTCTAGATTTACAAGGATCTCCAACCTTGCCAACTTTAAGACTTGTGGACTTCAACTCCCAGAATTCCACAGCCAGCAAAGCTAACAAAGCTGGCTGTGGAATTCTGGGAGTTGAAGTCCACAAGTCTTAAAGTTGCCAAGGTTGGAGACCCCTGGCTCTAGAACAATAATAAAGCAGTCTTTAAAAAATAAGTCTAATAATTTGAACATTCTACAGACATTTATAGTTATTCACTTACCCCCTTCCATCCAGTTCAGCAAAAAATAAAAATCTGCTGTGTCTCTCCCAGCTATTTGCCTCTTTGTAGTTAGTTTCACTTTCATTTTCCCACGTGGCAAACCTAATCAGCTGTAGATCGGGAAACTGCTACTGACTTGCTCTTCCCTCTTTCCTGCAAGGAGGTAAATTGCTGGAAGACAGAGGCCAAAGGGTGGGGGTGGCTGGGTGGGTGGGGCTGCATTTGGTGTATAAGACGCACCCAAGTTTTCACCCTCTTTTTGGGGGTAAAAAGGTGCGTTTTATACTCCGAAAAATACGGTATGCATCGCTCCATGTTGGGAAATAATGAAACTATTCCTAACTGGAGTTAGGAAAAGATCTTGCAGGATTCACAAGTTTTTTTTTTACAATGTCTCTTACTTGAATGAACTGGAAGCTGATCTGGATCGAACTGGTGACCTACTGACAAGTAATCCTTCATCTAATTTCTGATGGATCCCTATGACATTGTATGAGTTGTTTAGTCATTTGGTCAATAGTACTTTTCTTCTTTGGTGAGTTATGGACTTCTAAACACTCAAGAATTAACGAACCTTCAGCAGAACACAAAAGTGTCCCATCCATTTTAGAATCACCAGCCATTTTTCCTCAGCCACTAGTCAGGGTTTCCCCCCCCCCAAACAGTCAAAATCCATGTTGCCATTTTAGCTGCAAATAATTCCTTCCATTTTCAAGCCTATTCTTCACATCAACCTCCTTATTCCTTTAAGACTTTCCTCTTTGCTAATTTCATATTGGAGCATCTAAAAGACTACCTCTCCCCAATTGCACCTAACATAGCATAACATAACATAACATATTAACAGAGTTGGAAGGGACCTTGCAGGTCATCTAGTCCAACCCCCTGCCCAAGCAGGAGACCCTACATCTGCCACAGTCCCTGGATACCAGGGGCGGGTTCCTAATTTTTTTACTACCACTCTGTGGGCGTGGCTTATTTTGTGGGTGTGGCTTGCCAGCCATGTGACCGGGTGGGCATGGGCCTCGGGAGCTTGGCAGCGGCTGGAGAAGTGGGGGGCATTGCCCACCCGCAATGCAGCCCCCCGCAGCAGGAGCAGCAAGACCGCAGCAGCGGTTCTTCTAGGAGGCTCCATCCGGCCTGAATGCTTCTCCCCATTCGATGATCCTAGGTTCCTGCCACCCGTTCTTTCAGCATCTCACGCGCTCCCTCAGCCATCCTCCCCTGCTTGGACTCACTGTGGGGTAGGAAGGCAGCACATGCGCAGTGCCGGAAGCTTGGCTTCTGGGCATGCACAGAAGAAAATGTAAATAAAAAATAAAAAAATTTTTTTTATGGCAGCGCCCAGGCACTGGCAACCGACCGCACTGGTACTGTGACGTCACCAGAACCCACCACTGCTGGATACCATCAGATCTGGTAAAAGAGGCAAGCTTTGGGTTCCATCTATTAAAGAATGCTATCTGGTGGGACCCAGAAAGAGACCCCTTTCTGCTGTGGACCTGGTCTTTGGAACATCATCTTATTAGCAAGTATTGGCCTTTTTTAACACCTCTAACATCAGGCATGGAAGTTCAGTTGTAATGTTGTATTTTTAACTGCCCAGAGTCATGTTAATGAGAAAGGCAATCATATTCAATAAAATAAATTAATATTTGCCAATCCACCTTCTCACACGAACACTTATGTCCTATGAGACCCTAAACTAACTTCATTTCTCAGCTCTTTTTTAGCACAATTAAGCATAGAGTTACTGCAGATTGTTCATTTTGATTGTCGCATGGATACAGGGATACACGAAGCAGCAGCAAGATGCTTTGGCGAAAAAATTCTCATGAGACCTTTCCTGCGAAACTCCCGGTACATTATTTCTGTTCTCCTCCTATAAAAAAATGCCATCCTCTTTACAAGTGAGATCAGATGTTATAAATGTTGAAATGTTAACATCCTCTTGCTTTTCAAAATATCAAACTTCCAGCTTTCAAGTGCGAAAGAGGTCAATTTCCTGAGGGAGAATCGCTTGGATGTTCTGCTTCTCTGTGAAGCAGAGTGAATAAGTGAATAAGAAAATTTACATGCCACATTTATTCAGAAGACTGAGGAAAGATGAGACCATTGAATTATTTATTTCAAGGTTTCAAGTTGTGGAATCTACAACAACAATGGAATTGGCCAATAAAACATTTGTGTTCTGCAAAATTTATCATTCCATTATATGCCCCCCTCCATCCCCCCAACAACAATAATAGCTATGCTGGAAACAGTTATAGTTCCAACAGAGTGGAAAACCTACCATTTGTGTTAGAAGATTGGACTAATTTGGACCATGGATGGTAGCTGATAGCCCCCAAGTCAGGGATGGGATTCTACCGGTTCGGACCGGTTCGGGTGAACCAGATGCTCCGACGATCAGCTGGGAGTGAACCGGTTGGTTCCGACGATCAGGTGGGCTCAGCCGCCCACCTGCGCACTTTACTGATCTATATCTTTTCAGCTGATTGGTGTGGCAGAGCAGACTGCTGCACCTCAGCTGTGTTTCTCCCCAGCAGTAACGCAGAAGCTAAATTTTCATTAAACTGCGCATGCACGTGCAGCGTGCATCAGGCGCACCAGCGTGCAAAGTGCGCGATCACAGAACTGTTTGTTAAACCAGCAGGATCCCACCACTGCCTCAAGTCACAGGAGTAGGAAGCCAGATCGCCAGTTTTGTTTGTAGTAAAACCAGCCTCCTCCATGATTTAATTGAGAATGAGGACAGATCTGGCATGCATCACTGAAACCTGGATGGATGAGAAGTGGGGGGATCAGGGCAGGGGCGGGTTGCTTACTTACCAATTCCGGTGCGCTGTGCGCGCATCTCCACATTTCGTGCATGCGCACGCTTCCTATGTGCGCACACCCCCTCGCACAATTTTGTTTCTGCGCATGCATGGAAGCAAAATCTCGCCAAAATCTTGCGAGGGGACATGCGTGCGCGATTTCGGCAAGATTTTGCTTCCGAGCATGTGCAGAAGCAAAACAACTGAAAAATTCTTTTAAAAAGCTGGCAACGCACGTGACGGACTGGCGAAGACGGCACCGGAGTGGTCGCGCACAAATTGCGCAATCGGCCGCTCCCTACCGGAGCTACGCACAGGACCGCATCGGTAGGAACCCACCACTGGATCAGGGAGAACTGTTCCATCAGGTTTCAAATTTTGCCTCAGGCTGTCAGCCCTTCAAAGCAGATCAGTCTCGGAAACCTAGGACATGTAGGTTTATTGTAAAGCTACAGTAACTGAATCTTGCAATTCTGAATGTGCACCTTTCCCACAGACACACCTTGGTGAGAATTTATCTGAGATCTTTTCCTCACATTGCATTCTTGCTCCAGACTCAGGTATCTTTCATCTAACCATTGGTAGCTTTTTGTGTGTGTCCTCAAAGCCATCCCCACTTCCTTTTATACAAGCCCAATCCACGGGGAGAGAAGTTGATGTGGTTGTGATATACTAGGACACCCTAGCTATTGCAACGAGCTCTGTTCCATATGTTCCCAGATCTAAAGGCTTACTCCTGACGTTGAGCCAAAGACGAGCTGGGGATTTTGCTATTAGACCATTCTTCATGTTTTCTTGGCAGCAGCATTTTTATTGAGCTGCTTGATTTCGGGGATGGCTGTGGAATCAGCCATTCTGGTATTACTGGGGGTATTTCTTCCCTTCCTGGGATTGGATAAAAGTCAGTAGTTCATGGCTACCATAACAATCATGGTTGTTACGCCAGATCATCCTGACTCATGAGACTGGCTATATATTAGATCTGTGTTTACCTTGCAATAGATATCTTGTGATTTGGGGGAACTGGGTTCAGGGAGGCTTTTCCATCAGTCTGTGGTCATGGGCAGGCTTCTTCAGGACAATGGGATTCATTGCAGCACCAACTTTGCAGAGAGGAGGAGTCTACTAAAATGACCTCCCTGAGACACCTGAAGCAGGGGTCTCACACCTTGGCAACTTTAAGACTTGTGGACTTCAACTCCCAGAGTTACTCAGCCAGCAAAGCTGGCAGAGGAACTCTGGGAGTTGAAGTCCACAAGTCTTAAAGTTGCCAAGGTTGGAGACCTCTGCTGTAGTCAACATTTATTTGAAGGACAGGGAGATGCCAGAGGCTCTTAAAGGGATAGTCACCCTTCAAAAAGCTGGCTGAGGAATTCTGGGAGTTGAAGTCCACAAGTCTTAAAGTTGCCAAGGTTGGAGACCCCTGACCTGAAGGATCCAGCAGGTTTCTTGTTGGGGAGCTTTCCAGTAATCTGAAGAGCAAATCTTTGGGGTGCTTGGTTGATCTGTGGAACCCAAAGGCAACTAGGGTATTAATGAGATCACCCCTGCTGGGCCTCTCCCTGGCTGTCCCTATAGGTAGTCCTCGACATTCGACCACAATTGAGCCCAAAATTTCTGTTGCTATGTGAGACAAATTCCCATTGCTTAGCAGCAGAAATTTTGGGTTCAAATGTGGTCTAGGGCTGCCTGTAGGGACAGCCAGGGAGAGGTCAAGCAGGGGGTGAATTTCATCCCATTTTATGACTTTCTTGGCATAGTTGTTAAGTGAATCACTGCCATTGTTAAGTTAGTAACATGTTTGTGAAGTGAATTTGGTTTCTCCATTGACTTTGCTTGTCAGAAGATCACAAAAGTGGAATGCACATGAGCCCAGGACACTGCAACCGTCATAAATATGAATTGGTTGCCAAGTGTCTGAATTTTCATCATATGGCCACAGGGATGCTGCAATTGTGAAGAATGGTCATAAGCAGAGGTGGGTTCCTGCCTCTGATTGCCGGTGCGGTTAATCGCTGAGTTCGGCGCAGAGCTGAAGACGCAGCTCCCGTTCGCGGAGCGGGAGCTTTCCCCGGGCGCTTTCCACGCCCGCATGGATGTCGCCAATTACGTTCTTTTGCCCTCTGCACATGCGGAACGCTTTGGGCATGCGCAGAGGGCAAAAGAACGCAATTGGTGGCATCCATGCGGGCGGGGAAAGCGCCCGGGGAAAGCTCCCGCTCCGCGAACGGGAGCTGCATCTTCGGCTCTGCGCCGAACTCAGTGATTAACCGCACCGGCAATCAGAGGCAGGAACCCACCTCTGGTCATAAGTCAATTTTTTTCAGTGCTGTGGTAACTTTGAATGGTCACTAAACTTACTGCTGAGGATTACCTGGACTGTGCATTGTTTTGTATACACAGTTGCCCTAGGAAATAAAATGGGTAAAGAGATGCCTGGACAAGGGTGGGTTCCTACTTACCTCACTGCCAATTCACTTCCTCCCACGCCGCATGGGTACACCTTGTGGGCGCATGCATGCTTTACACGTGTGCGCATGCGCAGTGGCAAAAAATTCCCCCCCAAAAACCAAAAACAAGATGGCGATGCACAATGCTGGAAACTCGGCTTCTGTGCATGCTCAGAAGAAAAAAAAATATTTAAAAATTCAAAAAAAATTCAAAAAAAATTCAAAAAAAAGATGGCGGTGCCCATGGACCGGCACAGACTGAACTAGGTTGGTGATGTCATCGTGACATCACCAGTGGGTCACTACCGGTTCGCCCAAACCAGTCCGAACCAGTAGGAACCCACCCTTTAGCCTGGAGTGATACCAGCCGAAGAGAAGAGAATGTGTCCAGAAACCAATAAGAATCCAAATTCAAATGTACTTGGTGACAATAAAGATGTAAAGTACAACTATGTTTTGGCTCTTATTATATCTGCAGAATGTCAGCCAACTGCACTGTTTAAAATTTCCAGGCCCTTGTGTGAAAGGAAGGGCTGGAAAAAGTGATCAGTGTTCATTGTGATCACCTGGTCAAGAATTTCACAGCTGAAGCTGCTCACATTCAATTGGAAGTCAATAGGGCAAGAGCTAGGTAGATGACAAAGGCAATGTCATGTGTGATGTGGTGTGGCCAGGCAGGTTTTCAGCTTGTAGATTTGAGAAAAGGAACATAATTATCTGTAATCTTACTTTGGCTACTTGTGGATTGGAAACCTGCCATACTGGGCTGATAAAAAGGACTACTCCATGCTGTACTCAACATTCATTTGAAGGACAGGGAGATGCCAGAGGCTCTTAAAAGGATAGTCACCCTTCAAAAAGCCAGGCCCGGATCTAACAAAATTGGACAACTTCCCTCTGGTCTCAAGTCTTTCTTTCTTTCTTTCTGAAGAAAGGTTACTGAAAAAGTTGTGGAGCTACAGCTGCAAAGGGTCCTGGAAGGTATGGATTTTCTTATTACATTTGAAAATTATTTATGGATTTTATTTACTTGACTTTAATACCGATTTGTTCTGTTTTATATTGTACTTTTTTATAAGCCATGTAGAATCCAATAGGTTTCAGGCAATAAATAAACCATGTCAATAAACCTGCCAATAAAAAATAAATATTATCCAAGTCATCTGCAAAAGCCCATAACTTTCAAGTTTCTTTTTTAATCTTTACTCCCACAATTCTCTTTGCTTGTCTTATATCTCTATTAAGTATTTCAAGAACCAAAACAGACAAGAGACAGGACAATAGTCATCTCAGTTCCATTTGTAAAATAACAAAGAATGGGGGCTATCATGGATATCTCTTGTAGACACTTGTAAAATTCAAAATATGAAGCAAAATGCCTTTAGCAAGCTCCAGCTATATACAGACAGACATTTAAGCTAACGGTAATCTATATTCTGGGTTCACACAATACATTGTATCATAAACTCAAAAATCAATCTCAGTATACATATCACATTAAGACATACATCTGTAGAAAATCAAGTTTAATTAATTTAACCAAGTTTAACATGTTGAACAATAGAGTTGAGTGAACCCATCTACTAAATATTTACTTGACCTGCCATAGCATGTTATGTGAACAGAATTTGTAAATATTTACTGTGTTAGGGGGGATATGCTACTTAAGTGTTCCTGTCTATGTGTTGATATTATTTACGTATATTCATCCAATGTTTATAGCATTATATGAGACATAAACTGCCAGTACATTTTTATTAGGCATTTATGTGTCATGCAAACATTGGTTAAATGATTTAGAAAGTCGACCTGCTTGATTGTAAAATGATGGCAGCTCTTCATATAAATCCCCGGGGTAAATATTTGCTGTACATCAATATTGCTGATATTAATTAATGTAAACTGTATCTATAAGTGCACATTGGATGATTTATAAGTCCTAAGGATCTGAAATTTGATGCAAATTAATGCATATTTGTCATTAGTATTTCTAATATTTATTTTGTACTGTATCTAGACTTTCTGCCTAAAGGCATGCCAAAGTCTGAGCCTAAAGAGTTGCAAGTTTTATCTTAAGACTTGTTATATCTAGTTTAATGCAAAGAAGGATTAGGGTTGACATGATAGCAGTGTTCCAATATCTAAGGGACTGCCACAAAGAAGAGGGAGTCCAGGTATTCTTCAAAGTACCTGAAGGGAGAACAAGAAGCAAGGGGTGGAAACTAATCAAGGAGAGAAGCAACCTAGAACTAAGGAGAAAATTCTTGACACTTAGAACAAGTGGAACGACTTGCCTCCAGAAGTTGTGGATACTCCAACACTGGAAGGTTTTAAGAAGAGATTGGACAATGATTTCTCTGAAATGGTATAGGGTTTCCTGTCTGAGCAGGGAATTGGACTAGAACAGGGGTCTCCAACCTTGGCAACTTTAAGAGTTGTGGATTTCAACTCCCAGAATTCCTAAGCCATCAAACCTGGCTGAGGAACTCTGGGAGGTGAAGTCCACAACTCTTAAAGTTGCCAAGGTTGGAGACCCCTGGACTAGAAGACCTCCAAGTTCCCTTCCAACTCTGTTATTCTGTTCTGTTTATGCCAGACCCTATCTCAGATAAATATATTTCCATCATCTTAGACTTTCTGGACAATCTTCAGTTCACTATACTGTCTGGTCCACACTTCATAAGCTATAGTTATGACTTCCAAACTACAGTATAATGGCTGAGTAGTTAGAATTCAAGGATCAGTTTTGGTTTGCTTCTTAGGGCCAGCTCTAGGGCCATTAGGCAGACTAAGGCAATGTATCTTAAGGAGAGAATATGTCCTAAAGTCTGATTATTTTGCCACAAAAATTGTTCCTGAAATGGGAGGAAGTGTCATCTTACTTGTCTCAGGGAACAGAATTTTGGATATCTGGTAACACTTTCAGCTTGAATTTAACTATTTCCCACCATTTTATACCCTTGTTTGGTCTTGTGTTCCATTATGTCTGAAATTAATTCCAGAACTGATAGAATTGGAAACAATTGTTGAAGCCTGCACTTAATTCACAATGCTCTTATCAGCTCTGCATCATATTCATTTAGTTAATACCTCTTAATCAACTTTCTTCAAAGAGTTTAAGACATGCACCCCCTTGTTTATTTTTTTTTACCTCACATAAGAAATGGAGAGTGAAGTATACCTCAACTGCGATATGCTAAGCTTCCCTTCAAAATGGGAAGGGATTTGAATATAAGTCAAAACACACACTCCAAAATAAAAAAGTCCACCTCCACATAATTTTGATTTCCAAGAATGCCTCTTGACTCCAAAGCATCTGCCAAAGGATGTATGTATGTGCAAAAGGGGTATTAGTTGATGCAACTCACTGCCCTTTGCTGTGAATGATACAAAATCAAGTCAGCAATCAAGAAAATGTGAAATTGCTCAGTACTTGCAGAGTAATTAAGTATTTTACCTCACGCTTCAGCTGGGATCAACATCAGGAAAGGAACAATTCCATAATTGTGTTGCTTCCACACAATAAAAGTCTTCGATGTCTATAGAGGAAGGAGAACCAACCAACAAGGTTTTCTGCTTCAGAAGGTCAGTGTAGTCAAGCTTACTTATCTCCAAGAAGCAAGGTGGTTGTTGTTGAGTTGTTGAGAAAGATAAGAAGATCAGATACCTTCAGAGCACATTGTCAACACTCTTGGCTGGTTGTTCAGGGAAGGAATGTTTGCCTAAATCTAAGGTGTTTTCTTCATTTAGTTTATGTACTTTTTGTTAGGTATAGAAAGATAAATTGTAGAGGCAATGAATCTTTTCCTTCGGAAACCAATTTATGATAAAATAAACCTGAGTATAAAGTCTAATAATAAAATATTTATTTCGGTACAAAAGAAATATAAAAACCTAATACTTAATAATTACATATTGATAGCTAAAATATGTGTCCTTCTTAATGAAAGACTACAGTAGAAGTAAGGGAGGGGTAGAAAGGAATTTCACATCTGCGCAGATCACATCCCATGTGACTGCTTCACTTTGCTAAGAACCTCTGGGTCATAGTGCCCGACATGTGAATACCTATGAGTACAGCTGACAATCAGAAAATCACCCCGTGACACTTTTACTGGCAGGTATGACTGGAATGCAGCTGGTAGAGTTTTCCCTCTTTGTTATTTCATTAAAAAAACAATCAGTTGGTCTTTTAGTCTCCATCTCCTGGTAAAATCCCAGACTAAAAAAATGCCTTAGCTTTTTGTCTGGCAAGAATTCAAGGTCCAAAAAAATATGGGTTTCGCATGGCCCCTAACTCAATTTGTAGATGCTTATAATTCACCAAAATATGCCAGTTGAGTATGATTAGAAGATAAATTTCTGAGCAGAACTTTCTCTGAAAGGTTTCAAAAGATGGGATGGGCATTATATGCTGTAAGATATGTTCCCCGAGATAGCTAAGAGAGAAATACTAAGTGACAAGGTCTAATTGGAACAAGTGGTCTAACTGATCGAACACTGAAACTACATCCTGAAAGCTACAGAGGTTAATAAGCTTTGTTTGGTTAAATTATTTTTTTCAAACAGAGAATTCATCCTTGGATATCCTTATTGGCTTCTTTCAAGAGGCAATGGTATAAAATTGAGATTGATCGTGGTAGTATGAGTGAGATCTTTGATCCTGCTGGCAAAATCCATTAATAATGCGGCTTCTAGAAGCCTAGGATGATACATTCCAAACATATCAGGTATTCCAACCCTAAGCAAGTATCCTGCAAGTTGGAAATATTAAACACCGGGGTCCCCAAACTTGGCAACTTTAAGACTTGTGGACTTCAACTCCCAGAATTCTCCAGACACCTGGCTGGAGAATTCTGGGAGCTGAAGTCCACAAGTCTTCAAGTTGCCAAGTTTGAAGACCTCTGATTAAACATGTCATTGGCATTTTCTACTGGCTTTCTTTTTATTATTATTATTATTATTATTATTATTATTATTATTATTATTATTATTATTATTATTATTATTATTATTATTATTATTATTATTATTATTATTATTATTATTATTATTATTATTATTATTATTATTATTATTATTATTATTATTATTATTATTATTATTATTATTATTTTTCAACTTTAAACATCATAATATCATAACACAGATCTACACCTATTCACATCTATTATTTTTGCTTATACAAAAATTATACACTATTTCCACATATTTACAGTCTTACATCTTACATGCAACCTTATTTCTTAATCCTTTATCTTTCCTGACCCATTCGTACCATTTTTACCATACTTCATAGTAGTCCGAATTATTTTGATTTTGGAGTTCAATAGTCAATCTGTCCATTTCTGCACATTTCTAAATTTTGTCCAATAATATATTCTCCGGAGGTATTTGGCTGTTTTTCCAATATTGCGCATACGCAATTCTTGCCGTTGTAATAATATGTAGCATCAGATATTGTATATTCCTGGGGTGTTGCTTTTTATGATTCCTAGTAGAAAGAGTTCCGGGGTGTGTTCCACTGTTCTTCCTGTGATGTCGCTTAGCCATTTATGTACCTTATTCCAGTAGAGTCTCGCTTCGGGACACGTCCACCACATATGAAAGAAGGTACCTATGTCTTTTTTACATTTCCAACAAGCCGAATTCAAATTTGGATATATTTTTGCCACTGGCTTTCTATTCATTTATAACATCCTATTAACTGCCCAAATACAAGAGAAATGAGACTGACACTAACGTTTTGATGGATAGGTCAAAATAGCAGTGCATTTTAATGATGCAGAAAAATGTGCCCAGTATTGATAGGCTCACTGTACAGCCTTTGATTAGCTGCTTTTCATACAGAGAAGACATCCTTACTTTTCTGACTTTCATCAAGAGGAAATAGTGAATGCTGGATATTATTATTCCCCAGTTCTCTTAGTTGGATATTCATGGATGATCCTGCCATCCAAGGGGTCAGTTGTATACCAGTAAAGGTAATTAAATGGCTGAAGCTACTACAGGTAGTCCTTCACGTACAAGCACAATCTGCACCATAATTTCCATTGCTAAGCAAGGTGGTTGTTAAACGAGTCAGGCCCAATATTATGACCTCTTTTGCCCTGGTGGTTAAGCATGGTTGTTAAGTAAATCTGGCTTCCAACATTGACTTTGTTGGTTGGAAGTCAGATGAGAAGGTTGCAAATGGTGTCATATGAGCCCAGAAAGCTGCAACTATCATAAATGCATGCTGTTTGCCAAGTGTTTGAATTCTATAGATTTTAAAATTTGAATTGTTATTTTAATCCAAAATCAAGGAGAAGAAAGAAGAATTTTCCAGAGTCAGAAATTCCATGAAGAGGGCTGCTAGCGAAACGAAACTTTATAACTTTCACTTCCACGCCCTCAGAATTCTTCAATCGCCATTTTGTTGCTTGTTAACTCAGCTACTTTGTAACTTCCAGAAGTGAAAGTGCAATGGAGTTAAAAATTAGGATACTTGCCATTCTGGTCTCCTGCCTTTCTCTGTCTGCTATCTGCAATGCATCAAGTTATTGTAAATCCCATCTTGCAAGCAGCGGTGGTCGCGGCATCTTGCTCCGCATAAGCGGAGGCATCCAAGGTCCTGGAGCGAGTGACAGGCTGCCTGGGGAGCCCTCACCCTTCATGCCCCAGATTGTCTCCTGGGGCACTAGGGGGGCTCTACCCCACCTGTCGAGCTGTCGTCTCTCCCCTAATCCCGGAGAGAAGATTTTCAAGCCGCCAGACAGCTGTTCTGGCGGTTTTTACGGGACTTCGGAAGAGGCACTCGGCGAGGAGCATCCTTGATGTCTGCGGAGCCAAACAGGAAGCCCCAAGTGTTTGAATTCTGATCACATGAATGTAGGGATGCTGCAGTGGTCATAAGTGTAGTGTCTGGTTGTAAATTGATTTTTTTTCAGTGACATTGTAACAGCAAATGGTTGCTTAAATGAATGTGTAAGGTCCTGCCTCGCCAGCCTTCTCAAGAAAGCTGTTGAAACAAACAGCATTTCAAAAGGAACTTTTATTGGAAGACAGTGATAGCAGAGGGTGTGTAGACAGAATCTGAATTTCACGCGCTGGAGCGTTAGGTTAAACTGCTCCTTTCGAGGCCCCTCCCAAGGTCCAGTTCATCTTTGAGCCAATCCCAAGGTGCAAAGATGTTATGAGTACTTCAGGCTGGGAAGGTGATAACAGGCAGTTCCCAGGCACCACGATCTTGCTCCTCTGGTGGTGAGACAAAGCAGATGGCCCAAGGCACATTCTTTCCCCCTCCCATTTTCCCAAAAGGTACATCAAAGCAGGAAAAGGGATAAAGGAAAACCCCATGTGAAAGCCTCCCCCAACCCACCAGAATGGTAGCATCCCAAATAGAGATCTATGGGACCTGACAGAATGTTTTTTATGGACTCTATATTGCACTAATGTAATGCCTTTATTTAAGACTTTGAGCCTAAATACCCGAAGAACTACACTAATTCGAGCCAAGGTGGCGCATTGGTTAAAAGCATCACTGCAACCTACTTCAGCTGACTGCTAGTTCAGCAGTTCAAATCTCACCGGCTCAAGGTTGACTCAGCCTTCCATCCTTCTGAGGTCGGTAAAATGAGGACCCAGATTGTTGGGGGCAATATGCTGAACTCTGTAAACCGCTTAGAGAGGGCTGTAAAGCACTATGAAGCGGTATATAAGTCTAAGTGCTATTGCTATTGCTATTGCTAATTCTGAGTATTTGGTGAGGTAGCCTAATGGCTCACTAAATATTAGCTCGTTTTGTATGTTTGATTATCAATAAATCTGGGATATGGAAATATTGCATGCCAGCTATATTATTTTGTGTCACTCAACAAAACGTTCAAGATGATATACATGATCGCACTAGAATGAGTTGGTTTTCTTTTCCCTGGAAATATTGTGATTTTTTTTGGCAGCTATGTAGCATTTCAATCTCGGTGTATTAGAACACACCCAAAAAGCTTATTTTCTCGTTCTTCTTGTTTAAAGACCGATTTTTTTTATAGTTCCCAAGCAGGCAATTTCCTTATATTGTGAAACTTCAGAATATTACAGTTAATCAGCAGCTCACATGAACATGCTTTTTTTAAAAAAAAAATCTGGCAAAGATAGTAGGAGAAGGAAGAAAATGAGTGTTTGATAAAGATATTTTATGGTTTGGAGATGCATTTTTAGTGCTACCCCAACATTTTCTTCAGGAATGTTATGACCATTATTGTTCAGTTTAATGGATAAGAAAACATTATCTTTCAGGGGATAAAAGGGGGGAGAATTATCAAAGGAGAATAATAGGATTGCATTTACTTTGGTTATGAGAAGCTTGAGGGATGGATGAGTGAGTGATCAGTCATTGAACAGTAATTTGTTCACTAATTGCCATTTCTCAGCCCAATCATGCTTCAACTAAATACAGAATGAAACTAACATGAAGGAATTCCTCTCATGCTGTTTTTTTAGAACGTGAAATATAGGCATCCAGGAAAGGCTGCTTATTGCTGGAAAAATTGCTATTAGTACTCTAGCAAAATCTCTTCTAGCGGATTCCGCTTTCACAAAATGGCTTCATAAGAGCCACGGTGGCACAGTGGTTAGAGTGCAGTACTGCAGGCTACTGCTGCTGGCTGCCGGCTGGCTGCCTGCAATTTGGCAGTTCAAATCTCACCAAGCTCAAGATTGACTCAGCCTTCCATCTTTCCGTGGTGGGTAAAATGAGAACCCAAATTGTTGGGGGCAATATGATGATTCTGTAAACCGCTTAGAGAGAGCTATAAAGCACTGTAAAGCTGTATATAAGTCTAAGTGTTATTGCTATAAATTTGCAAATTTAGTGCCATTTTACCTAGCACTCTGTATTCCTTTTTCCTTTTCCTGGTTTGATGGATGCCCTTTTCAAATTTGGTAAGAAAAGTGAAGGAGAGCTTGAGTATTCTGGGAAAGACAGGTGATACTGTAAATTGTTTTGCCACATGCTATCATCATTGGCATATGTGGTGCCCACATACAGGTACTGAATGTAAAAGAGCTAAGTTGTTGTATAAAGTTAAAGTGTGGTTAAAAGGAATTGTATACACAAGTAAGTATGGAGCCAAACAGCTTTTAAATGTATGGTAAGTAGAAACGGGGAGGTGTTTATCCCAGTTCTCCAGAAGGGAGGGGGGATTGATTACATCACAAGGAGCCAGCCAATCGGATCCTAGATAGCAGGGCCAGGAACTATAAAAGGCCTAGGTGGAAGAGCTGAGGAGAGCTCTGTTTGTGGTAACTTCCAAGAGGGAAGGTTTATAGTGATTCTCTGCCTGAGTTTAACTGCCCAAGAGGGAAGTTAACAGGAGAGAAAATAGGCTCTAGGCAGTTCTGTGGGAAGCAGGTGCCAGGGTCAGGGGACTTTATTGATTGATATATCATGTTATTTGTAGATAGAGATAAACGGTGAACCGTGCTCTAATCTATAGGCCTTAATCCAAAGAAGAACTGGGTTTTCTTAGATTTAGTCAGGAAAGCTAGGAGAGTTCTCTGAGGGGTAGAAAAGGTGTAAAGGAATTGAATAGCTGGTTGTGGCTGTAAGAAATTTACTTGACATTTACTGAGAAGTTTGTATTCAAATAAACTGTTTTCTTGTTTGTTCAAGAAACGTGTCAAAAGCTTTCTATTTCTCACATAAAGTATGTCTTAAGCAATTCTGCAGAGAATAGGGATATTGTAACAGTAAAATCAAACCTCTAAGGAGAGAGAGAAGTGAAACAGAGGGCGTTATCCTTGGTCAGGGAGATATAAAAAAGAAAATTAAACATAAATCTATTCTGAGCACTATTTTACGCTACCAAGACATATAAAACAATAAACCTGACTGGAGGAGGACAGGTGACCCTCGCAGCATATAACTTGGTGGGCACTAATAGAATGATCTAGGACAATCTTTGGTCCTCAGCCCATTATATTTAGGATGTTCAGTATATCATAACTGCAATGGACTATACCAAAGGTAAGTATATATATTCTTAATACTCAGTGATAAATTATTGTTTTCTAGTTCTGCTAAGAATTCAGCAAAAATAGAGGGAGTTGCTTGTTTAAATGAAGATTTTTGAGAAGAATTACATTTAGAATCTATGGAGAAAGGACATGTGATGGGGTCAAAAGAAGGAAGGGACATGTGAAACTCATCTCAGAAGAACATTGGTAAGATCAGTGCCTTCCTTCCTATTTTTTTTTCTCAAAATATATCCACAACTCAAAATCTCCTGAAAATGAGTTTTCAGAATACTTACTTGCATTAAATAATGATAGGGTTGTGGGGGAGAAGTCATAAATCAGAATTGCAAGCTGTCTGCTATATGACGCCACAGATAATGTCACAGACTTGATGTTTTAATCCAGTTCAAAGATTCATGTTCAAACTCAAGCACTCAGCTTTTAAGGTTATCACCTGTTTTAATCTTTTCATTCCTGTGCATTCAGTCCTCTGCAGCCAAGTGACACAATGAAATCTTCAGTGTCGGTCAATATTCTGTCCCCAGGGTTTATATTTATTAGAGTGCTGGTAAAAGCATATCAGAGAGTTGGTAACAGGATCAAATCTTCAACTATCTAGCCTACTGATAGACAACATTTTGGTCCACAAGACCTGAAGTGATAGCAATCACGAAGTGATATGTATCCATGAATGAAGGCAAATATACAATACATGTCCCAGGATAGTGTTGCGGGAGATAATCTTGGTTGGTCACTGTGACCAGAAGTTTACTCTTCCAAGCTTTCAGACTCCTGCTGGAGCCCATCTTCAGGGAACTTCTCTCTACTGGAATATGTGCTTTGGACTATTCCATGCATCGTATTTATGCGATGCCTTCCTATTTGTTTTTTCCTCCCCAATTTTTTTATTTTTTCCTCCACCACTTATACAATTCAGTACACATATACCTTACAATGTTACAATGAAATACACAGTTTTACATTATAATCCATCATTCAAAAGTCAACGCTTATTTCATTGATCATCAGTCTGTTCTGCTTTTTTCCATTGCACTCCCCTCTCTCTATCTGCCTTCCTATTTGTTGATTGGTCTGTTGATGGCTGGTGATTGGCTGTTGTTTCCTTGTGCTGCTGTGCTATTTCCTTGTTTGATTTGGCAGCACAAGGATACAACAGCCTCTGTGTCCACATTTTACTGATCTCCAAAGGATGGAAGGCTGAGTCAACCTTGATCTGGTCAGGATTGAACTCCTGGCAGTGAGCAGAGTCAGCCTGCAAGACTGCATTGTAACCACTGGGCTACGACAGTGGTTAGAATGCAATATTTATCTTTCTCCTCCTTATGAGACTTAAAATGCATGCTCCACAAAATGGAGTTCGATGGGTAGGATCTGCCTGGCCCAGTTCAGCAGGTCGTTCCCCTATGGCAGGGGTAGGCAAAGTTGGCTCTTCTATGACTCGTGGACTTCAACTCCCAGAATTCCTGAGCTAGCATGATTGGCTTAGAAAGTCTGGGAGTTGAAGTCCACGAGTCATAGAAGAGCCAACTTTGCCTACCCCTGCTCTATGGAATCCCCCATTACAATTTCTGTATTTTACTATTGAGCAAAAATTCCTGCTTTGTCACTTCGGACCTTTGTAAGAGAAAGAATTAATACTTAAGTGGAAATTATCATGAGAGCCCAGCTAATGTGAATTTAAGACTTGAGATTTTCCTTTGTTGTAGTATATGACAGATAGTCAGCAATATTAATTACACCCAAGAAAGCCTCATGTCACTGAAGATAATAAGGTAGTCAAGGTAGAGAGAGCATATATTCATTTCCATATGTGATAGAGACTACCCTGTAAATCATAGGTGGAAGGGAGCTTTGTTCCTTGACTAAACCTTTTTTATATCATTACAATGAGTGCCGTCTTTTATTACCATTGCATTATTGTTCTGCTATTCTTACATTATCTCAGCCTCTGAGCTATTTCAAGGCCATGTGAAAGTGGATAAAGATTTTTGGCATGCTTGTGTATGCTACATAGTTGGTAACCACAGCAATCCTTCCATCTTCATCTGCCTTTTTCAATTGTTTAATTTGTCCCTACTTCTGTTTTTGATTTTGTTTTTATCTATGTCTCTTTTATAGGGCTGTATGGTTTTCATTTCTAAATCACCCAGAGTCATTGAGTGAGATGGGTGGTGTATAAATTTGATGAATACATAAATCTCTGCGTGCACATTTATTCCACTAACAATAGAACCGTATGCATTCAGTAGCAGGTCTCATTGAATTCAAGATAGACTAGACTAGACTAGAATCCCACTGCCAGCTACCTTCACTGAACTTCAGCTAACATGTATTGTTGCAGGAAGCACAGCAGTAAATGAACCACTCATCCGCCCAAATCAGCATGCTTAATATGCCTAGCTAGCAAAATTATTAGCTCCATGAAAGATGAGATCCTATAAGTGCCTTCTCCAATCCTGTATTATACAAACAGTTGTCGTTGTTTTAATTGCAATTTATTGTCCTGGCGTGCCATTTGAAACCTGCCACCTTAGACAGCTGTTTCACCGTGCCTAATGATTGGGTTGGTCCTGACTTAGCTTAAGGCTTTGTGCATACAGCCCTTGAGGCAAAAAGGGTTTAATCTAATTTCAAATGACATCATAGGAAAGGGGTATTTCTCCATGTCCTGGTTTCCCCAACCAATAGCTCTAGTAGCTTGGTGAATCGTAAATTCATATTGTGGAGTCCTTGCCGTCCTTTGAGCTTGGTTGCTTTCTTTGCAGTTGTTTCATTACCCAACTAAGTAATATCTTCAGCGCTAGAAGGAAATGTAGCTTGCTCCCTGTTTATTTTTTAAGTGGCTTGCCTTGTAAGAGTTGATCGGAATGTTGTTTTCTTCTTGGTAAGGCTGTTGTTTACTATATGATTGTTTGTCTGAGTTGGTAATTCCGTGATTGGGGTATTGTTTATTGCCTTGATTATTGGTCTGCTATTAATCCTGGTGTGAATTCCTGCTTTTATCTGGGTGTTGATTGCTGGAAAGATCTTTTTTGGGCTTTTGTTTCTTTTTACTTTTTGATTGTCTCTTTTGAATGGTATGTAAATGTTTATTTATTTATTTTATTATTTATTTATGGTTTCTTATATGCCGCCCCACTCCCGAGGGACTCAGGGCGGCTTACAACACAGGAATAAAATACAAGAAAACCAATAAATTCAATTTAAAGTCAAAATACAAAAATTAAAAATTACAATATAAAAACACCATTTAACCGCCAGACATACCTGGGGGAGAGTGCAGATGGAATTAGGCTCTACCCCCTGCCTGCAGGAAGAGCCATGTCTTAACGGCTTTTCGGAAGGCCAGCAGGGTGGGGATGGTTCGGGTCTCTGGAGGGAGTTGGTTCCAGAGTGCGGGGCCGGCCACAGAGAAGGCTCTCCCCCTAGGACCCGCCAGCCGGCATTGCTTGGCTGACGGGAGCTGGAGGAGGCCAACTCTGTGGGCCCTAACCGGTCGGAGGGAAGTATGAGGCAGAATGCGGTCCCAGAGATAACCTGGTCAATGATATATGGTTAGAATTTTAGAATGGTTTAATAGATCTTAGATAAAGTGGAGTTTTCTTTTTCTTTTAGGAGGAAAAAGTGTATACATATATAATAGAATTTATGTTTTGTTAGCATATTTTAGTTTATGTTTATCTCTATGTGCCTGTTGATGGCTAATTTGTCTGAGTGCCAGGCTTCCAGGAATTCCCTAGCATTTTTCAGAGTTAGCTTGATCTAGGATTATCACAGTTCCCCAGCTGAAACAATATTTAAGTCTGTCCATGTATTGTGCAATTAAGAGTTTTCATTCTGAATTCTGACTGTTAATTCATATTTCCTAAGTGCATTCTCTCTAAAGGATATAAGTTATTTTTCCACTGCCTCCAAGTTGCTTTTGCTTATATTTCTTTTTTAAACTATAGTTACAATTGGAGAGAAGCATAATGAAGACACAGATAACTGAAACGCCTTGGGACAAACACACCTACACACATCACATCAACAGCATAGACTATATTCCCTGACCCTCTTTCTTCTCCCTTCTATATTATTGTCTATTTAGAGTCATGTTTGGTGTGATGTGGCTATATACATTTGATTAATAAATGAATATGACTTATTTCAACACCTGCACCCAGCATTGCTATCTTTCTGAACCATCGTTTTGATAATAGCTGGCAATATATAATATAAGTACAATCAAACCTTACAATCTCAAGTTATATGTTCAAATAAAATGTAATAAAGGAACTAATAAAAAGATTAAAAATGCCTCGATACCAGGACTTCCGGTGGTACTGCGAGCCTCGCTGGCGCTCTTTATGAGCGTCTGATCCCAGGCTCCGTTAAAGCCACCAGATTAGGCACATCAGCTGTCTGGTGGCTTGGAAACTCCCTCCCTAGGCAAAGGGAAGGGAGAAGAGCAGATGGGCCAAGGTAGAGCCCCCTAGTACCCCAGAAGAAGCTCTGGGGTGCGAAGGGTGAGGGCTCCCTAGAAGCCTGTCAACAGCTCCGGACCTGGAATGCCTCCGCTTTTTTTAAAAAGCGGAGCAAGAAGCCGTGACCATCTCTGCTAGCAACAAATGGATTTTAACACTTAAACAATGTAGCAGATGGAACATACCAGGAGAATTCAACTGCAAGTATCCTAACTTAACTCTAACCTAACTCTGGAGCTCTTTGTATTTTTTGGAAGCAACAAAGTAGTTAATATGCAAAAAGATGGCGCTTGGAATCTGAAAGGGCGTGGAAAAGTGAAAGCTAGCGAAAGCTAATGAGAGTTCTGTTTGCTGATAGATGCTTGTAAGAAATCTTCTCACTTTTTTACTTTTTACTTTGATGAACTGTACTGCAATAGAGACTAAATTGATTCTGAACTTGATAACGGCTGCCAGATTGTTGGTAGCATAATATTGGAAGAAAGAAGATATACCTACTATTGAGGAATGGACAATAAAAGTTACACACCTGGCAGAAATGGCAAGAATCTCATCATATTTAAAAGATCATTCAAATGAAAGATACATATTGGAATGGAGTAGATGGACTGACTATATTCAAAAAAAGTATCAGATTAAGAAAATATATATAGTTTTATAATGATATATGGTTAGAATTTTAGAATGGTTTAATAGATCTTAGATAAAGTGGAGTTTTCTTTTTCTTTTAGGGGGAAAAGTGTATACATATATAATAGAATTTATGTTTTGTTAGCATATTTTAGTTTATGGTTATTTGAAGATTATATCCTGTGTTCTTTCTGGGAAGTCGGGGAAGGGGAGGGAGGGGGGGAGGAATTTAAAAATTTTTGTACTTTGTACTAATAAAACTTTTTCAATAAAAAAAAATCAAGTATCAGACTAAGTAGACCTAAATAGATTGTGAAGGACATATTTTAATTTTTAGCTTTTTGTTTAACTTATAATATAAGGAGTTAAGATCTAAAGATATTTGAAAGTTAACAATTTTTTTAGCATATTTTAACTTTATATTTGTGTATACTACACTACACCCTGTGTATGTTCTGGGAAGTCTAGGGAGGGGGGAGGGGGAGATGGGGGGAGAGGGTTGGGGGGGAGGGGGGAGGGGGGGAGAAAAAAAGAAAAAATGCTTGTACTTTGTACGTATAAAACTTTTTCAATTAAAAAAAGGGAACTAATAAAAAAGCTCATGCCTGGCCCTGAAAAAAAGAGAAAATATAATAGTCTGAATAGGAGGTTGAACAATTATTTATCAGTCACTAATGAACATTCTTAGCAGCTTTAGAAGAAAAGCAATAATTTATTTATTTGATATGCATCGATATAGATGTTTTATAAATGAAGGCAAAAGACAAAGTATAAAGACATCAAAAACAATAGTATTAGAACTTAAAATATCCCAATTAAGCAACAACAGAATTATAGGGAGTGGAAGCTAATTCCAACTATTCACTCCTACAATATATTTTGCTCATGCAGATCAAGCTATCTTTGCCACTAGCTAGCAACAAAGTTGAAAAACCCATTAGTGCTCTAGAGTAATGAAGAAAACATTTGTGATGTTATCATGGATAAACAATTCACCCCCTTCTAAGCATACTGTTTGGACATATTATTAATGTAACATGCTTGATCTCCAAAGTGCATGAAAAATGCAAAACATTTATTAACAGGGCACGGAATAATAACATGCAAAGCTTCCAAACAAAAATGTTTATCTCATTCCATTAACGCAGACTTTGTTATAACAATAAATAAAGTCTGCTATTTCAATGTAAAAAGAAAAATTCACGTTAATGCTTGTACTTCTTTCACATCTGAGAAAATTGTTCAGAAATTCATCCTATATTTGGAATGTTCATTCCTACTTCCTAGATAAATGAAAAGACCCATTTTCTTCAAGTTTGTAATCTGTGTCTATACAAAGAAAGAAGAGGGTTAGATGTTTTGTGGGATAAAGTTTCAGAAATCTATTTATGCGATGCAACTAAGGTAAGGTGACCAGACGTCCCGCTTTTGGCAGGACAGACCCGCTTTTTAGCAATTTGTCCCGCGTCCCACGTCGTTTAAAAAAAGTCCCGCTTTTTAATTTGAATTTGCTAGTTCGTTTCTTTTGTATTTCTTCTCTTCAATGAGATACATCCCATCATTTCTAGGGCTTCTGCAAATCTCTATTCAGGGATTCCCACCTTTTAACCATGAAATAAACAAAGGAGATCTGTTCTTTTGGGTAATGCAAAGTGCCATGAGTTCCTGCCAGTTCGGCCCGGCCAGTCGTTCGGCATAGAGCCGATGGAACTGGCGGCGGTTGCGGCGTGGGGCTTCTCCCGCCCGCTTCCCCCGGCTGGCTGGACGCGCCATTCGGGTTATTTTGTCGTCTGCGCATGCGCAGAGGACAAAATAACCTGAATGGTGGCGTCCAGCCGGGCGGGAGAAGCCCCGCGCCGCAACCGCCGCCAGTTCCATCGGCTCTACGCCGACGAACTGGTAAGCCTGCGCCAGTAGGAACCCACCCCGGCTGCGATGAAGAGGGGGTGTTTGGGGGGGTGCACAAAGCTGCAAGATGAGACGAACCCCTCCCGTCTTGCTCCCCTAGAAACCCACCCCCCGTCAATGGTGTCCCGCTTTAAAAAAAAATCTGGTCACCTTAAACTAAGGGGAATGGACATGTATGGGGCATAGTGAGGGAACTGGTTGTGTGGAATTAGTTCTATCTCTAATAGTTTACTTTCAGCTGCCTGGCCCATGAATGATGATGAACTAAACATTTGAACAAGTTTAACTGCTGTTAAAATAACTGGGTCAGTATATAATCTGTTAACTAAGTCATAGTAGATTTTGCTGTTTACGATAATTCCAACCATCTGTGATTTTTGTAACTATTAGTGGATAAACTGCATTGGTTGCCAGTCTGCTTCCAGGTATAATTCAAGGTGTTGGTGATCACCCAGTGGGGCCATCTCATCCCATTAGGATTGGCCTTCCCCAGTTGTGCAGGCAGAAAAGGCATGCTGTGGGTCCCATCTTGAAAAGAAATATAAAAATAAGCTGAAGTGGGATATACTGAGGGCAAATAGAATACAGTTTCCAGTTTTCTTTACAATAGGCATAGCATATCTGGGCTGTAAAACTCCAGACGACTCTTTGCTGTCATCTAGAGGTTGTCTGGATGTTTGCAGCTCAGATTAGTATCTGACAGGGATCCCTTTTGCGAATAGCAAAGACACCTTTTCCCACGCATCTGACATTCTCTAAACCAGCCTTTCTCAAAACTTTTACCCAAGAGGAACTCTTGAACTAGAGTTCAGCTGCTACAAAATAGTCACATGTAATTCACTTTAAATGCAATCCATGTTTGATTGTGTTTACAACCACAACTTGCTGGAGGCTGGGAGCGAGTTGCAGCACATGCTATTGTGAGCTCTAGCATTGCATGGCCTGTGAAATTTCTAAAACCCCTAGTGACCTCTTGTAATGCCTTTTTTTTGTTTTTAATGAATTGATATGAGTTATATCTTTGGGATGGCATAGATAGATGATGATGCCTAGATAGCTAGACAGACAGACAGACAGACAGACAGACAGACAGACAGACAGACAGACAGACAGACAGACAGACAGACAGACAGACAGATTGATGATGACTTGATGGTGATGTTAGCATATTTGTTGAAGCAAACTCCACATGTACTTCACTGTCCTACCAAGAATAGTTAGACCTCCAGTTTACTGAATTGTGTCCTGATTCCCCAGTAAGACACACATTTTTTTCCTACTGTTTACTACACTCCCACCCCCACATTTAATCTTAGTGGAAATGTTTGGAAAGAGCTTTGTACAAAATGAAATGACACCTGCTGCAGAAATAGACTAGGCTAATTGAGTTAATGGGGCCTCCAAGAATGCCTAGCAGGGGACAAAGAAGCTGCAGTTTATGGTGTGACTGTTTTCCAATTGTGTAATAAGTGGGATTGTTAAAGCTGTCAATTAGCTCATTCCACAAGGTGAGTGGATTTCATTGTATTCAGGAGAATGGCTGTAGTGAAAGGGAAATGCAGGGGGAAAAAAACACTTCTAAAGGAAACTGCTATATAAGTAAGAAGTTTGCAGGAAAAGTAGGGTAAAGCTAAACTGCCAAATTAGATACAATTGGTTTTCACCTTGAATTTGGGGATTGGGGAAGCTTTATAGATTCACGTGTGTCTCCATCAAGAAAGCAGTGAAGGAGAAATTCCTGTGGTGGCAAGGCCAATGGTCTTATGATTCACTATGGAAGATGAAGTCACATATAGTATGGAGGATTATAGAATCATAGGGCTGAGAACAACTTGGAGGTCTTTTAGTCCAATGTCCTGTCCAAGATAAGAGTCCTCAATACCATTCCAGATAAATGGTTGTCCAATCTTTTCTTGAAAACCTCCAGCAATGAGGCACCCACAATTGACTAATGACTAATTACTGTATTTTCACTGTTAGGAAATTTCTCGTTAGTTCCAGGTTGGATCTCCTTCTAATGGGCTTCTACCCATAGCTTCTTGTCCTCCCCTCAGGTGCTATAGAGAGGCTGTTGCTGGATAGGGCTTGTTAGAAGTGGGGGCAATCCCCCGTGGAGGTCGATGGATCTTTGCTTCCTTTTGAAGTCATTCTCATTAGAAAATAAAACCGAGATTCAAATTTAATTAACAAAATATTTATTTCAGTAGAAAAGTAATAAAAAGAATCCTTAGTAAACTACATCTTATCGGCTAATGAAAAATCACATCTGCTTTCGGCAGAAATGGTGGAAGAGAAGGAAGGAGTTGACTTCTGGAATGCAGGCATGCGTAATAGAACATATCACATGTCTGTTTGACCATAAATACAAGAAAACAGTAGATCTGCACAACTGCCAATATTCACATCGTGACAGGGCTATTCAAATTTCATTAATTTAACTGTGCCTCTATTTCTTGATCTATAACCCAGATGGGTCACTGTTTCTGTTTTGCTCCCATGTTTAAAATATTGGAGATGGTCTCTGGATATGAACTTGCCTCCAGAGGTCGTGGGTGCTACCATTGAACTACCATTTTATCTGAAATGGTATAGGGCTGTGATGGCGAACCTATGGCACGCATGCCACAGCTGGCACGCGGAGGCTTCTCTGCTGGCACACGAGCCATCGCCCAGCAGAGCTCCACAACCCTGTCAGAGTTCAAACTCTGTCATTCAGAAGGAAAAGGGGGGAGCCTGGCTCTGTTTGTCCAAAAGGTTATATATATCCGGATCCCAGGCATCTGAGAGTTTTTCATCTTAAGATAAAGGTTTATGGGGGGGTATCCGGATCCCAGACACATGGGAGCCTCTTCATCTTAAGAGAATGTTTTATGGGGGGGGGGTAATTGAAAGGGAAGAACGGATCTGAGGAGCGGATCCATTTGTCAAACATTTGTGTATTCATTATGTAGAATGAGGTGGGGTGCTAGCTTAAAAGACTTGTCTTGCCTGAGGGCATGTTAGATCTTGCTTTGTTTTGAAGTGGTTGTATCCAGATGCAAATAAAGGAAATCCTTTTGAAAACCTTTGACTGGACTCAGAAGTTCGTACCTCACTTTGTGACTGAAGACAATCCTTACAGAAAGCAAGATCTGCAAAATCGGTCAACCCAGAGAGTAACTTCGCTCTACTGAGGGGACCGTGCAATCATGACCGAGAAAAACCGGGAGCAGGAAGAAATTGAATGCTGGGGGGAGACACCAATCACCCCCCGGGCGGAAGCCTATCCCGCGCTCCCCAGCGAAGAGGCTGAGGGAGATTTTGAGGCCTCTGGAAAGCCCCGCTGGTCTATCGGCATTGGAAAAAAAGACAGCTGGGATGGCAGAACCAGAGGTGTCACTCTTAACTGGGGAGATCGGAAGCCCCGTTGGGAATTAGAGCTAGAAGCAGCCATGGGTCAGGAAGAACCCACCGAAGCGCCTCTAAGGGAGGGGCGGTTGAAGAGACACCTGTCCCAGCTGGTAATGGAAACATTAGAAAATCTCAACATCCGAGGGACCCCAGAACGACGGATAACGAGCGCTGGGAGCACAGCAACCGCTGAGGAAACTGGGGGGTCAACAACCTCTGGGGAGCAGGCGTGCAAATGGAGGACGCGGCAGGAAACCCAACAAACTCCCCCAGGGTAGCACACGCAGCGGCACCACTTCCTAACCAACTCCAAACTCCACAACTAGAAAGGAAAACTCCCCCCCTGGGGGTGAAATTTGATGGGGACCCACAACAATTGGGATTTTTCGTAGCACATGTGCTCACCTATATGCAAGAATATGGACGTGAGTTCCAAACCCAGGGATCCCGGGTGCGAGCAGTTACCTTCGCCCTGGAAGGAGCCGCGGCCAGATGGATGGTAACCCTACATAACGACGACGCACCCGAACTGCGCAATTTCAACCAATTCATGATGGCCCTACGACGACGATTCGAGGACCCGCTGGCAGACCGCAAAGCACGCGACCGTATTAAGGTGGTGAAACAGGGACGACGACCAGTGGCGGAGTACACTGAAGAATTCCGGGACCTCGCATGTCGGCTAAACTGGCCAGAAGACATCCTGGTAAGCTGTTTTAAGGATGGACTGAGTGACGATCTGTATAATGCCTGCGTGGCTAGGGGTGCACCGAATCATCTGCATGAGTGGTACCTCACCGCTGAAGAAGCGGAGATTGATATGGCTAAGAATCAGTACCGTACGGGGAGAGCATGGAAGAAATCCCCACCACAATGGAGGAAAGAACCCTTCAGAAGGCAACAGGGCTTCCCCCCTAAACCTCCAATTTGTTACAAATGCGGGAAGGAGGGACACCGAGCATCCGAATGCTGGGCCCAAACACCCACCCGGAAACCCGAACGCCAAACGGGGGAGAGACCAACGAAACCCATTCAGCGGGGGAGGGAAACAGCCCTGAGGAGCAGCGAGATGAAGGGACCACCACCCCCTCCTCCTGCTGAAAACAACACCCCGGCATTTCAAAGGGAAGATCCAGCCGCGTTCGAGAGCGATCCGGAGGATGAAGCACTGGTAAGCAAACCAATTGAACCGCTCACCCTCCCACTCAGACTATTTATCCCTAACCAAGAGGGGGGAAAAATATCTCCGCTTTAGTAGACTCAGGGTGCACCCATTGCTTAATCAGCCCAACCCTAATCAGGGAACTGGGAATCACAGTGAGAAAGCTGAGAAATCCCATCGCGTTTTGCCAATTGGATGGGTCTATAGTAGGGGCGGAGCCGGCTGCTTTTGCCATGGAACCCCTGAAAATAGGCATTGATAACCACGAAGAGAAACTTACGTTTATAGTAGCACCTGGCATGGAATGGCCACTAGTCTTGGGACTCGCATGGCTAAAAAAGTGGAATCCAGAAATAAATTGGGAACAAGGCACCATAAAATTCCAAACGCACGTAACTACTACGGAGGATCCACAGATAGAAACTGAAGGAGTTGAGCGCAGGGAAACAGCCATGCCTGGTCATAGCGTGGAAACAGACAGCATACCCAAGGAATACAAAGACCTGGCAGAAGTCTTTAGCGAGGCAGCGTCAGATGAACTTCCCCCGCATCGCGCATCCGACTGCGCAATAGAAATCTTACCCGGGGCTAAACTACCTAAACCAAAAATGTATAGCATGTCACCGGGGGAGTTAGAGGAACTGAGTGCTTTCATTGAGAAAAACCTAGCAAGGGGTTTCATTGAACCAGCCAGACCAAAGATAGCAGCCCCGGTGCTATTTAGAGAGAAGAAAGATGGCACAAAACGCTTATGTGTTGACTTCAGGAACTTAAACTCGATAAGTGTGGAAAACATGTATCCCCTCCCCCTGATGAAAGACATGCTGGCCCACCTCAAAAAAGGGAAAATCTTCTCCAAACTAGACATCAGGGAGGCTTACTACCGAATCAGAATTAAGGAGGGGGATGAATGGAAAACGGCATTCAACACCCCCCTGGGATGTTACCAATTCAAAGTGCTCCCTTTTGGGTTACAAGGGGCACCTGCAGTATTTATGCAATTAATTAATGATGTATTACGGGAACACTTATACAAAGGGGTTCTCGTTTACTTAGATGATATTCTATTATACTCAGAGACCGAGGCTGAACATGTTAAATTGGTGAGGGCAGTGCTGAGCAAACTCCGCGAGGCAAAACTTTATGCCAAACTCTCAAAATGTGAATTCCACCGAGAAAAAATTGATTACTTAGGGTACCGTATCTCACACCAGGGCATAGAAATGGATCCTCAAAAAGTACAGGCAGTACTCGATTGGGAAACGCCTCGCACACGCAAACAGCTGCAAAGTTTCCTGGGGTTTGCAAACTTCTATCGCCAATTTATCCCCGCATTCGCTCAAATTGCCCTGCCCATCACAAAACTGCTAAGAACAAAGGGGGAGGGAGATCCTAAACCGAGACAGCCCGTGAATTGGACAATGGAATGCCAGGCAGCGTTTGAGAAGCTAAAACGGCTGTTCTCAACAGAACCAATTTTGAAGCACCCAGACCCAGAAAAACCTTTCATAATACAAGCTGATTCTAGCGATGTGGCAATAGGGGCAATCCTACTCCAGAGCAATGAGCAAGGACAACTACAGCCATGTGCATATACATCCAGGAAACTAAGTGAAACTGAACAAAGGTGGGCGATCTGGGAAAAAGAGGCTTACGCGGTGCGATGGGCACTGTTAACTTGGAGACAATTCTTAGAAGGAAGTAAGATCCCTTTTGAGGTCTGGACTGACCACAAAAACTTAGAAGCCTTAAAGACACCAAGGAAACTGTCTCCTAAACAGGTTCGTTGGGCGCAATACTTCAAACGGTTCGAGTTTACTCTTAAATTTATCCCTGGGGGGAAAAACTTTCTGGCAGATGCACTGTCCAGAAAGCCACAATATAACTGTGTGAAATCAGAGGTTTTTAAACCTATAGTACAAACAAATCAACTGGCAGCCAAAGTAATCACCAGGTCCCAAGGAGCAAAAGACACATTGAGGGACGCAGACATCACTCACGCATTTAAACAAGCATTAGTCAACGATGACTGGGTTTTAAACCACAAATCCAGCTGCGTGATGAAAGATGAATTAGCATGGATAGGTGACAAACTGTACGTACCCGCTAGCTAAAGATTACGTTTAATGGGAAGGTGCCACGACTCTAGGTTGGCTGGACATTTTGGCTTTGTAAAAACTTTACACTTAATAAAAAGACAATTTTGGTGGCCTTCGTTGAAAAAGGACATAGAAAGCTATGTAGCAAGTTGCCCCATTTGTGCTGCAGCAAAAAGACGTCAGGGGAAAACTCCAGGGCTTCTACAGAAAGTAGCTGAGCCGTCAGCCCCATGGGAAGAAATTGCTATGGATTTTATTGTGGAACTACCGGATAGTGGGGGAAACACTGTCATTTGGGTTGTGACAGACTTGTTTTCAAAACAAGCACATTTTATTCCTTGCCAAAAGATCCCAACTGCCAAAGGCTTGGCTAGACTGTTTCTAATACACATTTATCGTCTTCATGGAGCTCCTAAAAGGATAATCTCGGATAGGGGAGTCCAATTTACCTCCAATTTTTGGAAGGCGTTTTTGGACCTACTTGGCACCGCCCAAGGGTTGAGCTCGTCGCATCATCCTCAGACTAACGGCAATTGCGAGAATTTGAACGGTGTTCTTGAACAGTACCTAAGATGTTTTATTAATTTTCAACAGGACAATTGGACTGAACTTTTACCATTTGCAGAGGTTGCATTTAATAACTCTGTACATTCAAGTACAGGTTTTACACCTTTTAGAGTAGCCACGGGGCAAGATTTCAGCCCAATACCGGAATTACCCACAGAAAAACCAACTATCCCCTCACTTAAGGAGTGGATAGAAAAGTTGCAAAACACATGGCCAGTAGTCAGGTTGGCTTTACAGGAGGCCAGAGAGGCTTTCAAAATTCAAGCTGACAAGAAAAGAGTAGAGGCTAAACCTTTCCAGGTGGGGGATAGAGTATACTTATCTACAAAATTCTTGAGATCGTTACAACCATCAAAAAAATTAGGACCTAACTTTATTGGGCCTTTCACTATTAGCAGGATCATTAACCCAGTAGTAGTTGAACTGATTCTTCCAAAAACACTTAGACAAGTCCACCCAGTATTTCACATTAGTCTACTCAAGAGAGAGGTAACCTCACCACTTAGACCGGTGGCAGATACACCACCTGCTCCAATCATGATAGAAGGGGAACAACATTTTGAAATCAAGGAAATTCTGGACTCCAGAATCCACAGAGGGAAGACCCAGTATCTGGTAGCCTGGAAACATTTGCCTTCATCACAGAACGAGTGGGTCGCTAAACAACATGTGAAAGCCCCCACCCTATTGAGAAAATTCCACTCCAAATACCCTAGCAAACCTTGCTAACATATCATAATTGACTCTGCTTATGTCTTACAGGTGGACCTTCTTTTCTTTTGAGAGGCAGGATGTCAGAGTTCAAACTCTGTCATTCAGAAGGAAAAGGGGGGAGCCTGGCTCTGTTTGTCCAAAAGGTTATATATATCCGGATCCCAGGCATCTGAGAGTTTTTCATCTTAAGATAAAGGTTTATGGGGGGGTATCCGGATCCCAGACACATGGGAGCCTCTTCATCTTAAGAGAATGTTTTATGGGGGGGGGTAATTGAAAGGGAAGAACGGATCTGAGGAGCGGATCCATTTGTCAAACATTTGTGTATTCATTATGTAGAATGAGGTGGGGTGCTAGCTTAAAAGACTTGTCTTGCCTGAGGGCATGTTAGGTCTTGCTTTGTTTTGAAGTGGTTGTATCCAGATGCAAATAAAGGAAATCCTTTTGAAAACCTTTGACTGGACTCAGAAGTTCGTACCTCACTTTGTGACTGAAGACAATCCTTACACCCATGCCCGCATGCGCCTTCCACTGGCCAGCTATTTTTCTAGTCTCTGCAGCGCTGTTGTTTAATCAAAATGCAGTTAAAACACTATATAAGACAGTGTTTCTCAACCTTGGCAGTTTGAAGATGTGTGGACTTCAACTCCCAGAATTCCCCAGCCAGCGTTGCTGGCTGTGGAATTCTGGGAGTTGAAGTCCACACATCTTCAAACTGCCAAGGTTGAGAAACACTGATATAAGCCATTGAGAATATAACTATATCCAACAGGAACAGGAAGTGCCTCACTGGAGCAGATAGAGGTAAATCCTAGAGAGGCATGAAATGCATCACTAAACAATGGAGATGAATGCTAGAGAGGAATAAAGCTGCATACAAGGCTGTCATAACACCTGTAACAGCATAGGCATGTGCGGGGGGGGGGTGCGGCTCTGCCCCCCGCACCCCCTTTTTGTGTCCCAAGACGCTTCAGGGAGGCCTGCTAGGCCAAAAACAGGGTGCGGGGGGGGGGGGCGGTCACATGCGCATGCACAGGGGGGCAGTGTGTGCATTGTATTATGGGTGTGGGTACGCGCATGTGCGCTGTCCTGTGCGCGCACGCCCTTTTGGCACGCGAGGACAAAAAGGTTCGCCATCACTGGTATAGGGTTTCCAGTCTGAGCAAGGAGACTAGATGTCTAGATGACCCCAAACCTCCCTTCCAACTCTGTTATTCTGTTTCCTCAGGATTTTACAGCTTAACCTAGTTTTTTTTCCAATCCTGTATGAAATAATTCATACTTTTGAACTTCTCTCTTCCCTTTTGGAGGATCCAATTTCCTGTATCCAATCCCAGGTGTTGGCCTTTTCTTTTCACCTAATCCAGGGGTGGGCAAACTACAGCTCTTTGAGGACCTGTGGACTTCAACTCCCAGAATTCCTGAGCCAGCCATGCATGCATGTCTGGCTCAGGAATTCTGGGAGTTGAAGTCCACAGGTCCTCAAAGAGCCGTAGTTTGCCTACCCCTGACCTAATTTATCTGCTCTTAAACTTGTTTTGCAATTTAGTCCTCATCCATTCTCTCTGTATCAAATCATCTCAATATATTTATTTCCTTCTGATCAGTGACTTTTGCATTTTTTTTCCATATTCAAACAGGACCCATTCATCCTTGCCCATCTACTTGTTTTATAATGATACTTCAGCAAGCCATTTCTATAGCAATCAAGGTTTTTTTTTCCATATGACTTATTTTAGCATACTCATCTCTCATTTCCATATAACAAATTGGATAAGAGCAATTTGGATGTTATTGTTCTTTTGGCTTCTTTCAATCTTGTTTTGCTTCCTGACAACAGACTACATCCTGAAGTAAAGATCAACATTATTTCAGGTAGTTCCTATTTTAAAAAAATACTTTCTCCTAAGATATGCAAGTTCAGCCATTTCCTGTTTTCTTTTGAGTTAAAAAATTGTCATTTCTTTTTCTACTTTACCTGCCATATATAACTCTGTTACTTTTTTAAACATTAATTTCAGATCCGTACTCCTCACAGTATCCTACAATTTATCTAATGTTTGCTGCAAATCCATTTGAGTTTTCAACCAAATAAGTGGTGGAAGCAAGGCTGTTTTTCTAAAACAGAATACGATTATTGTTGGCATAACTAGTTGTAGTTCTATTTCTTTATTGCTGGTGGGCAAATCATTTCAAATCTGAATAGGATTGAATTAAATTCCAAATCAGATAACCCCACTTTTGGCACTGGCTGTGCTAACCATTTTAAGCTCAAAACACATTTTGTTTTGTATTTGGAGGACATTTAAACATTTTGCATCTAAACATTTTGCAAAATCCTATTCCTGCCTTTAATATATACTTACTTGTTTTGCTGTTTGCATTAAATTGCTTAGTAGGATAAAGAATAATGTGATGTGTATATACATAGGAGTGCATAAGTGCCAATTCTCAAGCTTCAACCCTTTTCCTACCCTCAAATTTAAATAAGATAGCAGTGAAGATGGTAGCTAATTATTACTGATAGAACATGTGCATATCAATGGATAGTCTTGAAAAATGGATAGAGCTTGCTAGTCTACACATTACAGCTGCTGAACAGCTGTTGATAATGTTCTCAAAAACACCTGATTCAGAAAAAAAAATGATGCAAGACTTGTTTTTTGGGTGAATTGAGGCCACAGTTGTATTTATTGTACATAGGTAAAATCAGAAGACAGCCATTGTCCCAAAGGTAAGGTGACCAGACGTCCCGCTTTTGACGGGACAGACCCGCTTTTTAGCAATTTGTCCCGCGTCCTGCGGCATTTCAAAAAAGTCCCGCTTTTTAATTTGAATTTGCTAGTTCGTTTCTTTTGTATTTCTTCTCTTCAATGAGATACATCCCATCATTTCTAGGGCTTCTGCAAATCTCTATTCAGGGATTCCCACCTTTTAACCATGAAATAAACAAAGGAGATCTGTTCTTTTGGGTGTAATGCAAAGTGCCACGAGTTCCTGCCGGTTCGGCCCGGCCAGTCGTTCAGCGTAGAGCCGATGGAACTGGCCGCGGCCGTGGCGCGGGGCTTCTCCTGCCCGCTTGGACGCCGCCATTCGGGTTATTTTGTCCTCTGCGCATGTGCAAAGCTGCGCATGCGCAGAGGAGAAAATAACCCGAATGGCGGTGTCCAACCGGGCAGGGGAAGCAGGCGGGAGAATCCCCGCGCCGTGACCGCTGCCAGTTCCATCGGCTCTACGGTGACGAACAGGTAAGCCTGCGCCAGTAGGAACCCACCCCTGGCTACGATGAAGGGGGGGTGTTTGGGGGTGTGTGCACAAAGCTGCAGGATAAGAGAGACGGACCCCTCCCGTCTTGCTCCCCTAGAAACCCACCCACCGTCAATGGTGTCCCGCTTTAAAAAAAAAATAAAATCTGGTCACCTTACCCAAAGGTGCTTTTTCAAAAAACAACTGGACTTTGTTTTTCCTTGAAGACATTTCACTTCTCATCCAAGAAGCTTCATCAGTTCTGACTCAAGTGAAGTGAAGTGAGAAGTGAAATGTCTTCAAGGAAAAAATAAAGTCCAGTTGCCTTTTGAAAAAGCACCTTTGGGACAACTATGACCTGGATGCCTGAGAATCTCCATGGACAAGCGAGTCATTGTTGTATAAAGTAAGAATGGGGCTTAACCATCACAGCTTCACTGCTTGCAAATAAGGGGTATGATAGCCCCCATTTAAATTGAAACTGCTATATTCTGCACTGGGCAGATGGGTTCAGAGAAAGGAGATGAGATGTCAGAGAACTGACAGAGAGCTTGAAGAAATAACTACACAAAAAATAAACATCAAACCAGAAATATTTTTACTAGGGATGTTAGAACAAACGATAGAAAGGAAATACTGGTATATTATAATTCATATACTGACAGCGATTTAGCACAATACTGGAAGCAAGGCGATGTACCGAATGAAAACGTAATTATCAGAAAAATTTTAGAATGTGCAGAATTAGACAAATTAACAATTGAATTAGATCAAAAAGAAAATTTGGAATTTTTTGAAATTTGGAATTTTTTTTATAATTGGCTGGAAAGGAGAAGGGAAAAAAAATAGAAATATTTAGACCGATATATAACTTATGAACCTATAGGCAGGGTTGGCCAAACTATGGTTCTTTGAGGACCTGTGGACTTCAACTCCCAGAATTCCTGAGCCAGCCATGCATGATTCTTGCATAATACCGAATAGCTGCCATGGCAGATTCTTTTCATGCTCTAAATAGTATTAGCTCCATTTCTTGTTCTACTTGTGGCTCCAATAAAGATGTGCATTTTGCTTTCCCAGTTGCGCCTTTCGATTATTTAAAAATACTGGTTTTCCATAAAACCTTTTTTGGTCTATTTGTTTCTTTGGAGGTTATTTTACTCTCTGTTGGCATAATGCCCTGAGGATGCCTTCAGAAGAATTACTGCTAAATTGAATATAATTTCCATAGGACAAAGAATAGAATAGAATAGAATAGAATAGAATAGAATAGAATAGAATAGAATAGAATAGAATAGAATAGAATAGAATAGAATAGAATAGAATTCTTTATTGGCCAAGTGTGATTGGACACACAAGGAATTTGTCTTTGGTGCATATGCTCTCAGTGTACATAAAAGAAAAGATACATTTGTCAAGAATGGTTGTCATAGGGTTCAAGTAAGCAATCAGGAAACAATCAATATTAATATAAATCGTAAGGCTACAAGCAACAAGTTACAGTCATACAGTCATAAGTGGGAGGAGATCGGTGATAGGAACGATGAGAAAAACTCATTATATATATATATATATATAAATATATGTAAAAAGATAATGTGAAGACGCTTACCGTAGAAGTACCCGAGAGGTTTATATGTATATATGTACACGTATGTACATATATTGTTTTGTTTAATGTTTTTTTAATGTTTATATTTAAATAAAAAATATTTTTTTTAAAAAAGAGATGTCAGAGAACTGGTTTCATTCCTGCTCCAATGTGGAAATGTCCTTTGCAGGAATAAGGCCTTTTACATACCGTATTTTTCGGACTATAAGACGCACCTTTTTACCCCAAAAAAGAGGGTGAAAACTTGGGTGCATCTTATACACCGAATGCAGCCCCACCCACCCAGCCACCCCCACCCTTTGGCCTCTGTCTTCCAGCAATTTACCTGCTTGCAGGAAAGAGGGAAGAGCAAGTCAGTAGCAGTTTCCCATCTACAGCTGATTAGGTTTGCCACATGGGAAAATGAAAGTGAAACTAATTACAAAGAGGCAAATAGCTGGGAGAGACACAGCAGATTTTTATTTTTTTGCTGAACTGGATGGAAGGGGATAAATGAATAACTATAAATGTCTGTAGAATGTTCAGATTATTAGACTTATTTTTTAAAGACTGCTTTATTATTGTTCTAGAGCCAGGGGTCTCCAACCTTGGAAACTTTAAGACTTGTCGACTGCAACTCCCAGAATTCAACAGCCAGCTTTGTTAGCTTTGCTGGCTGTGGAATTCTGGGAGTTGAAGTCCACAAGTCTTAAAGTTGCCAAGGTTGGAGATCCCTGTAAATCTAGACAACTTAACAAAATAAAGAATCTTTTTAAAATAAATGCTTGCTCTGAAGAGGCCCAGTGCTATTGTATCTTCTTTTAAATAATAGAGAATAATGTATACTTCCAGAAATTTTAATTAATTTTAACAGCTCTGTACAAGTATAGTCTGAAATGTAACAGTGTCCTGTTTAGTATTAGAGTTTAGTTACCTTGGAGTAGATCTATTTAAATAATTGGGAGCAGTTAGTGTGACTACATTTAAGAAAACTTTCTGGCATAATGTACATTTCTCCAATTCTTTGCTATTTCTATGGGTCAAGCACACATGCACAGAAATACACAGCAAACAGTGTATATCATCTGTGCTGTTTGCTGTTTGCTGTTTGCTGTTTGCTGTTTGGCAAATTGCTTGGAGGCAGAGGCCTTTTTCCCTTGTTTTCCTCCCCCCAAACTAAGGTGCGTCTTATACTTCGGTGCGTCTTATACTCCAAAAAATACGGTAGTCTCTCTCTGGCTTCTCATCAATATGGCCACACTGCCACAGCATGAACAAAACAATGGGAGATGAATGGGTAGGTTGAATTTTCCCTACATACACATAGGACTCCATCTGGTGTATTTACCTTGGTGTGACCATCCGTAATTTGTCCTGGCAGAAAATCAACAAGGTTTCTTCCTTTGTAAGTCACATCAAGCTAATCTTGCCAGAAAGCTAAACCTTCTATACTGAGTAAGCTGTTAGTAGGATCATGTAGCATCCCTCTGGAAGAAAATCACTATGCATTCACTGTCCAGAAACTTTGGACCATATGTCAGTGATGTCCAGATTGAGATGGATATGATTGCATATGTATAAAATGTGATAGAGTTTTATTTCTCTTGTTCCAGGAATTCTGCTGGTCTATCTTGCCAGGAATCCAATGCATATGTTTGCATTTCCAAGCATTGGTACTATTGCTAAGTAAGCTTACTTAGCTTGCTGAGAATTTAGCTTTCATTTCCAAGAATTTAATATATAGTATGCCAATATTTTTAAAAAAAGGTAGAAAAAGGTTTCCTTATCCAGTTGTGTCCGATTTTAGGGCATGGTGCTCATCTCCATTTCTTGGCCAAGGGAGCCAGAGTTGTCTGAAGATATTTTCCATGGTCATGTAACCAGCATGGCTAAACTCCAAAGCCACACAGAAGGCTGTTAACTTCCCACTGAAGTGGTACCTATTTATCTACCTACATCTGCATGCTTTCAAACTGCTAGATTATTTATTTATTTATTTATTTATTTATTTATTTATTTAGTGACATTTATATACCACCTCACAGTGCAAGTACTCTCTAAGCGGTTTACACCAGTAAGCAATGTATATTTATATTGCCCCCAACAATCTGGGTCCTTATTTTACCTACCTCGGAAGGATGGAAGGCTGAGTCAACCTTGAGCTGGTGAGATTTGAACCGCTGACCTACGGATCAGTGTCAGCTAAAGTGGCCTGCAGTACCTGCCTCTAATCGCTGTGCCACCTCGGCTCTTCTAGATGGGCAGGATCTGGGCAGGAAAGGGCACTCACCCCATTGCATGGCTCTTGGGTCTCAAACCAGTATCTTTAACCACTGAGCCATTGCGCCCCCTCATACCAATATAGGCACCACTTTTTTTCCTAAGGTAAGAAGTACATTTTGTTTTCCTCTGGAACATTTGCACTGTCACTGACCTGGTTCTAGTTGGAATACATTTTCTATAAACCAGTCACAAAATTAGGACTGAAATTAATCTATCCAAGAACAGTAAGAGGAATAATAAATCATCCCCCTTCTGAACTGTGCACATTTGATAATTCTTTCATAGGTTCACCCAAATTACATGGCATTTTCAAGATGCAGCTCTTATTTCCATCTTTCTCTACAGCAGAACTGGACAAATCATAGTTCAATGGCTGCACAAGAATCCTGAACCTGGCCTTTGATAACTCTCACACTCAAAATTCAGAAACAAAATGTTGAAGCAAATTGCATTTTTCCAATGAAAATGTTGAATGTACTGTATCCGTTAAAATCCTGTTAGACTCCATACATCAAAAAACTCTATTTAACTCTCCCAAATCTGATATCAATGATAGCATTGGGTCACCATAACACCCTTTCTGGATGCAATCTACTTTCCCACAAATTAAATAATAAACAAAGATTATAGCATATAAAAAATAGATTTTCCAATTGCTTCACGTGATGTAGGATATTTTAGGGGAAGAGAAGTATTTGCATTTTGAGCATGTTTCCACTGGTGCCAAAGCAAAATTCCCTTTAAATACTAATAACAGCTTAACTGTTATGGAAAAGACAGAAGTATGCTTTATAATCCCATGGCAGTTCCAGTCGCTATATACATAAAATCATGGGCATGAAATGCTTCACAACGTTAACATATGATTTAGTCTGGCAGTCAGCCACCATATCATACTCAGATGCAATGAATAATTGTCTTCCAATATGTTAGCCATGTCTTCTTACCTAATTCTTATAGTTTTTCAAAACTTCTGTTATTATTGCAGAAGTGTAAAAGCTGCTGATACACATTTTCCTTCAGAAAAGTCCCCTATGAGAAGTTCTCACAAGATTTTTGAGATATATGTAAACCGCCAAGAGTCACTGAGCAGTTTTATTTATTGATAACTAAATAAAAACATGCCCCTTGGATCTGAAGTAGTGTGTCAAGTCAAGGAAGCTGTAGGCCCATGAATATACAATTGTCATTCTTCCTGCGATGATATAAAAAATTTCATTAAAATTTCATTAAAAAATTGTAATCCGCGTTCAAAAGTGAAATTGGCCTATAATCTTGGATTTGATTTGCATCTGTACCTTCTTTTATAATCACTGTGATACGGTATATGCTTCTCTCCATGATACAGGCATCTTAGCTTCCAACAATACCTCATTGTAGAGTTCTAAAAGTATTGGTTCTATTAATTCCTCTATGTTCTTATAGAACTCCCCTGGTATACCATCTGGACCCGGACTTTTATTGTTTTTCTGCTTTTGAATTGCTTCTTTTAATTCACTCACTGTTATCTCTTTATTTAACAACACTCTCTTTTCTCCTTCCAATACAGTCATACTTTCTTCTTTTAAATAATCCTTTATTTTATCTATGTCAATTTTCTCTTGTCTATATAATTTCTCAAAATTATGTTGCGATCCTTTTAATTTCATCTTCATTGTTTTGCAAATTCCCTACTTCATCCTGCAACGGGTGAATTATTCTATTTTCTTTTTCTTTTTTTTTTAATTTATATGCCAGCCACTTCCTCGGCTTATTTGCATTTTCAAAAAGGTGTTGATTTGTGTATTTGATATTATTTACATATTCAGTTTGTTCTATTAGATTTAATTTGTGTTTGACAAATGATAACATTTCAATAATTTGTTCATCACCTGGCTTTATTTGAAGTTTTTTTTCCAATTGACCTATTTCTTTCACTAATACCGGTATATCCTGTTGTTTCTGTTTTTCCTTTTTCTTTTTTGACATATAAGCTATAGTTATTCCTCTTGTATAAGCTTTCAGTGTATCCCACAAATTCTGTAGGGAGGTGTGTTGTTTTTTGTTTACATCAAGAAATAAGCTCAATTCTTTTTTAATCTTCTGAAGATATTCATTCTCTTGTAGTATCTGCGGATTCAAAGTCCACCTTTTAGTTTTCTTTTTTTTTTACCTTTCCACATTATTTTCAGGGGGTTGTGGTCCGCCCATATATTCAGACAGATCTCTACATTTGCTATCATTTTACTTAAATCTTTATTAGCCCATATCACATCAATTCTCGAAAAGGATTTATGAGGGTTCAAATAAAAAGTATATTTTTTCTCATTGGGGTTTAATGTCCTCCACACATCCATCAAGTTCAATTCTTCAACCATATCAAAAAAGGCTTTTGGTAGTACATTTCTCTCTTTTTTTGCTTTTTTTTATCACTAACATAGTCTTTTTTTATATTTACTATTCCATTATAATCTCCTACTATGCATATATTCTTACAATCTATCTGCCGGGCTCTCCTGCACTCGGTCCAGGTTTGTCATGCCTTCACTGGGCCAATCTCTATGCCTAAAGGGGGGTGATTCCCCCGATCTCTATTCCTCCATAGCGATCGGTCCCAACGAAATCCTTCCTGGACCGAGTGCAGGAGAGCCTGGCAGAGCAGCGTCAGAATGAGATGGACGGGTGGTGGTGGTGAGGAATGACGCAGACCTATTACAAGATCATGGGCAAAACAAATGAACTTGGAGGAGGCCACGTGTGTGCCTGAAAGGGAGAGGAGTAGCGATGAGGGGGAAGGAGCCAGGAGAAATGCCTTCAAAGTAATGCCTGATAGCTCTGCATCACACACACACACACAGGAGAGAAAGAAGCAATACACAATAGGGAAGGAGGCAATAGAAATCACATCTCCTTTGGTCAGCATGACTAAGGCAAAAACAACAAAGCTAATTACAAAGGGGAGGCAAGGGTGTGGGCCCATTAGGCGTGCAATGACTAAATTGATCGGCAATACATAAAAGCAAGCATTTCTTCAATGGTGATTTTACACTCTGATGATGTCAGCAGGGGCTGACGAAAACTTAGGATAAATAAATTTTTGAAAAGTTCCGGAGATCGTGATGTCTGTTGTTATTAGGTCCAGTTTGCATGTACTTAATATATCTAATTTTACTGGATCTTCTTCTGTGGATTTCAGAACAAATGCTTCTGTCTTACGCTGTTGTTGTGGCACCTACCGTATGTTTTGTTTCATTGTTCCCTTTTGCTACAATTCAAGTCAAGAGCTGCTTCTGAGATAATTTATGCAAGTTTCGATTGGGGCCCTTGTATCTTCTTCTAAGAGAGTGCTTAGCATGATCTGTCTCATGCAAGTAATTTAGGAACAGTATATCCCATTTTACTTCCAGTTTTCTTACACTGCCTGCAACTCTAATATACATAGTGCATCTCTGACCCCCTTTTTAGCCATTACCAAATGCACTCATAACAGAACCATTGATCACATTCCCAGGCATCTATGGTGTGATTAATGAAATATGCAAAAGGAACAAAATTGTACAGAGAATTGATTTCTGGAGTTTCTTAATGATGTGTTGTTCAAATAGGAATGATTCATTCATTTGCCTGTCTCCCAAGTTTTTTTCCCCCAACTATTTTAAACAATCTGTAAGAACTTGCATTCAACAGCACTGGGTATTTGCTTTGGAGTCTCAGAGTACTTTGAGCATCATGAGGTTTCATTTATTTTGCAACCTGCTGATTATCTTTTATTTTCCCTCGGTGAGGGGAAAAAAAGAGAGAAGGGATTTTAAATGAAGTGTGTTCACTGCCTATAGACTGCATCTGAGATTCTCTGAAGTGGGTTAATTTGTGCACTGGAAGGAGATAAGTTATACCATTGTAAATAGTCCTTCAGCTTCTAGGGCAGACAAATTAACCCTCAGCCAGAATGCAAATCTGAAACAAACAAGATTTTCACAAAATGCATATCCACTCCATAGAATATGAGGTGGAGTGGCTCTGAATTCAATGGAGAAGAGGTTAGCTTTGCTAGGTATCCTCCACAGGGCTAACATAAAGGAAATAAGAAAATATTGAAAGCAGAGAAAATGGCTGGTGAGAACCAGATTGGTGTAGTGGTTAAGGTGGAGGACTTCAAACTTGGCAACTTTAAGACTTGTGGACTTCAACTCCCAGAATTCTCCAGCCAGCATAGCTGGCTGGAGAATTCTGGGAATTGAAGTCCACAAGTCTTAAAGTTGCCAAGTTTGGTGACCCCTGGATTAAGGCATCAGGCTAAAAACCAGGAGACACTAAATTCTAGTCCTTCCTTAGGCTGAGTGACCATGGGCTAGTCACTGTCTTTCAGCCCCAGGAAGAAGACAATGGCAAACCACTTGTGAAATCTTGCCAAGACAATTGCAGGGACTTGTCCAGTTTACCATTAGGAGTCAAAAAGTTACCGGAAGGCACAAATGTCTTCTAGTAAGATGTAATAAGATGAAACTTTTGAAACTGTTTGTGGAAATTTATTATTTACTTTTCCTAAGAGGCAGTAGAATAAAACAGTTATAGCAGAACTACTTCTAAAATAAAGAGACTGGTTGTTGTTTTTTTACTGATTAATTTATCCATTAAGCACGCATATATTTTCAGGGAAATAAAATAATGATTTCAATAGTTTGCAAATGAAACAGTGTCAAAATGATCTCATTTTTAAACATATTTCCCCAAGAAAATGGGTTTTAAGCAGCACTAGTAAAATAAACAATCCCAAATTTAGAGAGCACCAGCCTACCAGGATATATTGTATGGGTACATTATAGGTATACAGTATATTCAATAGACAACACATGAAGTTGTCTTCATTTATTTATTTTATTTATTTATTTATTTTTGTCAAGTACGTGTTGGTAATATACATAGATATAACATTGTTTATATACATAAGATGGGTACTGATAAGAGGGAACATTAGGACAGGGACGGTAGGCACGCTGGTGCACTTATGCATGCCCCTTAAATTTAGATCCTAAAATAAATAAATGGGAATGGGAAATCTTAAAATTGTAAAATATGAAAAAAGGGACAAAAATCTACCATTTTTACATTGCTAGATATAAGTCCTGATCCCAGGTCTACAGTATATCAGCCTAGAGATTCAAATGTATAGGTTGAGTTGACATATCACACTAAACCATGTTTCATTTCAACCATGCTTTGTTTCTTTGTGTGTGTACAAACTACAAGTAGCGCAAAGAGCTATGGAAAGATACACGCTCGGCATTACAAGAATGAAAAACCTGCAAATGGATAAGAGAACGAACAAAAGTGTACAATATCATCAAGAGAGTAAAAGAATTAAAACGGAAATGGGCTGGTCACAAAGCAAGAAGAACTGATGGCAGGTGGACCAAGGCAGTCATAGAATGGATCCCACTTGATAAAAAGTGTCTACGAAAGAGACCTAAAACAAGATGGATCAATGACATCAACAAGAATTGTGGGTCCAACTGGAAAAAGAAAACTCAGGATCAGTTGTTGGTTGGAAATATGCAGAAGAGGCCTTCATCCTACAGTGGATAGACAATGGCTAGAATGTTGATGTGTGTGAATGTATACTGTACGTATATGCATGCTGCTAAGACCCAAAACATGTTTTAGAAACACAGTGACCAGGTTGGAAAGTACAACTAGCCATAACCAAGCAACCTATATTATGACTTAGGAAGGTGCAGAAACCTACCCAGGAAAAATGAGATGGAAGAAAAATATGGGGAAGTGGGAAGGTTTATCCCAAATGTTGGATCCTGTGGTGGCGCAGTGGTTAGAGTGCAGTACTGCAGGCTACTTCTGCTGACTGCCAGCTGCCTGCAATTTGGCAGTTCAAATCTCACCAGGCTCAAGGTTGTCTCAGCCTTCCATTCTTCCGAGGTGGGTAAAATGAGGACCCAGATTGTTGGGGACAATAGGCTGACTCTGTAAACCACTTAGAGAGGGCTGTAAAAGCACTGTGAAGCGGTACATAAGTCTAAGTGCTATTGCTATCCTGGCAAATTAAGATCTCAACTTCCCCATCAATTTTTTTAAAAAATATATGATTTTCTCCCCAACTTTAACAAATCGTCTTATTCATTCATAAGATAATCATAATTGAATCATATAGGTTCACATTATAGCTTATCGGATAGAGAGCCAGGTGGTCTCATGGCTGAGTCATGCATAGGGCTTGGCTGCATTTCCTCCAGTTGAAGTTTCAGCTATCAACAGGAATAGAGCTCCAGTCCGCAAACAAACTGCCCAAGGACAATGGCAGATAAACCAGAGCAGATTAGTATATCTCATCCTCTTTGTGAAACCCCCCTCACCCTAATTTTACCTTTCCCAACTCATCAGTTTTGAAGCTATCGCTTTCTCCACCTTTACTAATAGAAAAAGACAGGATTTACTTGAAGCCAACTTTTCAAGACAGCACCAGCTGCAAACCAATTTTCTTTCCAAGGAGGAACTAACAAAAAAAAAGGGCATTGCTTTTCCAGAAGATATCAATAGGATTAGTTTCAAGTCTTGTGGTTTTCCACTTAAATAGAATACTTGTTTGAAGACCTGTATAGATTTTTTTTCTTTTTGTCAAGAAGAGAAGTGAAAAAAAAAGCACTGGGAGACAGAGGAGAAATAGATTTAAATTAAGAAAAAGTTGATTTAAGATAAAGGTTTGGGAAACAACTAGGCAAACTTAAATTATACTCTATGTAAATAATCCATTCTTAGAAAACTTCAGCTAATAAATATCTTCCTGGTTCCCACTTGGGAGGTTGAAAATGAAGTCAGAAAGATGACTGAGTTGAAGTCAGGTTGAAAATGAAGGTTTGCAATTACTTTGCCCTACTTCAGATGTTTCACTATTTGTCCTAATAATATTTCCAATATGAGGACCAATATTTAGAACATCCCAGATCTAGATTACTTCAACTTCATGAATTTGAGATTTCCTGTATTTGGAAAAAGCCAGTTTTAGAAGCTGAAGAAGACCTGAAGCCAGATTCCTTCCTCCAAGTGTTGAGGTCAGCTCCCATGTTGGAAGAGAAAAGAAACAAAACTTTTAAGACAATGATGGCGAACCTATGGCACACGTGCCACAGGTGGCACATGGAGCCATATCTGAGGGCACGCATGGTGTTGCCCTATATCAGCTCCAGCGCACATGTGCCCACTGGCCAGCTGATTTTTGGCCTTCTTTTTGGCCGTTTTTGCTCTCCCCAGGCTTCAGGAAAGCCTCCTGAAGCCTGGGGATGGCGAAAAACAGCCCAATGGGCCAACTGGAAGTCCAGAGGCTTCAGAGAGGCCTGTGCGCATGCGCGGGGGGCAGCATGGGGGTTGTGCACATGCACGGGGGCAGCACAGGGGTTGTGCGCATGCGTGGGTTGGGGAGGGCATTGCATTATGGGTGTGGGCACGTGCGCTCGTGCTATCACGCGTGCGTGCACCCTTTTGGCACCCAAGCCAAAAAAGGGTTCTCCATCACTGCTTTAAGATGTTGTTGTCACATTATCTTATTGACCCACTCTTAACAAGTCAGGAAAGATAGCTTGCCATTTCCTCTCTTTATTCACTTTGGCAATGTTAATCTTGATCCTTCTGTGATGCTGTCCTTTTTGCCTGGAACTGCCCTCAATCCAACTGCTTACAAATGTCTGTTAAAAAAAATCTGAAAAAGCATTCGTCCATGTGGACAGTCATTTCTTACACTGCCTCAAGTCCATCCTCCTCTGTAATTCAGAATAACATGGGGCTTTTATCAAGCCATATAATTTCCCCCACTTTGTTCCTGCAGAGTCCACTCTTGGGCTTTTGTGCAATTCTGTTCATCCCAGGAGATTTGCAGCAGAGCTCTTTATGATCAATTTTAAGCATTACTACATAAAGGTTCGTTTCAGCTTTATCATGTTGTTGGCAGGGTCCATCTCTAAAGATCTATCAATGGCTACCCATGGAAAGCAAATGGTCTTAAATGCATTTAACGTACATTTCTTAATGTTCTGAAATAATAAAGCAGCTCCTTTTAAATTTGATTCTAGAGATTGAGGAACTGGCTTCTTTGGAAACCTCCCAAATAGTATCTTTCCAGTTCCTATCAAGATTGCTTTAAACATATCTTCTGCCAAGTTTCCAAGGTCTGAAAGGAATGATTTCCCCTCCATCCTGGAGTAGGCAATAAGAAAAAAATATTCACACTCTAGCTCTGAACACAGAAGATGCAACAAGTACTAGAATTACCATATTTTTCGGAGTATAAGACGCACCTTTTTCCTCCCTAAAAGTGGCTGAAAATTTGGGTGTGTCTTATACTTCGAATGTAGCTTTTTTTCCAGCCCTAACTAGGTGCCAACAGATCTTCCCAGCTCTTACCTTGCAGGCTTTTTCATTGTTACTCTCTCCAAAGAATGTTTTTCCAGCCCTAAGTCTTTGCAGAATTTTTTTTCATTGCTCTACTTGCTCCGAATAAGTTTTTTTCTAGCCCTAACCAGGTGCTATCTATCTTCCCAGCTCTTACTGGCTTGCATGCTCTTTCATTGTTACTCTCTCAGAAGAAGGTTTTTTTAAGTCCTAACCAGGGGATAAAATAATGTGCTGAAGCTGACCAGACTAAGGACGCTAGCCAGATGAATACCTGGTAGGCAGATTGTTTTCCCCTATTTTCCTCCCCAAAAACTAAGGTGCGTCTTATACTCTGGTGCATCTTATACTCTGAAAAATACGGTATGGTATATTAGAGAACAATAAGCATGCTTTCGAATGTGGTGTTGGAGAAGACTTGTGAGAGTCCCTTGGACGGCAAGGGGATCAAATCAGTCAATCCTAAAGGAAATCAACTCTGGCTCTTCTTTGAAAGGACAGATTCTGAAGCTGAAGCTCAAACACTATGACCACCAAATAAGAAGAGAGGACTCATTGGAAAAGGCTCTGATGTTGGGAAAGATTGAAGGCAAAAAGGGGTGAGAAAATGAGATGGTCAGATAGTATCATCGACACAACGTGAATTTGGGCAAACTCTGGGAGACAGGGGAGGACAGGGGAGGTTCACAATCCATGGGGTTGTGAAGAGTCACAACAACACAAATAAATTATGAAACGAAGAGCTTTGAATCTTTTCCACAGTAGCAGAAAGACTTGCTCAGGACCACCAGTTCATACAGTTCATACTGTGCAGAACATTTGAAAAGCACAATGCATATTTTAACTCCCATCTCATATTGGGATACTTACTCAAATAGCCATTTCTTTGTAGAAGATTTTTAATTTTTTTGTACTCTTTCTAGCTCCTGGATTCACATTTCTGGGTTGCTTCTCCTCCCCTTCTTCAACCCCTGGATATCATCCAAATGGACAATTTGTTCACAAATTAAACTTGCCAACCTCTCTCTCTCTCTCTCTTTGTGTGTGTCTCTCTCTTTCTTTGTCTCTCTCTTCTTCTCTTTCTCTTTTCTCTCTCTGTCCCTCCCTCCCTCCCCCCTCTCCATTCATTAGTTTCAGGGGCAGGTTCCTCTTACCTGCCTACCGGTGCGCTGCGCGTGCATCATCACATTTCTCGCACGTGCACGCTCACTACACGCGCGCATCCCCTTGCACAATTTTGCTTCCGCACATGCGCAGGAAGCAAAAAATCACTGAAATCTCATGAGGGAATGAGCGTGTGTGCACGGTTTCGGCGATTTTTTTGCTTCCGCTCATGCACGGAAGCAAAAAATCACAAAAATCTCTCTCACACACACGCGTCCCCTCGCAAGAAGCAAAAAAAGGCCAAAAATTCAGGAAAAAAGATGGCGCCGCACAACAGACCGGCGAAGACGGCACCGGCGAAAACGGAGCCGTTGCGCGCAAATTGCACAATCGGCTGGCCGCTACCGGGATGATAGAGTGGACCGCACCGGTAGGAACCCACCATTGATTAGTTCCCAGCCAATGGTCCTGCATCCTTTTTAGCTCCAAGCTTCCCCTATCCCCTTGTTAGCTGCAGGGAGTACCATCCTAGCTGGACAAAGTGCTGGAAGGAGAGATAAACCTGTCTACTGAAACTGCCCAAAATTGGAGATAATTCCCAGAGAGTAGCATCATATAGACCATCTATTTGAGGTTCTTTCTCAACAGTCAAGCTCATCCTTGATCAAGCAAGCTTCCTATTCACTGCTTCAGGCTTCCTTTCAATATTGATTCCATCTGTTCCTCTTTTTCAAATATTAAGGCCCAGCTGCTGGCAAAGCATCAGCATATCAGAAAACTTGTCCGTGGCCATTCAGCCTGAGAACTCATCTTGATTACGCCCTTCTGTCTGCAACTTTGTTTATCCCACAACTAAGGAAGTTTTACCAGCCTCCTGCTGTGCTATCTGAAGAATATGAGGGTTATATAGCAGTCAGCCAAGCAAGATTAGCTGCTCTGCATGATTCCTGTCTCTCCGCTCCTACTATCTTACTTCAACCCATCACCATGCTGCCCTGTAAAAGAGTTAGCATTATTTCCTCTAAATTTAACAGCATTGCTAAGTGAATTTGAGCTATGTGCTCTAACTCTTGGGAGGCACCTGTCTGGATTTTTTTGAATTCGTTCTGGATGAGTGTAAATGTAAGAAAAAGAGCTCTTATCTCCCTTCCTCCCCTCCCATTTCTACACAGACAATTGCCTTACATCAGAACATGCTGTTTGATCAACTAGCCTAGTATTGACTACTTAAATTGACAGAAACTGCCTGGATTCCCCCAAGCATCTGATTTGATCTGGGGTGGCTTCTGAAATCTGGCCAAGGACCCATCTTCTTGTGCGTGGATGGGCTGAGATACCTCTGTCACGTAGTGAATATTGTCAGTTGTATGTCTATGCAGGGTGATGCACCCCTATTCTAATATTATGGTATATTCCAATACAGGCAGAACACGTGATATGATCTTGTAGGCATGTCCACATTCCAGATCCACCATTAATCACTTTTGAGTTGGCTCTGACCTGAACGGTCACGTTTTTCTTAGCAAATATGTAATTATTCAGGATTTATTGTTTTTATACCGAAATATTTCTGTTAGACTTTTAATCTCGGCTTTATTTCTAACTGTCTGAATTCCAAGCAAAGATCCAAATCGCCTCTTTGAGATTAATTCTCATCTCTCAACAACCTCCTTCTCTAAATGGTATTAAGATCCCTTGTGCTGCTTCTTACTGATAGATTAACAGAGTTGGAAAGGACCTTGTAGGTTAACTAGTCCAACCCCCCCTCTGCCCAAGCAGGAGACCCTACACCATTTCTGACAGATGGCAGTTCCAGTCTTTTCTTGAAAGCGTCCAGTGATGAAGCTCCCACAACTTCCAAAGGCAACTTCTGTTCCACTGGTTGTAGAAATATTGTAGAATATTGCAGAAGTAAACTTTCTCAGGCTCAGCTTGTCTCTCTGCCCTCGTTCCCCCTAGGTTCTCCGGAAGCTCCTGGACAGAGATTATCTTTTTTAAAAAAAAATCTTTGAATTGCCAAATGAATCACAGAGCCTTTCTCATCCTGGCATTTTCCAATGGTCGGCCGAGGGAAGAATGCACTTATGCCAGGGGTCTGCAACCTTAAACACTCAAAGAGCCATTTGGACCCATTTTCCACAGAAAAGAAAACACAGGGAGCCACAAAACCTGGGTGGGCGTGGCCAACTTGATGTCACTCACTCCCACCCAGTCACATGACCCCCCTAGCCATGCCTATCCAGCCAGTCATTAGGGCAGACAACTGGTTGTTAAAAAACACTGGGAGCCACAAAACCCTTTGACCCCCCCTCCCCCTCTCTCTCCCTCTCCCCCTCCCTCTCTCCCCTCTCTCTCTGTATCTATCTCACTCTCCCCACCTCTCTCTCTCTCTCTCTCTCTCTCTCTCTCTCTCTCTCTCTCTCTCTCTCTCTCTCTCTCTCTCTCTCTCTCTCTCTCTCTGTGTGTGTGTGTGTGTGTGTGTGTGTATCTCCTTCTCATCCCCATTCTCAGGCTAGGTAAGGAGTGACGGGGAGGGGAGGGCGAGGGGCAGGGCCAGTCAGTGATGGGATCACCCGATAGGGAGCCACAGCAGAGGGTCCAAAGAGCCGCATGCAGCTCCGGAACCACAGGTTGCAGACCCCTGACTTATGCTAAGGATGATCCAAAGAACGACGAAGTCCTTTTGTGAAATTTCCATCTAGCCTTTGTTTTTAGTTTTAGGGTCATTTTTCAAGCTTTTCCAGAGGGGCTTGAAACTTGACAATGTTTTTAAAAACCGAAGTTAAGCTCCCCAGGTCAATCAGGGCGAGGGAAGGGCAGAGTGCAGCTCCCGTCCGTCTGCCAATTCTCCTGGAGTCATGGCAATTCTCTTTCTCAAATGGTACCCTTGGAGATTGGCTTTAAAAGTCATCTTGTCGATCCCCAAGGAGTTCTACTTTGGACTAGGGAAGAGAAGAGGAACTGCCAGAATCCATGAACCATAATGAGGCCTAAGTATTTTATCTTTCTCTTTCCTGGTTATTAAGTATGCAGCCCCATAATTAAAAAAAATTAAAATCCAAGTTCCAAACTACAGGTGGTCCTTGACTTACAAGAGTTCATTTAGGGACTGCTCAAGGTTGTAACGGCACTGAAAAAAGTGACTTATGACCATTTTTCACACTTTCAACCACTGCAGCATCCCCATGGTCACACGATCAAAATTCAATTGGCAACTGTCTCATATGTATGACAATTGTAGTGTCCCGGGATCAGGTGGTTCCCCTTTTGTGACCTTCTCACAAGCAAAATCCATGGGGAAGCGAGATTCACTTAGCAACCATGTTATTAACTTAACACATGCACTGATTCACTTAAAGACTGTGGCAGGAAAGGTCATAAAATGGGGCAAAATTCACTGACAAATGTCTGACTCTGCAACATAAATTTTGGGCTGATTTGTGGTCATAAGTTGAGGACTACCCGTATATCGAATTGTTTACAATAAATGGTTAGGGTTCAGAATTGCTCTGCCTCCTCGCTATTTCACTTTCTTAAAAGATTTCTTAAAAGATACATCTCAAAAGGATTGCAAATATCTGTAATTGGTGGCACGACAGGAGACCTTCCTTTGCTTTACATCATAACTGCAGGCTGTGCTAGAATTTGACTCACTTTAGCCCAGCTCCTATTTTCTCCATAAATTTTGTGGGGATTCTAAGAGTTTCCCCCCAGCGCCCTTTGCTCATTCAGATTCAGGGTTCTTCCATAAGATTTTTGATTTTTTTTGGCTTTCTGGCTTTCATACATCTTTCCATAAAGAGCATCCCTCCTTTTTCCTCTTTCCCCCCTGCTGACAAAAAATGGTTCCCCATGGCTCTAAATGTGCCCTCACTTCTTTACACTTCCTGGTGATGGAAAAGGTTGTAGAAAAAACTGAGAGCTTTATAGGTAGCAGAGAGGCTGCCGACCTTTTCCTAAGATGATACAGGAATCTCCAGAGTCGGAATTGTTTTTCAAGTCCTTTTTTGCCAAAACATATACTGGACTCCTGCTGGTATAAAATAGCCTTGTGAATCTAATTGCTATTCTTGCATAATACCGAATAGCTGCCATGGCAGATTCTTTTCATGCTCTAAATAGTATTAGCTCCATTTCTTGTTCTACTTGTGGCTCCAATAAAGATGTGCATTTTGCTTTCCCAGTTGCGCCTTTCGATTATTTAAAAATACTGGTTTTCCATAAAACCTTTTTTGGTCTATTTGTTTCTTTGGAGGTTATTTTACTCTCTGTTGGCATAATGCCCTGAGGATGCCTTCAGAAGAATTACTGCTAAATTGAATATAATTTCCATAGGACAAAGAATAGAATAGAATAGAATAGAATAGAATAGAATAGAATAGAATAGAATAGAATAGAATAGAATAGAATAGAATAGAATAGAATAGAATAGAATTCTTTATTGGCCAAGTGTGATTGGACACACAAGGAATTTGTCTTTGGTGCATATGCTCTCAGTGTACATAAAAGAAAAGATACATTTGTCAAGAATGGTTGTCATAGGGTTCAAGTAAGCAATCAGGAAACAATCAATATTAATATAAATCGTAAGGCTACAAGCAACAAGTTACAGTCATACAGTCATAAGTGGGAGGAGATCGGTGATAGGAACGATGAGAAAAACTAATAGTAATAGTAATGCAGCCTAGTGAATAGTTTGACAGTGGTGAGGGAATTATTTGTTTAGCAGAGTGATGGAGTTCGGGAAAAAACTGTTCTTGTGTCTAGTTGTCTTGGTGTGCAGTGCTTTATAGCGACGTTTTGAGGGTAGGAGTTGAAGCAATTTATGTCCAGGATGCGAGGGGTCAGTAAATATTTTCACGGCCCTCTTTTTGACTCGTGCAGTATACAGGTAATAACTGTCCAATGTCTTCTTAAAAATATACTTAATTTCAATTAGACTATACTTAAAATGAAATTGGATTTAGTGTTTTTTCTTCTTTTGACTGTGAGATCCTTAACACAGGTAAGATATCCTCTTACCCAACACAAAGCATGCTTCTCAACAGCCAAAACTGTGTCCCCAATTCTACCTATGATCTCTACCACAAGATATAGACAGAATTCAAGATATGGATGGAATTCAAGAGTTGATGAACAAAGATAAGAATGAGGCATCCAATTATGGAAATCTGTTTGAGCAAATATTCTCACACTTTTTCATAATATGCCATATCTTATCTAATTTTCACAGGTATACCACTTACTAAGCCTAGTAATTAGATTTGAGGAATGAAAGCTTTAGGACCTCTGTGGATCTTAAGAGCACAAAGCCAGTGAAGATTATCTCCATTAGTGTACCAGTAATATCATGGGCCACAGAGTAGGGAGAAAGGACGGACACTCGCAGTTTCTATGGGAGAATAATGTTTGAGTAATACACAGGATCATCTAAGATCTTTCTGCCTTGGTCCTGAATTGAAGTAGTCATTATGAGGGCTGCAGAAAACAGAGCATTCGTGGCTCTAGTAATGAGCTACAAGAGGAAAAATTGGACCACTGAGCATGATCTTGTTTGCTGAATTGGGAATTCACGGCTTTTGTAGCAGACATGCAGTGCTTTTTGCTGTTGTTGAATATGAAACTGGCACTATTTTGAAATCTTATTGTCTCTTTCTTGCTAGCCTTCTCTCAACTGGCCATAATTTCTGTCTTCCTGGACCGGCAGGCTCAAAGATGATAGGAGTTATAGCCAAGCATAGACAGAAGGTAGTAGATTGTGAAACAGGAAATTATTCATGGTAGTCCTTACTGACTTATTTATTACCTTTCAAACCAGCCCAGCAATCAGTTGCAAAGGTCCTGTACAAATCAGTTTAAAAGAACAGAAAATAGAACAAGATTAAAGAATTTACAAAACTGGCAGTATAGTAGAGCTTAAAAAGAACAACAATGACTACAAAAATGGACACTTCACATAAATCATTGTACAGATTATTTTCTGTTCCATATATTCCAATCATTCTGAAGCCTCCCTGTCCATCCATGCTTCCAAATATGGAAAAAGCAGAAAATATTCTCATATTACCTATTTTCTGTATTTAACAGAGCATGGGAAGCCCAGGGAGACTGCAGACAATTCAAGAAATGATTGTGTAGTAGAAAATAAGACTTTCCTGGATTTTATGAAAAGAAAATGTTCACATAGCTATGTTTATGATTTTACTTGTTAGAATTATAGCTCACCAAATAGTAACAACAATTCCCAACTTATATCTTTGTCAATAAGCAAAGCATGGAAAAATGAACTTTGCAGCTGCAGTGAGGGAATCGCATTTCAGTCAAAACAAAAGCGCATTCCAGCCATCTCTCTGTCAAGGCCATCTCTGCGGTTACTCACAGTGGCGGGAGGGGAGTGATCTCTACAGCGTGCAGAATTGTTGACTGATAACACACCTTGGGGGGAGGTGGGAAACAGAGTCAGAGCTGGGACGTAAATTAAGTGAGGGCAGAGTTGGCTTCACTTGGAACGGGCCAACATAAAGCTCCTAATAAATAATTGGATTTATTTTGAAGCTTGGCTCGAGGCTCATTATTTAATTAGGGCATTGGTCGGAACCCTGAGAGCCTTCACAATAACAGCCCTATGAATAGGAAACTAGGTTTGATTAAAAGTTCTAACCAACTCAGTGAATTTATAACTATAAGTAGACTTGAATCCAGTGTCAGATCCTAGTCCTAACCACAACACAGGTTTGGCTATCTTGTACCCAAACAATTGTACAATATTCCACCCATGAGAATTTCCTTGAATTTATCTTCTTTTTTGAAAGAGATTTCCATAGTTCATTTTCTGAATGCAAACTTCTGGAAAAATAATAGAGGACAATTTATCTGCTCAATGTTGTTGTGCCTTAAGCTACAGAGCTTCTGCCCTTGGAGGGATTGTTTGGGACCTGCTCTCAGTAGGAGATTAGAACTTTGGCTCATTCATAAACAACAATGAATATTTAAAGAACTTGGTGGTGGTGCTGGCATTAGTGCTTCTGAGTATATAGTTATCTAGAAGCAAAGATTTGTAGCTCTGATTCCCCTCCTAGTTTATAGTCCAATTCAGCCTCTTCCTAACTGTCCTGCATTAATAGGAAATCTGTTTTATCTGCTTCAACAGGCAGTTGCAAAGGTTTCCATGTTTTATTTGTTTTGAAGTCCTTGATGCACTTGCAGAAAGGCCAGTCTGACCTTTAGATTACATTTTCAATTCATTTTTACTGGAGATTGTCATATTATGGTCCTAACATAGCTAGCACAAAGAATTGCTATTCCAAAGAGAGACTGAACGAGACTCTATATAACAGGAATTGCTGGAACAGGGAACAATGAAGACGTGGACATTTTGACTATTTTTACACTGATTGTTATTGATGAGTTCCTTTTACTGGTCATTTCTGATTGATTGATTGATTGGTTGGTTGGTTGATTCATTGACTGATTTTGCAATTGCTGCCCCATGCTACCCCCAGATCTCACATCATCAGTAAGTTTTGCATAGCCTTTGGATTATCATTTTTATGGACTAAAGCAGTGATGGCGAACCTATGGCACGCGTGCCACAGGTGGCACGCGGAGCCATATCTGCCGGCACGCGAGCCGTTGCCCTAGCGCAACTCCAGCATGCATGTGCGTGCTGGCCAGCTGATTTTTGGCTCGTGTGGAGGCTCTGTGAGGGCATTTTAGGTTTCCAGAGGGCCTCCGAGGGGGTGTTTTCACCCTCCCCAGGCTCCAGGGAAGCCTCTGGAGCCTGGGGAGGGTGAAAAATGGGCCTACCAGGCCCACCGGAAGTCGGGAAATGGGCCATTTCCGGCCTCCAGAGGGCCTCTGGGGGGGCGGGAGAGGCCGTTTTCACCCTCCCCAGGCATTGAATTATGGGTGTGGGCACTCACACGTGCGTGACAGCGCACGCGCACGCGTTTTCGGCACCCGAGGGTAAAAAGGTTCGCCATCACTGGACTAAAGGCTTGCCTTAAAAATGAGGTCTGAATCACATTGATCAAAATACCTGAATCATATCAGATACTGTGATAAATATAGATTAGATTATGGCTGCAGCCTGTCAATATTGCATGCCTTTTAAACGAATTAGCAACGCAAGGACAGCCGAATCGACATCCTGAATACACTTCCAAGTATGCATGATATTTATAGTCCATGCCAATTTTGCACGCGTTCATTTCCAAATCAGTTCATTTCCACACACATCTTCATCTTTTTTTAAAAAAAATGTACAGATAAAAATTACACGGAAGCACAGTTTATACAACCATGACATTTTGCACATGTCTTTGCCAAATATGTATTTTGAGCAGAGCAATATTAAGAACTCGCAACATTCCAGTTTTTAGAAACCTTTCAGCTGCTTCTCCACAGAAGAAAGTGAAGGTGAACAGATGCTTGCTTCTGCATACTGATAATAACTTTTAGGTTTTTTTTTCTTTTGGCTTGCAAATGGAAAAAATGGAGGGCCTTCTCTGGGGGGGCCCTCCAAGTTGGTGCTCTGGAACCAACTTCCCCCAGAGATCTGAATTATCCCCACCCTGCTGGCCTTCCGGAAAGCCATCAAGACATGGCTCTTCCTGCAGGCAGGGGTTTGAGACAAGTTTATATCCGAGATCTCCCCCTGTAAGTATGTTGTTGAAGGTTCTTTTTAAACTCTTTTTAACTTTTTAACTTAAGTTTATTGTTTAGTGTTCTCTTAAAATGTTGTACGCCGCCCTGAGTCCTTAGGGAGTAGGGCGGCATAGAAGAACCTAATAATAATTAATAATTAAATAATAAAAAAACAATTTTAAGGTTAACAGGGGAACATGGAGGATGGCAGAAAGTTGAAATCATGAGACCCCTCTAGTTTCTCAACCTGGCCTTTCTCCTGGAACCCAAAAGACCAGGGGCCTAGGTAGCAAGACACAATGACATTGATCTGTACAACACATGCAGATTAAAGTGAGCAGGCAATTGCACACTTGGGTCACTACATCACAAACAATCAAGAAAGGAATACACAAACAGAATAGAGAAAACAGAATTTTGCTCACTGTTCTTTCTGTTAGACAAGGGGTCTTTCTAGAATAAGGATAAGCACCATGAAGAATGGTTGGAGGAACTGGGTATGGCTAGCGTAGAGAAAAGAAGGACCGGGGGGGACATGATAGCAATGTTCCAGCATTTGAGGGACTGTCACAAAGAAGAGGGGGTCAACTTATTTTCCAAACCACCAGAAGGCAAGTCAAGAAACAATGGATGGAAACTAATCAAGGAGAGAAGCAATCTAAAACTAAGGAGAAATTTTCTGACAGTGAGAACAATTAACCATTGGAACAACTTGCCTCCAGAAGTTGTGGGTGCTCCATCACTGGAGGCTTTTAAGAAGAAACTGGACAGCTACTTGGTCTGAAATGGTATATGCTTAAGCAGGGAGTTGGACTAGAAGACCTCCAAGGTCTCTTCCAGCTCTATTCTGTTTGAATCGACTTCCATAGTTGTTTTTATTTTAACAAGAGAAGCCAGAAATAAAGGAATAGATGTATATTTATATTCGTGTGTGTGTGTGTGTGTGTGTGTATGTATACATACATACATGCATACATACATACATACATACGTGTGTGTGTGTGTGTGTGTGTGTGTGTGTTTTCTGAGGTTTTCGAAGGTGTTTGTATGTAGGTCTTTGGTTATTCGGGTTTTCTCCCGCATGAAATTGGAAGTGTCTTGGCGACGTTTCGACAAAGTCTCATTCGTCATCATCAGGCTGGTGTCTTCTGCTTCCTGCTTCTAGGAGCAATAGGAGCAACACTTCCAATTTCACGCGGGAGAAAACCCGAATAACCAAAGATCTACGTGTGTGTGTGTGTGTGTGTGTGTGTGTGTGTGTGTGTGTGTGTGTGTATGTATAAGTATATGCCCTTGTTTTGAAACTTTCCTTTGAGAAACGGAAGTTATCAAAGACAGAGGAATTCTTCTGTACTTATTCCCCTATATATTTCCATTTAATTTATAGAAAAAACATAGGAGTTTTGAAATATTTTTCAAGGGAGAAGAGAATGTCGGCAAACATTTCACATGTGAGTTCCGATGCACTTGCACTTAACTAATTATGAGGTAGCCAAGGGATATAAATATATATATTTCTCTCCTCTTGCCAGCAGCTGGTAGCCTCCCCAAATTAATTAATTAAATGAATTAAAATAAATGTTAATACATTGCTCCTTAAAATGTTTATATTAACATTAATTAAATGAAATGAACGCAGGAGGAGGGAACTCATTTTGAAATACTTTTGCTTTTGGATTTTCTTCTTCTAATAGTGGTTCTAGTGTTGCCTCTAACAAAAAAATCCTATCCTTGAGAAACTCTTGGAGATTTTCTCTTTCTCCTGGACAAAAAAAACAAAATAAAGAAATTATCTTTTTAAATTACTTGTAAATTTTTGGGGATATTTTAAAAGTGGTTGCTTTAATCAAAGCTGACGCTTTAACTGGCCTTTTAAAACAGGGGTCCCCAAACTTGGCAACTTTAAGACTTGTGGACTTCAACTCCCAGAATTCTCCAGCAGCTGGGGAATTCTGGGATTTGAAGTCCACAAGTCTTAAAGTTGCCAAGTTTGGGGACCTTTGTTTTAAAACAATGCAGTAAATGTCACTTAGAGCTGGTTCTTCTTCTAAAGCAGTGTTTCCCAACCTTGACAACTTGAAGATATCTGTACTTCAACTCCCAGAATTCCCAAGCCAGCATTCGCTGGCTGGGGAATTCTGGGAGTTGAAGTCCAGACATCTTCAAGTTGCCAAGGTTGGAAAACACTGTTCTAAAGGTTGTAGCAATGGTTGGATTTGAGTCAGTTTCAGTCCTGGAGTCAATCTTAATTGATTTAGTTTGTGATTAGATGCTTGCCACTTCCACAAGCTAAATTGGAAGTGATCTACACAGACCTATTTCTCAAAGCTCCAAGTAAGCTTTTGTTCTAAAGTGATAATTTACAGTGGGGACCAAAGAGAAAACCAAATCTATTTGGGTCCATTTTCCTGATTACAGGAGACAATCTCTGCCCTTGTAGAATCAACTGATTGTGGTTTGCACCTCCTCTCTATGCGAGAGTGAACAATGTGTCCTGATTTTTCCCCTCAAAATACTCTGAAACTTTTCTCCCCTCATAATTGGGACTTTTAAAGGACTCAAGAGTTTGGAAGCAGGAAATTATATATCCTTATTTCTGCCTCCCTGCTGATAACCAAATCAGGAACAAGACACCAGTAAGAACTGAAGAGTGGTCAAGCCAAAACACCTTTTTCATTTCTTATGTTAGCAGTTTTGAGAAAGAAATTAAAGGGGTGGGAGGGAGAAATGTGTGGGGTGGGGGAAGATGTAAGATTTGCATCAAGCTGCTCTGCTTAATTTCCCTTTTAATCTGCTACTGCTTTTTGATGGGGCTCTTGCTGGGCCAAGCTGGAGAGCTGATAAATAGCAAGCTGGTCTGTTAAAGGGCTGTGAACATCTTAATAATAATAACAACAGAGTTGGAAGGGACCTTGGAGGTCTTCTAGTCCAACCTCCTGCTTAGGCAGGAAACCCTACACTACTTCAGACAAATGGTTATCCAACATCTTCTTAAAAACTTCCGGTGTTGGAGCATTCACAACTTCTGGAGGCAAGCTGGTCCACAGATTAATTGTTCTCACTGTCAGGAAATTTCTCCTTAGTTCTAAGTTGCTTCTCTCCTTGATTAGTTTCCACCCATTGCTTCTTGTTCTACCCTCAGGTGCTTTGGAGAATAGCTTGACTCCCTCTTCTTTGTGGCAACCCCTGAGATATTGGAACACTGCTATCATGTCTCCCCTAGTCCTTCTTTTCATTAAACTAGACATACCCAGTTCCTGCAACCGTTCTTCATATGTTTTAGCCTCCAGTCCCCTAATCATCTTTGTTGCTCTTCTCTGCACTCTTTCTAGAGTCTCAACATCCTTTTTGCATCGTGGCGACCAAAACTGGATGCAGTATTCCAAGTGTGGCCTTACCAAGGCATTATAAAGGGGTATTAACACTTCGCGTGATCTTGATTCTATCCCTCTGTTAATGCAGCCTAGAACTGTGTTGGCTTTTTTGGCAGCTGCTGCACACGGCTGGCTCATATTTAAATGGTTGTCCACTAGGACTCCAAGGTCCCTCTCACAATTACTACTGTTGAGCAAGGTACCACATATACTGTACCTGTGCATTTTGTTTTTCTTCACCAGCCTTATCTCTTCCTGTTCTTATAGAGAACTTCATCACTCTATAATACTAATAAAGGAGAATATTTGTAGCACAGGGTTGAGATGAGGGGTTCTTAGTGCTCTCTGAGCTTGCTTGTTTTCTTGCAGATATTTCATTACCCAAACTAGATAACATCATCGGGGCTAGTGACTAGCCCTGATGATGTTACCTAGTTTGGATAATGAAATGTTTGCAAGAAAACAAGCAAGCTCAAAGAGTACCCAGGACCCTTCACTCTATAATGATTCTGCCTTGGAATTTTTATTTTCTTATAGACAGAGAGTAGTTGACCTAATAAAGCAGTAGAAGAAGGGGAGGAAGACATAAACGTGATTTAAAATTATACGAGGGTATCTAATTTGAATTTGGGGACATCTGGATCATGGCTGTCCAACCGTTTGGCTTGCCTGGGCCTCTGAGTGAAGAGGAATTGTCTTGGGCCTCATATAAAATGTAAATTAATGTACTGTATATAAATAACAAACTTCCTTTACTTTTTTAAAAATATTTTTTAAATTATCTTGTGAGGCCACAGTACTAGCTGTCCAGGGCCTCTGCAGCCTGCAAGCCAGAGGTTGGACACACCTGATCTAAATAATTATGGTTCAAAGTTAAACACGAACATTAGTGGTTTTTTTCTTATTGTGATCACATTTATAGCTTTCCTTCCCTTGAAAAATAGGCTGTTATAATAGAGGTTGGGGTGAAAAATAGAGTCCACTGCTATCTGGCATTCAAAGCCACAAAATTATGTACAAACCATCTTATATTTTTGGAAAGTTATATTAAAAGAAGGGTTATAAGGTTGAGGTCTTTCTATGCTTCTAATGAAAAATATGTTGAGGTTGTGCAGTGTTCAGGTTCAGCTTCAAAAAGATCTGAAGCTTCAGAGCTTCATGGCTACCTTCTGCATTTTCTGTTGGATCTCAGGTGGTTGTTTTAAAAAAAATTTCAGACAGGAGCTACGTTTGAATCCTGATGCAATGCAAAGCACTTTTGCAGGGGACTCTGATCCAAAGTACTGCACAACTCTAGAAGGCCTTCTCTCAGGCAATTCAGATCCAAGCCACGTAGGATTTTCAAGGTGATACTTTCATGTCACTGAAAATCACATTGGAAACGAAGCCCCCTTCTGAAGGGAAGTGAAATTTCAGTTAAGTTCTCAGGGGATGAAAAGGAACAGGGCAAAATTGCCAGCCGTAATACATTTAAAAGGCATCCAGTGCCATTTAACATCTAAGATGCAATGTCGGCGAGCGCAGCGGGTACATAGCAGCACAACATTTCAAGTTGTTTTCTGTCTTCAAGCTGAAACGTGAAGAATTGGTCATGTTATTTTTACCAAGACGAATGCATAAAGGAAGTGTCTGCTTTCTCTAATTTTAAATCAACCTGAGTGGGTACGTGCAGTGAGCGGTGTCTTGCCATGTGTAACGGCTTGAAAGTGATTTAGGAAGACTTCACACTTCCTGTTCCTTCATCCTGATCTAAATTCATTCACTTTTTTAGTAAGCATACCAAATTGGTCCATAAACATTTCATTACCAGTAAACAGGGTGATACATCAGCAGCAGCAATTTCATTTCTTCCAACACTAATTGCATCCCTTTAAAACAAAAAAAGAGAGCAAAGTGTGCTACCCCAACAATTGGAGATTTTGGGGTTTCATAGCAGACACACTCCTCCCAAAGGACAGCTCTTTGCTTTTCTTATCTCCCAGTCGCTCTTACCTGTTTTTCCATCCTCTTTGCCCCATGTCTAATTTTGCCTTGATATATCCATTTTTCAGTTCACTGGTTTAGTTTCCACATCATACTGAGCCACAAGGGTATTTGAGTTGGGCTGAATTGGGCTTGGTCAAATAAAACATACAGAAAGAATGTCTGTGGAGATTCTCAAACATCCAGGTCATGGCAATCGAGCCGAGATGGTGCAGTGGTTAGAGTGGGGTACTGCAGGCCACTTTAGCTGACTGTGATCCTCAGGTCAGTGGTTCAAATCTCACCGGCTCAAGGTTGACTCAAGTTCCAGATGACCCCTAAACGTAATGGTAAAGAGCCGAGGTGGCGCAGTGGTTAAAGAGCAGCACTGCAGTTCAGCAGTTCAGCTGTTCAAATCTCACTGGCTCAAGGTTGACTCAGCCTTCCATCCTTCGGAGGTAGGTAAAATGAGGACCCAGATTGTTGGGGGCAATATAAATATACATTGCTTACTGGTGTAAACTGCTTAGAGAGTGCTTGCACTGTGAGGCGATATATAAATGTCACTAATAAATAATAATATATAATGGCAGTCCCAAAGGTGATTTTCCAAAAGGCAACTGAACTTTCTTGTTGTTGTTGTTGTTTTGAAAACATTTCACTTTTCATCCAAGAAGCTTCTGAAGAACTGAAAGCATTAGAAAACAGATATTTTAGTACATGTCACATATCCAAATAAAAACAATAAAATAGAAAACGGTACAATAAAATAAAACTTTAGAAAATGATAATGAAAAGGATAAAATAAATCTAGAGATTCCTGATATTCTCCATGCTGTGTAATATAACTCCAAATCCATCCAAAGTTAATTTGTGATCAGTGATCAGTGAAGCACCAGGCTGAAAATGGATACTTAGAAAAGACTTCTGATATTTTATATCTTTTTCTATTTCCCCAGGAATGACCTATCTTATTATTTTAATTTTTATTCAATTGATATTGTCGCTCAACTTATCAAGGAGATTCTGGTCAGTAGAAAATGCAAAACATGATTAACTGATGATTCAATTTCTATGATTTTTTTTTCTTTTAGGGAAAAAGCAGCCCCCAAAATTTAAAGTTTAGAATAGCCTTGCAATATTTAGGAATTACTATTTGTGATCTTTTAAATAATAATTTAATAAAACCAGTCCTCCCTCCAATAAGTGCTGAAGTGTTAAAAGTCTCACTCAGCTTTTCCAAGCATTTCAGTAACTCTGTCATTTGATGTTTCCCTCTCTCAACACCCCCCCCCCCAAAAAAACCAGCCCCACATCAGGGGCGGGTTGCTCACTTACCTTGCTGGCGGAGCCATGCGCGTGCATCTCCATGCTTCGGGGGCGCGTGCACTCACTATGTGCGCCCCCCTCGCACGATTTTGCTTCTGCGCATGCACAGAAGCAAAATCTCACTGAAATCTCACGTGCGCGCGCATCCGCTCATGAGATTTTGGCTCGATTTTGCTTCCGCGCATGCGCAGAAGCAAAATCGCCCAAAAATTACGGGAAAAAAATGGCAACGTGCCGGGTGGACTGGCAGAGAGGGCTCTGGAGCGGTTGCGAAATCCACCGCTCTCTACCGGAGCTGTGTATTGGGCAGCTCCGGCAGGAACCCACCTCTGCCCCACATCCTCCCTGGCCTGTACAACTTTGCTTGCTCCAGCTTAAAATCGACAATCATGGTTTCTTTACAAAAAGCTTGCCTTAGTGTTGTGTTAAGGCAAGCTATGTTTCCAATTCTATTTATCTCACAGCATCCCCGTTTTTTTCGTTAGGAGAGGCATCTCATTGTCTTTTGAGATTTAATTGGCAGTCAATCATTTTTACCTCTGCTATTTGCAGGCTCAGAGGCATCAACTTTCCAAATATTAGAAATAACAGTGCCCTCCCACTCATGGATTTTATGTGGGTGTCTCAGCAAGTATTTCTCCCAGTTCTTGTAGTCACTTTATCTCAATTCTACCCTACGTTCATTCTGTTGTAATGTCAGAAGGAGTGGTTTTGCATGAGAGAACATCAACATCTGTCCTGATTAAGAGCAACGCTTTCCCACAAGGTTTTCTGTCATGAATATTTAAATTAATTAAACTTTCGGCCTGGGCTTCAGTTCAGTCTAATGACTTATCATAGTAACTTCTGCTCCTTTGAAATGAATGAAATGTTACAAATGCCTCTTGACCCAGGTAATTAAGAAGGATAGGAGGTGGTGAACTGCTCCCAATCACTTTATAACTTAACGGTATCTATCAGTTCTTCATGCTGCCAAAGGTTCAGAGTGCTTCAGAAGCATTTCCTTATTAAAAATCTTGACACTAAGCCCGGAAGTTATATTGCTGTTATTCCTCACCATACAGATGGAGAACTAAGAGTGAACAGACTGTCTAATGGATTCATACCCAAAACATGATCAATGCAAAGCCAGAGCGACTGAAAATTTTTGTAGAAAGTCGTCTGTGAAGGATAGAACATCCGTACATATTAAATTAATGCAATATTGCCTCCTTTTACAATTTATTTATTCAAGTATTTTTAAATATTTATTAGAACATTCCTTATTTTGTGAATAATGTATTTCTGATTCATCATTATTGTGTTTTATTTATTACAGTTTGTTCTTTTGATCTGATCTTCTAATGCCATAGTGGTTCTGTTTGTTTTATTTTGTTGTGAACTGTCATACATTGTTTAGAATTCCATGGCTTGTATGCTTGAAAAATAAATGAATTAATTGAATAGGCAAATAATACCACACTTAAGTTTTGAAATTCTTCTGTCTTTTGGAGAGAAAAATGGTCAGGCAAATGTCAGCCCTGGAGGCCATCTTTTCTTTTGGATCTTGAGGGCTGACACACTTAGTGTTGTGGGAAAGTGAGAGGAGGAGTTGTATGGAGTTGGTAGAGTTATTTAGCCATAACAACATTCTTTTCTCTTGAGAGTCAAGGACATTCAGCCTGCACCTGGAGTGGCGTGACTGGGAGGCATCTCCAGTTGGGATGGTGGATTGATTGGACCATGTGATGGGCATGTGGGTGCAGGAAAAGGGAATTTGGCTTTCTTTTGGGTGGGGAAAACCCGGGAGCTTTCAGATACGGGTTTTCCTAGATGTGCCAATATGACATCTCCAATAAAATGGATCTTTCAGGAATTGATTGCCTCGGAGTCTTACTTGGCTGGGGCAGTGGTGGGTTCCTGCCGGAGCTGTCCGGTGCATAGCTCCGATAGGGAGCGGCCAATTGCACAATTTGTGCGCAACCGCTCCGGAGCCATCTTCGCCGGTCCGTCGTGTGTGTCGCCATCTTTTTCTGAGAATTTTTGGGTGATTTTGCTTCTGCACATGCACAGAAGCAAAATCGCACCGAAATCTCATGAGGGGATGCGCGTGCGAGAGAAATTTCGGTGAGATTGTGCTTCCGCGCATGCGCAGAAGCAAAATTGTGCGAGGGGGCGCACGTGTGTAGTGAGTGAGTGCGTGCCCGAAACGTGGAGATGCGCGCGCAGTGCACCGGCACCGGTAAGCGAGCAACCCGCCCCAGGGCTGGGGGTGTTACTTGGAACCCTGACAGCAAATTCTCTTCCATTAAACTGAATGAGATCTGAAATGCAAGGTTTTTTTTCCCCCAGCGTGGTATTAAATATTTTTCTTCTAACTTTACATGTCATCTGTTGATATGTAATTGTATAATTCTGAAAGATGATTTTGAGATTTGATTCTGTATTTTATCAATAGTAAACTATAATACAATAAATTATCCTGAATTATTGCAATCGCTGAGCATTCTTTGTAAAGCAATTAAAAATAACAATGAAACTATGACCAAGAAACCCGTTGCACAGACTCATCTTGTGCGCAGTTGTGCTGTTTCTGGAACAGCCTCTGTCACCCTGTGTGTGAGGTGTTGCAATGAGGAACACATGAGGCTGTTCTTGAAGATGACTTGGAAGTTGTAACTGGTCCAGAATGCAACTGTACCATGTAATAATTCTGCTTTGTTGGCTGCACTGGTTATTGGTTTACTTGTGGATTGAATTAAAAAAGCTAGTTACACCTTCATGGCATAATAGGCTCTGGTTTTCCAAGATACCATCTCTCTCTTGTAGCTTCTGCTCTTCCTCCATAATCATATACAGTTGGCATGCATTCAGTCTCATTGGTCAAATAATATCATTTGAAGGGGCTCAGAAGCAAGCTGTTGTCATAGTACCTGTGCTGTGGAACCTCCCCAGAGGTTTGTACGCCACTTCTTTTTTGTGCCCTCAAGTCAGGATTTGACAAGATTTCAAAAGTGGTTTGCCATTGTGTCCTTCTTATGGATGAGAAAGAATGGCTGACATAGCTGTCTTCTTGCCTAAGGCGGGACAAGAACTCACAGTCTCCCATTTTAACCTAAACAAAACTGACTCATATGGGCATTATCCTGTCCTTTTTAAACATGGCTACTCTGTTTGGTTTCAAATTAGGGTGGTTAACAAATCTCTTATGAGTATATATAAGTTAGGTGCTGTGTTGTCTTTTTCTGTACAGCATTGTTTTTCTTTATTGTTATTTTTGTACTGTTTTAGTGCAGTTGTCCTATTACCCTGTGATGGATTGTGTCTGTGAAGAGAGAGAGGAAAGTGATGGACTACAGTGAAGTAGAAATTTCCCAGAAAGGAAGAGCAGATTTCAAAGAGGGGATTTTAGATTTATTATTAGAGTTGGAAGGGACCTTGTAGGTCATCTAGTCCAACCCCCTGCTCAAGCAGGAGTTCCTACACCATTTGAGACAGATGGCAATCCAGTCTCCCCTTGAAGGTCGCAAGTGTTGGGGCTCTCACAACCTCCGCTGGCAAGCTGTTCCACTGGTTGATTGCTCTCACCATCAGAAAGTTTCTCCTCACTTCCAGGTTGAATCTCTCCTTGCTCAGCTTCCATCCATTGTTCCTTGTTTGGCTTTCTGGTGCCATAGAGAACAGCCTGACCCCCTCCTCTCTGTGGCATCCCCTCAAGTATTGGAACACTGCTATCATGTCACCCCTGGTCCTTCTCTTCGCCAGACTGGCCAAGCTCAGTTCCTGCAACCGCTCTTTGTATGTTTTATTTTCCAGACCCTTTATCATCCTGGTTGCTCTCTTCTGCACTTTCTCTAGAGTTTCAATGTCTTTTTGTAGTGTGGTGACCAAAACTGGATGCAGTACTCTAGGTGTGGTCTGACCAAGGCTTTATAGAGTGGTACTAGTACCTCTCTGGTCCTTGATTGTATCCCTCTATTTATGCAGCTCAGGACAAGACAACAGACAACACAACTCAGAGCTGGATTGGAGATAGTGATAGAGAAAGATGGAGATGGAGAGAGAGGGGGGAGAGAGAAAGGGGAGAGAGAGGGGGGAGGGAGGGAGGGAGAGGTATAGGCTTAGTCTGGCAAGATTCTGTCTATTCTGTGTTAGCAAATAAAGAACTGAACTTTAGCTGGATTGTTCTATGTTGTTCTTGAGTTAGGCCTGGATTACACCTTCCTTACTGGGAATCTTAAACACATACATGCAGAGACAAAATCCCCTTCCTATTAGGATTTATTTATTATAATTATGGGCATACTGTAGCTTGAGAAGCTCTTGCCATTTTAAGTAGATTTAAAACACAGCTACACTGAGAGTTAACAAATTGAGTGAGTAAGTGTAATTTAATAATGCCTAATTTCATAAGGGATTCTCAGTGTGTTCTAGTGTGTTTTGGTTCACCACAGCACTCGCAGACCTTTTTACAAGTTTCAGTTTCCAAAGCGGGGAAACAGGGAAGATGCAATTTTGTATTAAACAGGTTGGTTTCCACTTAGTTTCTATCCAGCTAAAAATGTCAGATTGATATGTTTGTGAGTGACTCAAGAGGAACAATTCTCTTCTACAAGCACCTTGAGAACACTTTCCCATTTTCATTTACTTCTTGTGAGGCTTTCCCTAATGGATTAAACCAGATGAAGCAGAGATCAAGTTGGTAGGTTGGTATCTGGCTGACAATGAAATAAGAAGGCTTTAGTTTATTTATTTATTTATTTATTTTATTGTCAAGTACATGTTGGTAATATACATAGATAAAACATTGTTTATATACATAAAATGAGTACTGATAAGAGGGAACATTAGGACAGGGACAGTAGGCACGCTGGTGCACTTATGCACGCCCCTTACTGACCTCTTAGGAATCAGGTGAAGTCAACAGTGGACAGTCTAAGGGTAAAGTTTTGGGGGTTTGGTGACGAAACCACAGAGTCAGGTAGTGAGTTCCAGGCATTTACCACTCTGTTGCTAAAGTCATATTTTCTACAGTCAAGTTTGGAGCGGTTCACTTTGAGTTTGTATCTGTTATGTGCTTGTGTATTGTTGTGGTTGAAGCTGAAGTATTCATTGACAGGAAGGACATTGTAGCAGATAATTTTATGAGCTATGCTTAGGTCGTGCCGAAGGCAACATAGTTCTAAGCTTTCTAAGCCCAGAATTTCAAGTCTGGTTGCGTAAGGTATTCTGTTGCGAGTAGAGGAGTGGAGGGCTCTTCTCGTAAAGTATCTCTGGACACTTTCTAATGTATCTATGTCCGATATGCGATGTGGGTTCCAGACAGATGAGCTGTATTCGAGGATTGGTCTGGCGAATGTTTTGTATGCTCTGGTTAGTAGTGTGATATTACCGGAGAAGAAGCTACGTAAGATTAGGTTAACAACTCTTGAATTCTTTTTGGCGATGTTGTTGCAGTGGGCTTTGGCACTTAGATCATTTGATATGAGTATTCCAAGGTCTTTGACAGAGTGAGGGTCGTCTGTAAGGTCTTGACTTTTCAGCTTGTATTTAATGTTCCGATTTTTTTTTGCCAATGTTTTATTTTATTTATTCAATTTCTGTAACCACTCATCTCAGCCAAATGACTCTATCTTTACTCCCAGTTATGATATCAGAGATGACTGTTGAAACTGTAGACAGTTGAAAGAGTTCTCATTTAGTAGCCTCCTGGTTCAGGAAACAAACAAGCAAACAAAAAAAAGGGAATAAACGAAGGTTTAATCCTTGTGGCAATAAGGTAGTTATGACAACTGAAAAACAAAGTCCTTGAATGCTCCATGCATGATTCAGAAGAAATGCTTCAGATCTTCTTCGAGTGTCAATATCACACATATCTGCTCTTCAGTAATGTAGTCCCACTTCTCTGGAGAGCTTCCACAATCCTTATGAGAATAAAGGGAAAGTTCAGGGCCTTTAGAAATCATATTAATTTAATTAATGAACTCCTGCAAGCAGCGGCATCTTATTTTTAATGTTTTCCCAGAAGCTAGAATAAAGGCAGTTTGCTTTAATTGTGCTTACACTTGTATAAGAATCAACACATTTTTTCCAATCATTTCCAAGGACTGCACAGTCCTAAAATTAACCATTTGAAACAGAGATGTACATCAAAGACAATGTACATCAATGTACATCAAAGAGCCGAGATGGCGCAGTGGTTAAATGCAGCACTGTAGGCTACTGCTAGTTCAGCAGTTCAGCTGTTCAAATCTCACCGGCTCAAGGTTGACTCAGCCTTCTATCCTTCCGAGGTGGGTAAAATGAGGACCCAGATTGTTGGGGGCAATATGCTGAACTCTGTAAACCGCTTAGAGAGGGCTGTAAAGCACTATGAAGCGGTATATAAGTCTAAGTGCTATTGCTAAAGACACATAGAAGACTATTATAATATATAAGAAATTAGTTTCTAGAGTATTTTTTTATATTTTTATATGAAATACTCTGTTGCTCCTAAATGTCTATGGAGATTCTCAATCATCCAGGTTGTCCCAAAGGTTCTTTTTTAAAAGGCAATTGGACTTTGTTTCCCTTGAAGATGTTTCACTTCTCATCCAAGAAACTTCTTCAGATCTGCGAAATGCCTTCAAGGAAAAACAAAGTCCAGTTGCCATTTGAAAAAGCGCCTTTGGTTTGCAAGTTGCTCCTACATTATCTGTAATTTCTTTAGACGATGTTGAAATTTATTGTTGAAAGCAGTAGAAAAGATTGTTGTTTTCCTGTTTCATTCAAGCTAAATTCCTAAAAGCGCAAGTTCCAGATGACCCCTAAACGTAATGGTAAAGAGCCGAGGTGGCGCAGTGGTTAAAGAGCAGCACTGCAGTTCAGCAGTTCAGCTGTTCAAATCTCACCGGCTCAAGGTTGACTCAGCCTTCCATCCTTCCGAGGTCGGTAAAATGAGGACCCAGATTGTTGGGGGCAATAGGCTGAACTCTGTAAACCGCTTAGAGAGGGCTGTAAAGCACTACGAAGCGGTATATAAGTCTAAGTGCTATTGCTATATTGCTATTGCTATTGCTAAAGGTTCCCCTCACACATATGTGCTAGTCGTTCCCGACTCTAGGGGGCGGTGCTCATCTCTGTTTCAAAGTCAAAGAGCCAGCGCTGTCCGAAGACGTCTCCGTGGTCATGTGGCCGGTATGACTAAACGCCAAAGGCGCACGGAACGCTGTTACCTTCCCACCAAAGGTGGTCCCTATTTTTCTACTTGCATTTTTACATGCTTTCGAACTGCTAGGTTGGCAGAAGCTGGGACAAGTAACGGGAGCTTACTCCGTTACGTGGCACTAGGGATTCGAACCACCGAACTTTCTGATAGATAAGCTCAGCGTCTTAGCCACTGAGCCACCACGTCCACTAGATAGCAACAAAGAGATGTAGAAAACTCCTTTTCAGTACAAGATCATGCTCCTCCCTATCTGATAACCCTATTACATTCTACTCCCTATGTCTCCACCTCTTCCAAGGCTGCCATAATCCCATACCCAAAAAGAAAGAGCTCCTTATGATACGTTCCCTTTAACAAAAGCATTAAAATCTTGTAGGTCAGTGTTTCCCAACCTTGACAATTTGAAGATGTCTGGACTTCAACTCCCAGAATTCCCCAGCCAGCATTCGCTGGCTGGGGAATTCTGGGAGTTGAAGTCCAGACATCTTCAAGTTGCCAAGGTTGGGAAACACTGTTGTAGGTTGTAGATAAAGAAATATAAGTTCCAATAAGCTGAGCACTTCTAAGAGAATTCATACCCACACAACTATACATGCAGAAGAAAATCTCAGATCTGAGGCAAAAAAAAATGCATCTTGGTTTTCCAAGTAATGCTATGCCCCAGTGTCAAAATTAATTCTATCTGGACTTGAGAAGTCTTCTACTACACAAACAGAACATGTTGGGAAGAATAAGCGATTCAGTAGCAATAGCAACAGCACTTAGACTTATATACCACTCCATAGGGCTTTACAGCCCTCTCTAAGCGGTTTACAGAGTTCAGCCTATTGCCCCCAACAATCTGGGTCCTCATTTTACCCACCTCAGAAGGATGGAAGGCTGAGTCAACCTTGAGCCAGTGAGATTTGAACAGCTGAACTGTATGAGATGAGGTGGCGCAGTGGTTAGAGTGCAGCACTGCAGGCTACTTCAGCTGACTGCTAGCTGCAGTTCAGCTGTTCAAATCTCACCAGGCTCAAGGTTGACTCAGCCTTCCATCCTTCCGAGGTTGGTAAAATGAGGACCCAGATTGTTGGGGGCAATATGCTGAACTCTGTAAACCGCTTAGAGAGGGCTGTAAAAGCACTATGAAGCTGTATATAAGTCTAAGTGCTATTGCTATTGCAGCTAGCAGTCAGCTGAAGTAGCCTGCAGTGCTGCACTCTAACCACTGTGCCACCTCGGCTCATATGTTAATGTCATGTTTTTAGTAAGTCATTAATCATACTAGAAAAAAATATATAATAGCAGAATCACTGAGCTGGAAGAGATCTTGGGGGTCTTTTAGTCCACCTGCTCAAGCAGGACCCTATACCATTTCAGACAAGTATAATAATGAATAATTATTAAGCCTCCTCCCTTTGCAAAGAGCCCTCATGGGAAAAACTGGAAACATTTTGTTTTCTTAATTTGATCACTTTTTCCTCCTCTGTCACATCTGTAGCTACAGAGTACTGGCAAGCTCCAATGAAAAACAGCAGTAATGGATACTTCTTGGTCCTATACACAAGATGTACACAGCTGTGAGAACTTCACTCAAATTCTCTTCTCCTTTCATATAAAAAAATAAAAATAGGTTTCTTTCTTTTCCCTACCCAATGAACTAAAAATGATAAAGGGCCAGGTAACTGTTTAATATAGCAGTTGCTCTCTCTCTCTCTCTCTCTCTCTCTCTCTCTCTCTCCTCTCTCTCTCTCTCTCTCTCTCTCTCTCTCTCTCTCTCTCTCTCTCTCTCTCTCTCTCTCTCTCTCACACACACACACACACACACACACACACACACACACACTCACACTCATTTGGAGAAATGCAGATTGAAATTGTGGTTGGGTCTTGGAGAAGGAATTTTAGTCTCTGTGATAACAGCAATATTGTCATTCATATTTATGGCCCTATCTTCAGTTTCTTTTGTTTTTTTATCATACTTTAAATAAAGAAACTGTAGTTTTGATGACTGAATAGGTCTACATGATGTATGATGGGTTCAGAGTTATAATATTTTATAGTGTTATGTTAGTTATGCTAATTCTTAGTTTTTTCCTATATCTTATAGCCTAGATTGTTTTGATTTACTGAGCAGCTCAAGCCATTTAGCATTTTACTTTTACTTTTAGGAACTCTTATATCACTCTGTTTTATATTTTATATTGTGTTCTGCTGTGGAATAGCTTTTATAGTTTTAATACTAATTACAATTCTTTTATATAGATTTTAATCTTACAATGCTTTATAGTTTTGTGGTAGGGATGCTAACTCAGGCTAGTTCTTATGCTTTACAGCCTAGATTGTTATTGCTGATATGGTTATACGTTTTATCTTCTTACATCTTACGCTTATATCTTTATGGCTGAAATAAAAGTTTGACTTGATATAGTGGGAAGTAAACAGTTGTCTCTACATTGATGGATAAATTTTGATTAATTCCAAGGATGGATAAATGACGGCACCACATGGACTCAACTTTTGTGGATCCTCTTATATCTACCAATCAGAAAAATACTGAAATACCTATTTCCAGGAAATAATTGGACGTAGTTTATTTTTTATTATTTATTTATTTTTGTCAAGTACGTGTTGGTAATATACATAGATATAACATTGTTTATATACATAAGATGGATACTGATAAGAGGGAACATTAGGACAGGGACGGTAGGCATGCTGGTGCACTTACCTTACAGATAATTGGCACTTTCCTGTTAAGAGTGCAAATCTTGAAGCTATTCACTTTGTTAACTTCTATCTCTTTAATGTGATAATATGTGCATTAGGGATGATGGTATCATATAGAAGGGCATTGTATGCAAGAGGCTAATGTACCATAAATTGTCTATTGCATTCTCTACGAGTAAAAAATAGTTATATTCCTTAATGACATGAAGTTTAAAATTAAGCTTTCATTGGGGATTCATTCCACACTTGGAATATTAATACTTTGAAGAAAACCTTCATGCAGATAATTCCCATGAAGTTGCGTTCTATGCTGTTCATTATAATAGATTATTCTCATTCCTTCAACAATGTGAAGTGATTATCAATACTTCAGTAAAACTATCTGATTCAGATATTAGGTCAAATTGCCTTGAATCAAATATTTGAATAGCGGTAATTACCATATTTACAGCCAGTGGTACTCAACCGTTTCTTCACCCCAGACCCCTTTTAAATAACTTTTGTAGCCACAGACTATAGCTGTGGAGTGTGGACCCCCAAGACTTAATTCAAAATCTAAAGCATTAGACTTAATGAATGGTGGGGCGATGATAATGGGGGTTCTCTGAGGACCACTGCTGTAAGTGGTTTACAGAATCAAGATATTTCCCACAACAATCTGGATCCTCATTTTATTTGCCATTGAAGGCTAAGTCACATTGAGTCAGTCAGGATCAAACTTCAGGCTGTAGTTTGCAATACTGCATTCTAACCACTGCGCCACCACAGCTTTTGAATCACATAGTTGCATAATAGCATATTCTGGAAGCTACATTAACTAATTTTGGGTCTTGCAGAATCCTTTGGACCATAAACTAACCTCCTGGGCCACCTTTGCAACTAAGGAAAGCATGCTAAGCCACAAAAAATGAACTATCCAAGATTAAATCTAACCAGGATTTTCATATTGTATAAATGCGGCCAATAGTCTTTAACTACTGTTTATGTATTTTGTGCAAACATAAAAAGTGGATCTGATATCTTGGATAAATTGTGGTCCATTTGAGAGGAATAAATGGTACTATGTGAACTCTGCTGCTTAAAGCTTCTTTCTGAATATGTCATCCAAACAAAGCCATTTTATAAGAATGCTGATATAATTTAATGTCTTAGCAAACTACAGAGACATATTGCATCTGGCAAGGGAGGTCTGCAGGGGAAAAAAAAAGAAACTGCACTGCAAATATTTGCTAATGTAGATAAATATGTTCAACAACAATATCCAAAGACCTGTTTCCAGTTTACTGAATGTTCTAAATTAGCTGGTAAATGATTAAACACGATGAAGTGCTGAAATCAAAGCCCTTCCATTTGTAAAATAGACTTTAATCATTTGTTTGGGTGAGAGTAGCTTTGCTGTCATAATTCATACTAAATTTCGGCACGCCAAGGGATGCTTTTCAGCAGTCCTGTTGACTCTTTGATGGCTGAATGTTGTGAACAGCTTCAGCTGTTGGTTTTATAATTGCAGGAGCTTTAGCAGACTAAAAAGCTGCTGATTTTCATTTAGGACACTTGTTTTAAAGGAGGCACCATTGGATTGGATTTGTACCTTGTGTTGTGTCACGATTCATCTTTGGATTCATCTTTGATTGGCTAGGTTCAGCCAAACATATTAAGTCTTAGTAAGAACCCAGGTTGTGTTTGCATGGCCACCTTGATTGTGATGTGATTTCTTTCTATAGAATAGAATAGAATTCTTTATTGGCCAAGTGTGATTGGACACACAAGGAATTTGTCTTGGTGCATATGCTCTCAGTGTACATAAAAGAAAAGATACGTTCGTCAAGAAGCATAAGGTACAACACTTAATGATAGTCATAAGGTACAAATAAGCAATCAAATCATACTAGGAAACAATCAATATAAATCATAAGGATACAAGCAACAAAGTTACAGTCATACAGTCATTATTGGGAGGAGATGGGTGATGGGAACGATGAGAAGATTAATAGTAGTGCAGACTTAATAGCAATAGCAATAGCACTTAGACTTATATACCGCTTCATAGTGCTTTACAGCCCTCTCTAAGCGGTTTACAGAGTTCAGCATATTGCCCCCAACAATCTGGGTCCTCATTTTACCCACCTCGGAAGAATGGAAGGCTGAGTCAACCTTGAGCCTGGTGAGATTTGAACAGCTGAACTGCTGAACTAGCAATCAGCTGAAGGTCGCAGTGCTGTTTTTAACCACCGTGCCACCTCGGCTCCTAATAAATAGTTTGACAGTGTTGAGGGAATTATTTGTTTAGCAGAGTAATGGCATTCGGGGAAAAACTGTTCTTGTGTCTAGTTGTTCTGGTGTGCAGTGTTCTATAGCATCGTTTTGAGGGTAGAAGTTGAAACAATTTATGTCCAGGCTGTGAGGGGTCTGTAGATATTTTCACAGCCCTCTTTTTGACTCGTGCAGTATACAGGTCCTCAATGGAAGGCAGGTTGGCAGCATTTGTTTTTTCTGCAGTTCTAATTATCCTCTGAAGTTTGTGTCTGTCTTGTTGGGTTGCAGAACCAAACTAGACAGTTATAGAGGTGCAGATGACAGACTCAATGATTCCTCTGTAGAACTGAATCAGCAGCTCCTTGGGCAGTTTCAGCAAGTATTTTCCCTTCCATTTAGAAAATAGAAGAGGAGAGTTTGTGGCTTATTCAGTCTGCTACATTTTGCTGCCTCTTTAACTTTTAGGCTCTTAGATTGCTTGGCTGCTTCCCCATTGCAAGGAGCCAAAAGGATGAAAGAACCATTTCCTCAATGAAGGAGGTAGAGTTAAGAATAAGTGTCTGCTGGATCAGACCCCTGGCCCAAGGAACCCACTGATGTCCCAGCAGATGGACTTCAAACACTGACATGGTTATCAATAGAGTGGGTACTGATGTCCAAGGGTTGGACTTCAAGTAGATAATGTGCTGCAAACTGGGATGCAAATGACCACCAAAATAATGACAGGTCACAGAATCATAAAATCATGAGGCTCAAAGGGATCTTGGAGGTCTTCTAGTCTTAGGAATTAGGTACAATCCAGGAATGAGGTCAGGGGTGGGTTCCTCCCGGTTTGGACTGGATCGCCCGAACCGGTAGTGACCCGCTGGTGACATCATGGATCCAATTCGGTCGGTGCCGGTCCGTGGGCGCCGCCATCTTTTTTTTTGCATTTTTTTTTGCATTTTCCCCTTTTGGATGGCTTCTCTTCCGCTGCTTGAAAAAGGGCCCTCCCGCTCACCCCCGGATTAATACTGACCTTTATTTCTTCGCCTGAAGCGCAGCTGATCAGCTTCTCAGCTGTGTTTCGTGCTGATTCCTGCTACTGAGCATGCACAGAAGCCAAATTACACGAGGGGATGCATGCCACAGCTGCCCAATGCGCAGCTCTGGTAGGGAGCGGCAGATTGCGCAACCACTCCGGAGCCCTCTCTGCCGGTCCATCACGTGTGTTGCCATTTTTTCCCGGTGATTTTGGGTCACTTTTGCTTCTGCGCATGCGCAAAAGCAAATCGCGCCGAAATCTCGTGAGGGACCACACGCGTGTGTGAGATTTCTGTGAGATTTCGCTTCCGCGCATGCGCAAAAGTAAAATTGCACCGAAATCTCTCTCTTGCGCGCGTGTCCACTCACGAGATTTCAGCGAGATTTTGCTTGCGTGCATGTGCAGAAGCAAAATCGCATGAGGGGGCAGGCATGCATAGCAAGCGCGTGCTCCCCCGAAACTTGGAGATGCGCGCGCAGCACACCGGCACTGGTAAGACGGCAACCCGTCACTGTCATGCACGTGCAAGCATAGCAAGCGAGCAAGCACGAAACATTGCAATGCGAACCGGTGGCGAAGGTAAGTGGAACCCACCCCTGAATGAGGTACATTAAAACGAACTTATTTAATAATTTGGAAATGAAAGGGTTCACATACTTTAATTAAACTGCATTAGATTAAGTGAAGTAGGCAAGGAATATTTCTGTTTAATTTAGGATCATCAAATGGCAGGAGAATTTTATGCAAGCTTCTCACATTGAAGCATGTGTATGAATTTTTTTTATAGCAATAATATATATATATATTTTCTTCTAGAATTATAGGAAGCACTGATGTGTTGGTGAATCGGCCTGTTTGCATGTTTTGGCTTCTTTTCATTTTGTTTATTCATGTTCATTTATTTGCTGGTTTATATCCAATCTGTTCTCCAGAAGCTTAGAGTGGTTTACGTGACAATTCCTGTTCATTTTAACCTCAAAACAACAAACCTGTGAAAAAAAAGTTGGATTGAGAAAGAATAACTGGCTGAAAACTCATCCAGTATGTGTTCAAATGTCCTTAGTCCCAGTTCAATATTTTAACCAGTCACCAGACTGGTTCTCCTTCTTAATAAACCAGTGGAGAAAGGAAATCTTTACACACACACACACACACACACACACACACACACACACACACACACACACCATACAGTATATGTAACATTTGAGCATGTGGCATTGTTTGTCTTCCAAAAATGGACATTTTGAACATTTTTTTAAAAAAAAATGTCCAAATTTATGTAAGCCATCTAAAATCAAATATCCCTGGGATGTGTTCTGCAGTCATATGACCACAATTTAAAATGTTTGGGTTTTTTTTGCTGGCAACTAGCATTTACTTCTGGTTTCCATCAAAAAGAAAATCTCCATTGTGGACAATGGGTTTGCTTGACGATTGTCACATTCACCTAACAACTATCAGATACAAGAAATCAGGGACCAAGGTTGTTCAAATGAGTACAAGTTTATTCCATGCTATCTCTCTACAATAATCTGAACTACTAATGGTCATGACAACTTGGCAATGGATAAGAGTCAACAGAATTCACGGGCTGGACTTAGATCTCTTGTGGGCATGAAGTGGCTCGAGGCTAATGACACACTTCACCCCTTCCTTGACCTCAACCTATTCTCTCTTACAACCACCGCAAAATCATCATAAAATTGGGTTGCTCACCTGTGTGCCTAAACTTATAACCATCATGATATATATGCAAAAGAAATTCTGAGCTATGTCATGGTCAAAAGTTGAGCACTACTTGTATTAATTTTGTATATTTTAGTTCTTGCAAGAATATTATATGCCTCTTACTAGAAAATCACTCTTATTCCTTCTTAGAAGCATAATTGACTAAGGCATCTGCTTCAATGTTCAAATAATGTCATACCTTAAAAGACAATCTGTCACAGAATTTAATTTAAAATGGAAACCAATCCTGGACTATCAGTCACTTGGTTGAGTTGCTATAGAAAATGAATGAATGAATGAATGAATGAATGAATGAATGAATGAATGAATGAAAGAGCCGAGGTGGCGCAGCGGTTAGAGGCAGGTACTGCATGCCACTTTAGCTGACACTGATCCGCAGGTCAGCGGTTCAAATCTCACCGGCTCAAGGTTGACTCAGCCTTCCATCCTTCCGAGGTAGGTAAAATGAGGACCCAGATTGTCAGGGGCAATATAAATATACATTGCTTACTGGTGTAAACCGCTTAGAGAGTGCTTGCACTGTGAGGCGGTATATAAATCTCACAAAATAAATAAAAATAAATGAATGAATGAATGAATGAACTTAATACATGAATTTGTACTAAATTCAAAGTTTGAGTAATTTTATGTACAGAGTTCATGTTTCAATTTCATGGGGTTTTTAAAGCAGAAGATTTGATTTGAGCTATTGTATCTGAATAATTAACATGGTGATTTATAGTGTTGATCATGTACTGAAATGGGAAAAAGAATTGCAAGCATGAATGAGAGTGTTAACTTGGCTTTTTTGTCTTTTTCCCCTTCCTCTTTGGAGGGACTGTAAGGACTGCCTTCCCAACCACATTCAAAGTAGGAACTTCTGAGTCAATGTTTTCAAAAGGATTCCTTTAATTTGCAATTGTATGACAATCCATTCATTCAAAGCAAAGTCTAAATGCTTTCAGGCAAGGCAAGCATATTTAACCTTAATGCCCCACCCCATTTGGCAGGATGCAAGCACAATCAATCCACAAGTGTGTGACATTCCTTCCTGAGTATCCAGATGGCCATACGTTCCCAGCCCCCTTCCGTTCAACTGACTTGCATTGCCCCTCATAAAACCCTATCTTAAGATGAAAAGGCTCCCAGGTGTCTGGGATCCGGATATGTTATAACCTTTTCATCAAGCAGGACCAAGACCCCCCTTCTCCTTTTGAATGGCAGAGTCTGGAGTCTGACAGGGACTATTTTAAAGTATGAGTATTTCTAATTCCCACTTAGTTTGGAAGAATCTTCCTATAAAGGAAAATATCCTTAGGCTCTTCCAAACTCTTGGGACTCGGTTTCAGTGGACATGTTTGCTTCTCATGAAAATAAGACACAGTATTGAGTCTAAATAAAAGGACAAAGCTAAAACTTAGGTATACAAAAAAAAGCAAAACTTGAAGATGACACACCACAGAAGTCTTGACTGTTTTTCTTCTCCATATGCCATCAAAGAGCAACATACTTTTTCTCAGAATGTAGGTGGTGTTGTGTGTGAAATGAGGGAGGATTATGTCACACATGTGGGCAAAGCCATAATGTGATACCCCTTCTTTGGCAGGTAGATTTTGTTTTCTTTATTTTATTTTGAAATTATGTTAAACTTGATAATATGTGTTAAAGTTGTTTATCTCTAGATTTCAGCAATTGTGGTTAGAAAAGATTCTGAGGATAGATTCAGCATATTGAGAGAGCAGTTGTCTTAGCATGTGATGTAAAGCAAGACCATCATGATTGATATGTTCCCACCTAACTTGTTACCCGAAACTGTCAACTCAAGTTTGAGGTTTAGAGTATTGTGTGAGCCCAACCTATAAACTGCAAAAAGTGGAGTTGAGTGAAGGATTGGGTTATCTCCTGTGCAGGAATAGCAATTTTTTTACCCTTTTTGGAGCACAGAGCCCTAGTTAAGGGTAGGTATTGAAATTCTCTGTTTACTCAGTCAGTTTCATCTTTTGCATCAGGAGAAGTAGAGTTGGTGTGTGTGTGTGTGTGTGTGTGTGTGTGTGTGTGTGTGTGTGTGTGTGTGTGTGTGTGAGAGAGAGAGAGAGAGAGAGAGAGAGAGAGAGAGAGAGAGAGAGAGAGAGAGAGAGAGAGAGAGAGAGAGAGAATGATAATTCTAAAGAAGTATTTGTTGTATTCCAATTACTCCCCTTCTGATGACTATGCCAGAAAGATCTGATGAGTTTTACGAATCTTTCCTTCTGTTGGACCAGATTTTTTTTTTTAAAAAGTGAGCAGATTCTGAAACATCACTTTCGTGACTTGCCAACAAGTGATCAATACAGTCCAATCACCTTGATAGTTACTTTGATACATGCTACTGTATCAGGGGTGGGTTCCACTTACCTTCGCTGCCGGTTCGCATCGCAACGTTTCCCTCGTGCAATTTGACTTCCACGCATGCTCAGTAGCTGGAATCGGCCCGAAATACAGCTGAGAAGCTGATCAGGTGTGCTTTGGGCAAAGGAATAAAGGTTAGTTTAAACCCGGGGCTGGGCGGAAGGGCCATTTTACAAGCAGTAGAATAGGAAAAACCTTCAAAACAGTACAAAAATTCCCAAACAAATTCCCCCTCAAAAAGATGGTGGTGCCCACAGACCGGCACCAGCCGATCCAGTTACATGACATCACCAGCAGGTCGCTACTGGTTCGGGCGATCTGGTCCGAACCGGTAGGAACCCACCCCTCGTGTGATTTGGCTTCCGCGCACTCTCAGAAGCAGGATTAACCCGAAACACAGCTGAGGAGCTCATCAGCTGTACTTCGGGTGAAAAAATAAAGGTCAGAATTCACCCGCAGGCGGGTGGGAGGGCCCTTTTTCAAGTCGCGGAAGGGAAAAAATTTGCAGAAAATCTGAAAAAAAGCTGGTGGCATGCACAGAACGGCACCAACAGTGACATCACCAGCGGGTCTGAACCAGGAGGAACCCACCCCTGCTAAGGAGCCATCACATCTTCAGCCATGTAACAGTACATATTCTACCAATAGCCAAGTGAAGGGATAAAAATTGTGAAGCAACCTTTTTCTTGCTCAAATTCTAATGTGTGCCCCATTTTTGCTAATGTTTTAGGGATTTCATGATTATGAAATTATGAATGATTAATTATTCATTGCTTGTTTGTTTCGATCCTTTTTTATGTATATGCTAAATTTTGTTTCCTTATACTGCAATATAAATTCTTTCTAACAAATCCACTTTGAACTATGCACTAGAAGCAGACAAATTCACCTTCCCTAATTACATTAAATTATAGGGATACTGTATCAAATTGTTAAAACTAGTGGATTTTACCGAATGTTATGTAGAAGGAAATATTTGAAGTATTTTCAAATATCTGGAGATCAAGACTCTTGTGATTCTGTATTAGTTTTGTCCATAGCAAAGGGGAAGTACACTTAAAATACTTTTTAGTAGTTGATTCAGGTAGCACCACAGGTACCACAGCTCAGACAGATTTTGGTTTATTGAATGTGTCACTTCATACCTTAGAGCAAAGTTGAAACAATGCTAAGCTTCTTGGACCTTAATTTGGTTTGTCAGTGTCAAAGGATGCACTGCAACTGCTTGTCTAAATTTACTCAGTTACTCAAGTTTGTGGGAAATGAAGACCGGATCAAAAATGAACAATGGTGGAATGTCAAACTATAACTTTGATGTCTTATCTTATCACATCGCCTTGAAATGAACTGTAATTCAAGGTGACACAATGGCAGGTATTTGATGCTCTGTTGTGCATTGCATGGAAGAAGGAGTTTTTCCTTCCAGTAAGTCAGTCATGGGCATTTGCTTTTATTGACATAACAAACTCAATATAATAATACAGTAGGAGGTAATATAGGAAGTAATATAGGCTGTGGTACAGTTGAGTCAAAAATGAACCACAATGACTTTTTGATCAAACTCTGCAGGATAGGAGAGACATGAAGTGTCAAATCATGTCCCAACTTTTGCTCTATTTGCAAGTATGCTTCATTTTGTGATGGTGGAGTAGTTCTTCAAAATAGCCTTAGGGATGCTAAGAGACCCCTTGTCTTACAATAGTATAATATACAATAGAGTGAAAGGAGTCCTTTCACTAATGTTTATCATTAATAAGCTGTTGGACTATGTAACATGACATTCCCAACCAAATAAACCCTACCAATGGGATAACAGATGTTGCAACCAGATCACCCTTACATCCTAGCATGACATTCTGGTGTGCAATTTGTGGCACTCCAAATGTTGTTGAAATACAGCTCGCAGCATCTTTGTCAAGGTAACAAGAGAGATGCTGGGGATTCAATCACATGTGAAGAAGCATACATGTCCCCAAATGCTGTTGTAGATTATGACTAGGGGAATACTTTCTATGCCAGTGTTTTTTTTAATCTTGGCAACCTTAAGAGAGGTCAACTATTTTAAAGTCAACTCCCAGAATTCCCCAGCCAGGCATGCAGGTTGAGAAGCAATGGTATTGACAATAAGTTCTGACTTTGTTGCATTTCTGGTTATGCATTCCAAAAAACGGAAATATCACATATAAGTGATAGTAAATAAAATTATAGACTTTATTGATAAATTGAAAATAAATTTATTAGATTTTACTAGAGTCTGTAAATAACATAGATATGAAACTGGAAAGGTATCACTGAGATACCACAGAAGGAAGGAAGGAAGGAAGGAAGGAAGGAAGGAAGGAAGGAAGGAAGGAAAGACAGACACATTTTATTTTATTATTTATTTATTTTTATTTGGAGGTTCTTCTATGCCGCCCTACTCCCTAAGGACTCAGGGCGGCATACAACATTTTAAGAAAATAACCAAACAAATCATTAAAAACAATTTAAAAAACAATTAAAAACACATTTGATCCCCAAAGCTTTATGAAGTAAAAGTGTCCAAACCTGATGTGTAAAATATGTTTTAGAGAGTTATAAAGATCTCTTTAATGTAAAAATTCCACACTCTTAGTGGAATGCATGATAATTGCCATGTTAGACATATTACCTTTCCTTCCTAACCATCCTATTGCATCCAATCCTTGGCTGATCTAGAGATGTGTGGCTATTGCTACCTATTAGAGTCATGGCTCCTATTGCCTTCCTTTAACCATCTCTGCCAAAGATGCAACCATTGAACCAGAAGGGTGTAAATGGCTAATGGCTTAGCAATAAATAGTCTGAGAAGAAAATCGTCAGTGCATGTCCTACGAAAATGACAAGACAGAGAAGGAACAAAGCTGCATTTATCAGTTCCTCCTCTTAGAGGAGGACTATGATTTTTCTCCTTCTATTGGGTTCATGGTCAGCAGGGGAAGTCTTTATAAACATTTTTCTCACATTTTATAGCTAGGCACCTACTGTATTTTTCGGAGTATAAGACGCACCTTTTTACCTTCCAAAAGAGGGTGAAAACTTGGGTGCGTCTTATACACCGAATGTAGCCCCACCCAGCCACCCCCACTCTTTGATCTTTGCTTGCCAGCAATTTACCTTTTTGCAGCAAACAGCAGCAGAGCCTCATTAGCCACTGATTATCTGCCTCCCGACACTCAGCTGTTGCCGGCAAGCCCACGTGCTAAAATGAAAGTGAAACTAAAACTGCACGGAGTCAAATTGCTGGAGGGAGTCAAATTATTGTGCTAACCAGACTGTGCTGAAACTGGCTGTTTTTTGCTGCAAGAAGGTAAGTCAATAACTATAAATCTATAGAATGTTCAAATTATTAAACTTATTTTTAAAGATTGTTTTATTATTGTTCTAGACCAGGGGTCTCCAACCTTGGCAACTTTAAGACTTATGGACTTCAACTCCCAGAGTTCCTCAGCCAGCAAAGCTGGCTGAGGAATTCTGGGAGTTGAAGTCCACAAGTCTTAAAGTTGCCAAGGTTGGAGACCCCTGTAAATCTAGACAACTTAACAAAAGTTGGAGTAGATCTATTTAAATAATTGGGAGGAGTTAGTGTGATTACATTTAAGAAAACTTTCTGGGATTAATAAACTGCCATAATGTACATTTCTCCAATTCTTTGCTATTTCTATGGGTCAAGCACGCATGCACAGAAATACACAGCAAACAGTGTATATCATCTGTGCTGTTTGCTGTTTGGCTTTTTTCCTTGTTTTCCTCACCCAAAACTAAGGTGCGTCTTATACTCCGAAAAATACGGTATGTTCTCCCCAGATGTAACTGCATGAGATTGCACATAATTCTTAGCGATGAAGATGGAGAGTGCAGAATGTGTTCTCATGTTACTGAATCAGATGAATTCTTTATTGTGGTCTTTAACTATTTTGAGAAAGTTTCAACAGAGTAATACTAAATCTGAAAAGCTCTGAGATTCAAATTAATTATAAGAATGTTGGAACCATGGATAGAATAATGTTGTATTAATGCACTTCTAAAGTAAGATTTCAGATAAAGTTTTACCTAATCTAATACATTAAAAGGTATAAAGGATGTTAAAAAGTAATACAAATACATGGATATAGCCTTTTATCCAATATACTTAATAAACTGAATCTTAAATTATTTAAAATAGAGTGAGAAAGAGAAAGTAGAAGAAAAGGAACTAAAAAATAATGTAGTATTGCCTATCTCTTCACAATTTATATATGTCTTATCTGAATGGAGTCATGTTTCAAATGCTAGCAATGCAGATTTAACAAATGTATATGTTATTTTGGAATCTTTAGGAGTTATCAATCATAGAATGTGTACTGCTCTGCTCCCGTCACACACACACACACACACACACACCAAGAGTTCTACAAGTTGGGCGGCATATAAATCCATTTAAATAAATAAATAAATAAATTATTCAAACCCACAAACAGGTCCTCAGAAAGCACCCCTCTTGTGGAGGTTCGGATTCTGGCAAGAGTCACTAGATAACCAAGTCCAACAGGTACACACTGTTAAGGAGAATAAATCTCCATAGAGGCGATGTTGATCTTTCTTTCGGAACGCAGACATTTAGAAATAAAGCCGAAGTTAAAAGTTTAATAGAAAATATTTATTTCGGTACAAAAACAATAAAGTCTGAATAGTTACATTCTTGCTAATTAAATGCGACCGTTCCGATCAGAGCCAAACCACAAGAGAATAATGGAGAATCAGGAATGCACACATGCGCAGAATATAGCAATAGCACTTTTCTTATATACCGCTTCATAGTGCTTTACAGCACTCTCTAAGCGGTTTACAGAGTTCAGCATATTGCCCCCAACAATCTGGGTCCTCATTTTACCGACCTCGGAAGGATGGAAGGCTGAGTCGACCTTGAGCCTAGTGAGATTTGAACAGCTGAACTGTTGAACTAGCAGTCAGCCTGCAATGGCTGCATTTAACCACTGCACCACTTCAGCTCTTCAGAAGATCACATTACATGTCCTGCTTGTAATGGAATGTACCATAATATTAGAATAGGGATGCATCACTCTGCATATACATACAACTGACAATATTCACTACGTGACACACACGAAGTCCAGGAAACCATTCCATGAGTCGAACAGGTCAGGATACATGGCACAGAACTGAGCACATTGCTCTAGCAACACTCAAGTCTTCAGGGCAGGATTAAGTAGGTGCAGCCCTTCACGAGGAGCGAGGTTACCTCCTAACGAGTAGTCTAGCTGACCGGCATGCTGCCTGTCTCCTCTCTGCCCTACGTGTACTTGGATCTGGGGGAGGTGTGGACTCCACCTATTTTTTGTCAGTAATGGGTGGCAGCTGCTCCCGGTCCTCACCTGTAGCCTCCTGGACAACTCGCTGCAGCTGTGGTTCGTCTTGCTCAGTCTCAGCATGTCACTCATCTGATTGACCCATCTCAGACTGTTCCATCAGGCTAGCACTCCCTCTTTTTTTAACATTTATATATTCTCACATTGCATACATAAGTGCTTAGTGAACAGCGCATTGTCTGGATCAAATTATTTTTATACAATAATATTCTTTCCACTCCTAATTTCTACCTCTACTGTCCAACCATTTATAAAACAAGTCCCATGTTTGGAAAATACTCTGAATCTTCTTTTTCTTTTTATGTCAATCTATCCATTTCTGCACAATCTATTTTTTTAATTACATCATTATCTGTGGGTGTTTCCTCATTTTTCCAGTACTGTGCATATACAATTCTTGCTGCTGTTCCATCAGGCTAGCTGTCAGACCTGGAAGCCAACTTTTGCATTGCCACATTTACTGCTGTGGGAAATTGGAAGGAGGGATTGAATGGAGCATGGGTGATATATAGTCATAATAACATTCCTTTCTCAGAGAGTCAAGGACACCTTGCCCTGCACCTGGGAGGCTGGAACTGGGAGGCATCTCCAGTTGGGACGGTGCTATGATTGGACCATGTGATGGACTTGTGGGTGTGGGGCAGGGACTTGGACTTTCTTTTGGGTGGGGAAAACCTGGAAGCTTTCAGACTCGGTTTTTCCCAGATGTGCCAATATGACATCTCTAGTAAAATGTAACTTTGAGGAAACTCAAGCCTTGGAGTTTTATTTCATTGGGGTGTTATTTGGAACCCTGACAATGGCACTCTTTGAGCGCCGATCTGGGCCATCCCTTAGCCCAGTGCTTTCCTCCGCTGACTCAAACTCCTCCTCCTCCTCTGAAGTCACATCTGGATTCATGACAGAATGTATTTGAAGATACAGGAAATAGTTTAAGAAAAGGTTCCATAAAGAGCTGCCAATATCTCTACAGAGTCATAATAAGGCAAGGGCCAAGGATTCAGTGCTTCTAAGCTATGTGGACAGTCCTTCCGCAGAGGAGAACTAACCATGTATCTACTGAATTTTTAAATTGGAGCAATGAAAAATCCCTTTGCTGTTTGGTAATTGTAGCTTGTCTATATTTTGTTGGTTTGGAAGTGTGTGCCTTCAAGTCTGTTTTTGACTCCTGTTGACTACCTGGACAAGTCCCTGGAATTTTCTTGGCAAGATTTTTCAGACGTGGTTTGCTATCACCTCCTTATTAGGGCTGAGAGGAAGTGGCCTTCAAAGTACTTATCTTACGACAAAATATTTCTGATGTTATTACACTTTTTAAAATTATTCTTTCTTTTGATTGTATACCAGCAAGAAACTTTTATAGCTGATGGCATCTATATAGTCTAATCAACAAACAACGAAGGAAAATGAAGATGCTATTAGTTCATGGTTAGGCCGTGGTGGCGAACCTATGGCACGCGTGCCACAGGTGGCACGCGGAGTCATAGCAGACGGCACGCGAGCGTTGCCCACTGGCAAACCGGAAGTGCAGAAAAACGCACTTCCGGTTTGCCGGTGAGCTGTTTTTTGCACTCCAGAGGGTTCAGGGAAGCTCCCTGAAGCTCCGGAATGCAAAAAACTACAAAACGGACAAACCGGAAGTGCATTTTTCCGCACTTCCGGTTTGTCCGTTTTATAGTTTTTTGCATTCCGGGGCTTCAGGGAGCTTCCCTGAACCCTCCGGAGTGCAAAAAACAGCTCACTGGCAAACCGGAAGTGCGTTTTTCCGCACTTCCGGTTTGCCCGTTTCGTCGTCCCAGGCTCCGGTAAGGCCTTTGCGCGGGGATGAGGGTGTGTGCGCATGCGCATGCGCAGGGGGCAGCATGGGGGGGTGTTGTGCGCATGCGTGGGGGGGAGGGAATGGGTGTGGGCACGTGAGCGCGCGCTAGCGCACGCACCCCCCCTTTTTGGCACGCGAACCTAAAAAGGTTCGCCACCACTGCTATATGGTCTAGACATGGGCATTCTCCAGTTTGTTCCTAAATGCCATAACAGAATATCCATGATGGCACAGTGGTTAGAATGCAGTATTACAAGCTCACTCTGCCCACAGCCTGGAGTTTGATTCTGACCAGCTCAAGGTTGACTCAGCCTTCCATCCTTCCGAGGTCGGTAAAATGAGGACCCAGTCTTTACTTCTGTTCCCTCCACCACACTTCTTGGAGATCAAATCCAAAGCACTGCACAGTCCTCATCTTCATCTATCTCAAAATTGAAGTATGCATGCTGCCCTGTGTGTTCCTTGAAGGAAAGATGGGTTCTAAAAAAAATCCATAGAAATAAATATATGAAATAAACCACATATCATTCTTTCTTGGGTTTCAGAGGAGCACCCATGTTGGGTTCAAGCCAACAAATCCATCTCCATTAGTAAGCTTTCCAATTTCAAACCAAGGATGCCTTTGGCTTCTGCGTCAGCTGTATTTTATCACTCCAAAGCACCAAGTCGGACTGCATCAATAAATTCTGTATTAGTGAAATGTGCAAGGAAGCAACAGCCTTATCTTAATTAAGCAAAATATATGATTCCTGCCAAAATGAGACCAAGAGCTAGTCAAGCCTGCAACAGACTACTTTCCTTTGCTTGCATTTGCTTCTAAGATTGAAAATATGGAAAGCTTGTGAATGAGAAGGAAGTCACCAGAGGGTGCATGCAAGGTTGTGCGATCAAGTGAAAAAACAAGCCAAAGAGGTGGCTCACTAAGCCAATGGTGCTTAATTTCCAACTCCAGTTTTTCCTTTTTCTTTTCTTAAATCGGGTATTCTTTCCCTTAACCTAAGGGGATTTCGAAAACCAACGGGCACTGATTCTTGAACGCTTAATGAACTTCGAAAATGGAATTCATCCAACATGATACGCTCAACTGCATTTTTTGCTTTCAGATGAAACTACCTAAACATTTTGGATACTTTCAAGGTCGAATTGGCTTTCCAAATTAAATCTACCTGACTCAATTTGTGGCATCAAATAAAATTAACAAATTTTCCAAATGGAGCTGATGGTTTAGCTTCCACTGTTTGAGTCATCTTCCAAATGGGGCAACATATTGCGTGTCAAACCTCAAAAAGGATCAACATATGCATTTTTAAAATAAAATAGCTCTGTGTAGTTTAGATTAAAATGCATGCAGAAATTAACAATTAATATATATATAAACAAAACAAGTTCTGTAATACCCCTCACTGGAAAAGCATTATAAGATTTTTTTAAAATCCCAAACACTCAGAAAGCACAAGGTTAACAAATGCTACTTACTTTCATTAATCCAGTACTATGCCAAAGATGCTTATTCAAAAGGCAACTGGACTTTGTTTTTTCTTGAAGATGTATCTCTTCTTATCCAAGAAGCTTCTTCAGTTTTTCAGTAGAACAACCATGACCTGGATGACCGAGAATCTCCATAGACATTTAGTCCAGTGCTATGATCCTGTGGAAGTTCTATGGAAACTCATTGGCATAAACAATTGCATTTGTTCTGGTCAAAATGAGATGATTGTAGTAGGTCAATATGTGTTTTCTGAAATAAAATTAGAGGCGTTTTAAGATACCATATCTCTTTCTTGCTGGCTGAATAAATTACCATGTCTCCAACATGCACGGTTGATATTTTTGAATTTGTGAATTGCTTTTCCGCATCCAATAGATTCATATTATTTTTTTTCCTTGCCTGTAAGTATTTGTTGTGAGGAGAGTGCTTCATAAAATCTTTTCTCCCTCCCATACTTACCTCCTAATTTATTTAGCGATGCTGGATGGGCCCATTTTAAGCAGGTGGCTGCAGAAGCTCTTCAGTCATCCCTTAGAAGAGATGACAGCTTTATTTCAGCAACAGAAAATCCAGCTAGTTCTGTATCCTCTCTTCCTTGACTTCCGAATTTGAGAATTGGAAACAGCTGGCAGCTCCCTTCAATGGATTAGTTCCAGTGAATGCTTCTAACCTTTAGGTAAATGCAAGGTCTTCGTAATATGTCTATATTCTCTGCTCACTCATCAGCTTTGTTGCTTCAGACTAAACACATTGCACAATATACAATGACATACAAATAAGAACAATTACTTCTAATGAAACAGTCTCGTAAATAGAAATTATCACCAAGGATTGTCCCTTATTCCAGGTCCTGCTGGCTTTTGTCAAGAGGTCTCTAAGCCCAATTGAGTTGTAAAAATTGACCGCTGAGTAGTTTGTTTATGCAAGCTACTTGTTTCCCATGCTTCAGTATTGGTTTCCTTTTTTTTTTTTGGCCTACAACACTAGCGGAAATCCTCTTAGCATATTAATTAACTCATTCTGAAATGGTCAAGGCAGAAACTTGAATTGTGGTTTTGCTACAGAGGGATAACAGTAAAAACTAAAGCCTCATCAGGCCTAGAAGCAATTTTCAAATGCATTTGATATCTGTGCAATTCAGCTTCATGTAAGCTTGGATTAAAGTTATGTGTGTGTGTGTATGTGTGTGTGTGTGTGTGTGAATATGCATGTAGGAAAACAGCCGAGAACTTAAGAAGTCTGCCAGCTATCCACTTAGTCCAATGTACTGGGTCACAAAGTGGTCAATGAGAATGCATTTTAGGAAGAAAAAAAAATAAAGCACTTGATGGGTGGGTGATAAGCCCTCTTTGACTGTACTCCAATAAAAGACAGAGTGGGGTAAAAAAGAAAGACAAAGTCAAGCCCAACATAATGCTTTCTTGAACACTGTTCAAATATAATAATAAAAGATACACAGCTGCAAAATTGTACTTTATTCACAGAGGGTGGGGTGAAACTTGAGATGATGTTTTGTTTCACAGAAAGGTTGTTAGCAGTCAAAGAACATTTCAGTGGGGGGAAAAATAGAACTTTTATCAAAAGAGCCGAGGTGGCGCAGCGGTTAGAGTGGGGTACTGCAGGCCACTTTAGCTGACACTGATCCGCAGGTCAGCGGTTCAAATCTCACCGGCTCAAGGTTGACTCAGCCTTCCATCCTTCCGAGGTAGGTAAAATGAGGACCCAGATTGTTGGGGGCAATATAAATATACATTGCTTACTAGTGTAAACCGCTTAGAGAGTGCTTGCACTGTGAGGCGGTATATAAATGTCACTAACTAACTAACTAACTAACTAACTAACTAACTAACTAACTAACTAACTAAATAAATAAATAAATAAATAAATAAATAAATAAATAAATAAATAAATAAATAAATAAATAAATAAATAAATAAATAAATAAATAAATAAATAAATAAATGGAAAAATAAGGCATTCTGATTGATTTTGATTCAGCTTTTAGGGTCAGTTCTACCATCCAGCCAAGTGAGGGGATTTCCTTAATGAGTGGCATCAATAGCAACTTTCCAGTTGATTCTTTACAAGCATTATTTTCTATTACAGACTGTATGTTCTGAAAATTGGTTCTTGACCATCACCATCACCCCAATTATCCAGTTGTTCCAGGTATTATAAGAATATTTCTCCTTTAACAAGTTTAAAAGAAGAGTCAAGTCCATCCCAGTCACATTATTTACATGTAAATGTGAAGAGGCATTGTCTTTTTCTTCACTTTAGGCAGCAATTTGTGTTGAGCTACCTTTACATGTCCTGTCATTCAGATAATGCAGTCAATTTTATATTTGCACATGTGCACATAGATTTTTATCAGATCCATCCAAGATTTTTTCAAACAAAATTGTTTCAATAGTTCAAACTGGAAATGTAAACCAAATCAGTTCTTCAAATTGAATTAGCGGATCCTCTATATTTTGCATTGCCCTATTCCAGGTTCACAGGTGTGGCATTCATAATCTTATTCATAACTGAGCTGGAAGGGACCTTGGAGATCTTTTAGTCCAACCCCCTGCTAAAGTAGGACACCCTATACCAGGGGTAGGCAAAGTTGGCTCTTCTATGATTCGTGGACTTCAACTCCCAGAATTCCTGAGCTAGCATGATTGGCTCAGAAATTCTGGGAGTTGAAGTCCATGAGTCATAGAAGAGCCAACTTTGCCTACCCCTGCCCTATACCATTCCAGACAAGTGGAAGTCCAGTCTCTTCTTAAAAACCTCCAGTGATAAAGCACCCACAACTTCTGAAGGACATCTGTTCCATTGGTTAATTGTTCTCACTGTTAGGAAGTTTCTTCTTAATTCCAGCTTGCTTCTTTCTTTGGATAGTTTCCTTCCATTGTTTCTTGCCCTGTCTGATGGTGCTTTGGAAAATAAGTTGACACCCTCTTCTTTGTGCCAGCCCCTCAAATACTGCAATACTGCTATCACTCCTAGTCCTTCTTTTCTCTGGCCTGGCCATACCCAATTCCTGCAACCATTCTTCATATATTTTTGTCACCAGGCCTTTAATCATCTTAGCTGCTCTTCTCTGCACTTTTTCCACAGTCTCAACATCTTTTTTGCAATGTGATGCCCAAGATTGGATGTAGTATTCCAAGTGTGGTCTTACTAAGCTTCTATAATCTCTAATCAATAAGGGTATACAAATCAGGTGAAATCCAGTTCAGATACACTATGAATTAGATCTCTGAATTTGGACTTTTGAGATAGACTGTACAGCTGGAGAAGGAGGTTGGGTGGGTAGGTGAGGGAGAAATTTCAGCAACCACACGGTGGCTTCCCAGTGAGGTGGCACATTCTGGAAAGAGACACAAAATAAGAGAACTGTGGAGTTTTAAACTGGATGGAGTAGGGAGGAAAATATTTAGGGTAGCCACACCTTAGAATCTCCCAGGGTATATTTATTAGCTGATAAAGGAGACTATTTATAGCTCAGGGTTGAGAAGAGGGGTCCTTGGTGTTCTCTGAGCTTGGTTGTTTTGTTGCAGATGTTTCATTACCCAAACTAGGTAACATCATCAGAAGTGAGAGATGTTTCCTAGTTTGGGTAAGGAAACATCTGCAAGAAAACCACCAAGCTCAGAGAGCACCAAGAACCACTTGTATCTGATAGGTTAGATGGTTATAGGCAAGATTCTGTCTTAGGTGTAAGCAAATGAAGAACTGGATTTTATTTGGATGCCACTGTGTCATCTCTGGGCTTAGGTCTGACATCTTCTGATTCAATAAATTTATGCAATATAATTCAGACATCTTCCAAAAGTTGAATCAAACTAAATATGGGCCTTTACCTCAATTATGATAAACTTGTTTTAGTACATGTACTGTACATACCATATTTTTCGGAGTATAAGACGCACCTTTTTCCTCCCTAAAAGTGGCTGAAAATTTGGGTGCATCTTATACTCTGAATGTACCTTTTTCAAAGCTTTTTTTCCAGCCCTAACTAGGTGCTAACGATCTTCCCAGCTCTTATCTTGCAGGCTTTTTCATTGTTACTCTCTCCAAAGAATGTTTTTCCAGCCCTAAGTCTTTGCAGAATTTTTTTCATTGTTCTATTTGCTCCGAATAAGTTTTTTTCTAGCCCTAACAGGTGCTAACGATCTTCCCAGCTCTTATTGGCTTGCAGGCTCTTTCATTGTTACTCTCTCAGAAGAAGGTTTTTTTAAGTCCTAACCAGGGGATAAAATAATGTGCTGAAGCTGACCAGACTAAGGATGCTAGCCAGATGAATACCTGGTAGGCAGATTGTTTTCCCCTATCTTCCTCCCCAAAAACTAAGGTGCGTCTTATACTCCGGTGCGTCTTATACTCCGAAAAATACGGTAAGTTGTATGAATGAATTGCATTGATTTGGAGGTATCCAATTTCACTCAATAGTTTGACTCCACCTGGCAATTTGATTTGGAAAGTTAGATCACCTTGGAGATGTAATAAAAATTAAAAAAGCAGTCTTTGAATCAAGTTTCCAGATTGAAGCTTTGTACAAGCCTACTAATGAAGAAATTTCACACAATATAGTTTTCCTCATCCTCCAAATCTCCCAAATAGGGCAATGGTTATTTCCAAAATATTGCAGAACAAAAACATGCATTTAACATTTCCTGCTTTCTCAGTTGGAAAGAAAATAAAAAATGGATAGGGGGACTATGCCTTTCTGTACTCACTGATAAATGAGAGCAAACCACGTGTTCCTTGCAAATAGAGCTGCCTAACTGTGAATCTGTGAGATTTTTGTTTTCTTGACAATGGCTTCTCTCAGGTCATCTGATTCTCAGGAACAGAAATATTCCATCTTTCATTGTTAACATCTTGGGGGAAATTGTATATAATTCTCTCTTCCAAATACTAGCCCTGACTGTGTAGAAATAAAGATACAGAGACTCAAGACCTCAGTATTACATTAAAAAGTTTATTTTATTTATTTTATTTATTTATTTTTGTCAAGTACGTGTTGGTAATATACATAGATATAACATTGTTGATATACATAAGATGGGTACTGATAAGAGGGAACATTAGGACAGGGACGGTAGGCATGCTGGTGCACTTATGCACGCCCCTTACTGACCTCTTAGGAATCGGGTGAGGTCAACAGTGGACAGTCTAAGGGTAAAGTTTTGGGGGTTTGGTGACGAAACCACAATGTCAGGTAGTGAGTTCCAGGCATTGACCACTCTGTTGCTAAAGTCGTATTTTCTACAGTCAAGTTTGGAGCGGTTCACTTTGAGTGTGTATCTGTTGTGTGCTCGTGTATTGTTGTGGTTGAAGCTGAAGTAGTCGTTGACAGGAAGGACTTTGTAGCAGATAATTTTATGAGCTATGCTTAGGTCGTGCCGAAGGCGACGTAGTTCTAGGCTTTCTAAGCCCAGGATTTCAAGTCTGATTGCGTAAGGTATTATGTTGCGAGTAGAGGAGTGGAGGACTCTTCTTGTAAAGTATCTCTGGACACTTTCTAATGTATTTATGTCCGATATGCGGTGTGGGTTCCAGACAGATGAGCTGTATTCAAGGATTGGTCTGGCGAATGTTTTGTATGCTCTGGTTAGTAGTGTGATATTACCGGAGAAGAAGCTACGTAAGATTAGGTTAACAGTTCTTGAAGCCTTTTTGGCGATGTTGTTGCAGTGGGCTTTGGCACTTAGATCATTTGATATGAGTATTCCAAGGTCTTTCACAGGGTGAGGTTCGTCTGCAAGGTCTGCAAGTTGTTATGGAAGTGGTCCGTAAAAATTGCCCAATCTATATTGGGAAGAGTAATTAATGTAAAAGATAAACTCAATTAGTAGAGGGAGAGAATAATTTGTCCAATACTTTCTCAAGGGTGAGACAGAACAGAACAGAACAGAATATTGGCCAAGAATTTGTCACTGGTGCCTAAGCTCTTAGTGTACATACAAACAACAAAGTGATAGGCCATAGATGATAAATCATAGTTACAGTCTTTAACCGTAAGATACAAACAACAAGTGACAAATCATAAGATACCAATAGGAGGTAGTAGGAAAGATGAGAAGATGAGAAATGAGAAGATGAAGAAAATGAGAAGATGAAGAAGATGAGAAGGATAATAGTATTGCAGCCTACTACATGGGTAAATATCTTTAGGGATAAGACAGTGCTATGGGAATTTGGTGTTTAGCACAGGGGTGGGTGGGATTATCCTTATATCTAGTTGTTTTGGCATGCAATGCCATATTTATTTATTTATTTATTAGACGCTCTTATATGCCGCCCAATCCCGTGGGACTCAGGGCGGCGTACAGCATGAGTAAGAAGCGTACATTTAAAAACAATAATCATAATTTAAGTAAAAATATAGTTAAAAAGAAAACATTATAAACACAACATTCAGGGGGAATTTGATTATCCTATTCACCCCATCTGCCGGAAGAGCCATGTTTTTAAGGCTTTACGGAAGGCCAGAAGGGTGGGGATAGTCCGAATCTCTGGTGGAAGTTGGTTCCAGAGGGACGGGGCTCCCACAGAGAAGGCCCTCCCCCGTGGCCCCGCCAGTCGGCATTGTTTGGCCGACGGGACCCGGAGGAGGCCCTCTCTGTGGGACCTAACCGGTCTTAGGGAGGTATGTGGTAGGATGCGGTCCCGCAGGTAACCTGGCCCTGAGCCATGTAGGGCTTTAAAGGTAACGACCAACACCTTAAATTGCAACCGGAGACTAATTGGTAGCCAATGCAGCTGGCGAAGGAGAGGTGTTACGTGGGTGTATCTTGGTACACCCACTACAGCTCGCGCAGCTGCATTCTGTACCAACTGGAGTCTCCGGATGCTCTTCGAGGGTAGCCCCATGTAGAGCGCGTTACAGTAGTCTAGCCGTGAGGTGACAAGGGCATGAGTGACTGTGAGCAAGGCCTCCCTCTCCAAGTAAGGTCGCAATTGGTGCACAAGACGGATCTGTGCAAAGGTCCCCCTAGCCACAGCTGAAAGATGTTGATCCAATTTTAGCTGCGGGTCTAGGAGGACACCCAAATTGCGAACCTGTTCTGAGGGAGCCAATTTTTCTCCCCCAAGAACCAAGGAGGGACAGTCGACATAGTCCTTGGGAGGCAATATCCAGAGCCACTCAGTCTTGTCTGGGTTGAGCCTGAGTCTGTTCACTCCCATCCAGACCCTCACATCGTCCAGGCAGCGGCACATTACATCAACTGCTTCACTGAATTGACACGGGGTGGAGATGTACAACTGGGTATCATCAGCATACTGCTGATACCTCACCCCATGTCGTCGGATGATCTCACCCAGCGGTTTCATGTAAATGTTAAACAGGATGGGCGAGAGGACCGAGCCCTGTGGCACCCCGCAAACCAGGGGCCTAGGGGCCGACCTCTGTCCTCCTGTCAACACCGACTGCGTCCTGTCAGAGAGGTAGGAGGAGAACCACCGTAAAACAGTGCCTCCCACTCCCACCTCCCCAAGACGACGCAGAAGGATACCATGGTCAATGGTATCGAAAGCCGCTGAGAGGTCAAGTAACACCAGGATGGAGGAATAACCCCCATCCCGGGCACGCCAGAGATCATCCATCAGCGCGACCAAAGCAGTCTCCGTACTGTAGCCGCGCCTGAAACCCGATTGAAAGGAATCCAGATAATCAGTATCCTCCAAAAGCCGCAGGAGTTGGAGTGACACCACCTTCTCAACAACTTTACCCAAAAAGGGTAAGTTGGAGACTGGACGGAAGTTTTTTAAATCCGCTGGGTCCAGGGAAGGGTTCTTGAGGAGGGGCCTCACCACCGCAGCTTTTAAGGGCTGTGGGATGGATCCCTCTCTCAAAGAAGCGATCACAACCGCCTGGAGCCAGCCGCGTGACACCTCCCTGCTGGCTGAGACCAGCCAGGAGGGGCACGGGTCCAATAAACAGGTGGAGGTGCTCATCGCTCCTATGGCCTTGTCCACATCCTCAGGAGTGACAGGCTCAAACTCATCCCATATAACAGGACTAAGACTCGCCCCTGTCATCTCGGCTTGCCCTGTCCAAATGGAGTCCAGGTCTGTCCGAATCTGAACGACTTTATCCGCCAGAAACTGAGAAAATTCCTCAGCTCTGCCCTGCAAGGGATCTTCAACTCCTCCCTTGGCTAGGAGGGAGCGAGTCACCCTAAACAGGGCGGCTGGGCGGGAGTCGGCGGACGCAATAAGAGCGGAAAAATGCGAGCATTTTGCCGCCCTTATCGCCACTAAGTAAGACTTAATGCAAGTTCTTAAAAGTGTCCGGTCAGACTCAGCTTTACTGGCTCTCCATCGTCGCTCTAGGCGTCTCTTTAGGCGCTTCATCTCCCGGAGCTCCTCAGTAAACCAAGGAGCCCTCCGGGATCCGCTGCCACGGAGAGGCCGCAAAGGCGCAATCCGATCTAAGGCCCCCGTTGCCGCCCGATTCCAGGCAGCCACTAGAGCCTCAGATGAATCGTGTACCAGGGAGTCAGGTATTTCCCCAAGTTCCCTCTGAAATCCTTCAGATTCCATTAGGCGCCTGGGGCGGAACCACTTAGTCGGCCCCGCCTCCTTGCGGTGGAGGAGTGGTGCCATGAAATCCAACCTCAGAAGGAAATGATCTGACCACGACAAGGGTACTGTGACTAAACCCCTCAGCCTCAGATCATCTCTCCACTGCCCCGAAAGAAACACAAGGTCAAGCGTGTGACCTCCCTCATGAGTCGGACCCTGAACTACTTGGGTCAGGTCCATGGTTGTCATGGAAGCCATGAACTCCTGGACTGCCTCCGAGGTTTCACCGGGCGATGGCAAATTAAAGTCCCCCAGCACCATCAACCTGGGGAACTCAATCGCCAGCCCTGCTACCGCCTCGAGCAGAACAGGCAGGGCCTTTGTAACGTAGCTAGGAGGCAGGTACACTAGCAAAAGGCCCACCTGGACCCCTAAGTCCAACTTCAGAAGGAGCGTCTCACACCCAACAATCTCCGGGGCAGGGCTCCTTCGAGGATTAAGGTTCTGGCGAGCTATAATCGCCACTCCTCCACCCCTTCCCTGGGGTCGCGGCTGATGCTGAACTGAGAACCCGTCCGGGCACATCTCGGAGAGGGGAACCCCCCCCTCCTGGCCTAGCCAGGTCTCAGTAATACATGCCAGGTCCGCCCCCTCTTCCAGGATTAACTCCCGTACAAGGGGGGCCTTGTTAGTAATTGACCTGGCGTTCAACAGCAGCAGCTTGAGCCCAGGGCCCTGACATCCCTGGTTACCAGGCCCTCGGGTTGAGCAAGATGGAACCAAACCAGAGGGGCCAGAACAAGAAATCGCTTGGAGACAGCGAGTTCTCGTTCCCCGAGAGCGGCCTACCCCTCTGCTCCCGCCATACCTACCTCTCCCTGTTATGACCGTAATCCTCCCATCCCCCATCCCATCAGAGATCCACTCCCCTCCCCTACTGGACCCCCGCTCTCCCGACAGACCATGCATACCATTCATACTACACCTGGGAATGGACCTAAGTCCCCCTCCACTTCTGTTTGCACACTCAGCAGAGGGGGACAAAGACCAAACCCCCGGCTTACTCATTCTGCTATAATCCATAAAACTCTATCACACAATCATACCCATTCATAGCCCACATCCTAACCACAGTCACAATGCTTCTGGGGTAAAAATTGCAAGGTTAATTATCACAAATGTTAAAATCAATAAAATTAATAAGGAGCATGTAAAGATAATCTCATTAAAAATTAAGTCAATCCAAGAGTTCCAGTGTCCAGTCATGGGAAGCCAATAGTCCAGGGGCTGATGGTGTGTCTCCCTATCCAGATGGTATCTATAAATCACGAGCTCTCTCCCTCCAAAGTCCGATGTCAGTCTGTCATAGGGGGAGGTCCCCCATAGATAAGGGGGGCCAGAGGAGGGGAAACTGGTCACAGTAGCAGTCCAGATGGAGGGCCCGATCGTCAGTGCGGCCCCAATAGTAAACACAGGTGATTCAGTGGTGCTGGCCTGCATAGCAGTATTGTTCAAATCCCGTTTCCAGGCTGTAAAAGGCACGGTGCTTGGCCGATGTTCCCACGGCATTCCAGTCGCCTCTAAAATGGCGACCTCCTTCCTTCCCGCATCCCACTTCAAGTTTCCGGCCAAAGACATAAAAATGGCCTGGCCCACAGCTGTTCAGTATTGGCAGTCCCGAGGGATTGCTGGGCGTTCGTCTAAGAGGGGATTTGGCTAGAAGGGCAGAATAACAAGCCGCAGCGAAAAGAATAACAAACACCAGCAGCAACGCTTGTTGGAAAAAGAGCCCAGCTGAGAACACTCAGCTGGGCGAGTCCAGCCTGAGACTTTAGCGGCCGAGAAATCAAATTCAAATCCCCCCTGAAGCAGTAACGATCTGTCTGCTTTACATACCCGGTATTGTCCAATGTCCTTGTTTTCCTAGGTTTCCTAGGTTCTTGCAGTTCCTGGCCAGTAGCCTTCGCGATGTTATTTAAAAAAGAGTTTTTTAGATGGTAAAATATTCAGCAAGAGCTCTGCGGCTTCACGGACGCCATTTTAATACCGCCGGCGTCTTCCCAAGCCTGGAACTCCCGATCTGCCTAGTCCTCGTGGCCGAAAGTCTTCCTCGACCCAAAACGGACTGGCGTGCTCCTGAGGTCTTCCAATTTCTTCCGGCCCGCTCAGAGATGGAAAAAGCTGGGTCGGGTCCTTGCAATTCTTATATATATATTCTTATATATAGCGGCATATATATTCTTATATATAGCGGCATCTTGAGAGGAGAAGTTGAAACAGTTTATGTCCAGGATGTGAGGGATCTGTCAATATTTTCTCAGCCCCCTTTCTGGTTCGTACAATATACAGATCCTCAATGGAAGGCAACAGGAATAACAGAGTCTTCCTTTTCATCCTTTCACTTCCTTGTCAAGATCTCCACTTTGTATTCACCATAATGACCTAAATTAACCTCAACCTGGAACAGTGTATGTCTATGTTGTGTGTGAGTGGCAGGGGAGGAGGAAAAACAGATGCTATAATGTATTAGAAAAATAATTGGAGACAACACTAGAAAATGAATTTGAGAGTTGGTAGGAGGAAAGAATAAAACAAGACTATTTTCCCCACAGAAATTTCACCTTATCTCTAGTACCTTATGTCTTATATCCAATGGCCCTTACAAAGAATAGCAATTTATCAGTGCTTCAAGATCAAAGTTTTGATTAGTCATCTTTATTATTGCTAAGATTAGTGAGGAACAGATTGTGGTGCCACTTTCTTTGATGCCACCATAGTTAGAACATGACGAATGTTATTTGCTGCTTGCTATTTCTGGAGATTTTTTTTTTCTACAATTCATATATGTGTGCTCAGTGAAGTGGAGAGGAGAAAAACCACAGGAGTCTTCATTTTAATTTGACAGACTCACCAGGTCATCCCTGGTGCCCTTTAAAATGTAGTTATAATAAGAGAATAGGGAAAAAAAGGAACTCCGTGAAAAGTAAATCACACAGCAGACCCTATCATTTCTTTCCCTCCAGGCCCTTCAGATAACACTATTGGGAGGTATACACAGATCTCAAGGATGGCCTTTGTAAGTGCTGCTGTGGCTAATTAAAGGAAAGGTTATGCTTTTGTCTCATGCTCCTTACCAAAAGTCGTGTGTGTGTGTGTGTGTGTGTGTGTGTGTGTGTGTGTGTGTGTGTGTGTGTGTGTGTGTGTGTGTGTTACTAAGGAGTGGAAGGATAGTACCAGTTACCTGGCACTGTAAATTCCACCTCAACATAAATACATTAGAAAGTGTCCAGAGATACTTTACAAGAAGAGTCCTCCACTCCTCTACTCGCAACAGAATACCTTACGCAACCAGACTTGAAATCCTGGGCTTAGAAAGCTTAGAACTACGTCGCCTTCGGCACGACCTAAGCATAGCTCATAAAATTATCTGCTACAACGTCCTTCCTGTCAACGACTACTTCAGCTTCAACCACAACAATACACGAGTACACAACAGATACAAACTCAAAGTGAACCGCTCCAAACTTGACTGTAGAAAATATGACTTTAGCAACAGAGTGGTAAATGCCTGGAACTCACTACCTGACTCTGTGGTTTCGTCACCAAACCCCAAAAACTTTACCCTTAGACTGTCCACTGTTGACCTCACCCGATTCCTAAGAGGTCAGTAAGGGGCGTGCACAAGTGCACCAGCGTGCCTACCGTCCCTGTCCTAATGTTCCCTCTTATCAGTACTCATTTTATGTATATAAACAATGTTATATCTATGTATATTACCAACATGTACTTGACAAAAATAAATACATAAAATAAATAAATAAATAAATTTTGCAAATAATGCATGCATCTTTTGCTACTGAACACATTCCTGTATTCACAGGACTTTCCAAAATATGCTTAAACAATTAATTTGATATATTTTTTTGCAGTTGCTTCAAGTACTTCTGATCACTGTAAGCAACACAAAGAAAGTAAGCAATCCGCCATCTAGTTCAATCAGTAGACATCTCCCTTGGAGATTGTGAAGGTCTTCATTCTGGATCTTCTAAGATACGGAGCAGCCTGAGCTGCTTAAAAGCTCAGGGCAATTGGTTGTAGGGCACTCCCCACTCTTCTGATTATGTGATTATTCTAACAGAAGTATCTAATGGGATGATGCATGGAAGTTTCATAGGTTTTAGTAACAAGTGTGCTAGTTTCTACTATTAATGGACACATTTGCCAATAGCTGCATTAGACAGGTATAATTAGGGCAATTTGACATGGCTGGAAATGCTGCAGGATTTTCCTATCTGTATATCTAGCTACCTATTTACCTTCCAATATTCTTCTAATGGAACTCAAGGTCTCATATCCCATTTTGGCAGGTTTCCATCCAGCCATTGACAGCCTAATTTGTATCTCTTTCTTTTCTTAAAATCAGATGCAACCATGAACTCTTTGAGTATTATCACAACAACTGTATGAAATAGTTCTGTACACTTCAGCTGTACATTTTGCCAACTCATGTAAGTAGGATGAAACATAAAATTGTTGGACACTCAGTGTAAGATGCAACTGTTCTCAGATATACATTTCTTTATTATTTATTACATTGATTGACTGCCCGTCTTAGCATAGGGCAGTGGTTCCCAATCTTTCTAATGCCGCGACCCCTTAATATAGTTCCTCATGTTGTGGTGACCCCCAACCATAAAATTATTTTCGTTGCTACTTCATAACTGTAATTTTGCTACTGTTATGAATCGTAATGTAAATATCTAATATGCAGGATGTATTTTCATTGTTACAAATTGAACATAATTAAAGCATAGTGATTAATCACAAAAACAATATGTAATTATGCCAGATCAGAAATTCTCGGACCAGTCTTTGCAAGAGCACAAGGAATATCATCTTCCACAACAAGTCTACTTCTGTATTTAGACGATAACCAACAAGTGTACAGCAATATTTCTCAATCTCAGCAACTTTTAAGGTGCCTGGACTTCAACTCCGAGAATTCAAAGCAAAGCTGGCCCCTTAGCTGATGCTGTCAAAGCTCGGCCGCCAGGCATCACAAACGCCTGTCACCAAATGGCACCTCTCCTGACCAATCGGAGGGCTCGGGCGAGTCGGCCAGGTTTGTGGCAGTGGGGGGGGGGAGCTGAGGATGCCGGGGCGACCCCTGGGAAATGGTCATTCGACCCCCAAAGGGGTCCCGACCCCCAGGTTGGGAACCACTGGCATAGGGTAACTCTGGCAATTTACAATATTCTTTGCTTCCGAAACTTTTCTGTCAAAAGTCATGGATTCAGAAGCTATTGATGATAGAAGACATTAATAATTAAGGCCTGTGTCAGGTAGTTAATAACTATCATGAATTTAGTTGTACATATCCAATCAGTAAATATTTATGATTCTTTCCATAGATTGCAGTTCATTTTCCAATGTCTTGTTCTTTAAATTACTCTTATGCATGATATTATTTAGGTATCATCTTTTGGTAATGCAGATGTGACTCTATTTACTGCAATCTCATCCTATATACACACCTACATGTATACACATGAAGTAGTTGGTATGCTAGGGTTGAAAGGGACATTTAGCCTTTTTAATCTTCTTAATAAGTTTAATTGAGTCTATTAACATAAGTTAATTAGACTAATTAAGTTGGTAAGCATCTTCTCTTTAAGTCTTTGCCAAAACAGGACAGTTAAGGTCTATGGCAAATCTGCTGAGATTAATGGTAGTTTTATGCTGTTGTTAATTTGATCATATCCTGGAAAGGTAATCTGTCTGCAATCAGTTCTGCTCTAAATGGATCTGTCTTTTCTCTCCTCCTAAAAGATGGATTGACTTGATCATAAATATTGCAGGCTAGCACAGACTATTTTGTGCTGATCTCAATAAGTAGAAATAAATTGTAACATTTAATTATTTTCTCTTTTAAAAAGAATTAAAGCTAACATGTATGTCTTGCCCTGCAGCTTTGCAAGGTCTGATGGGCACAGTGAGAAATAATTGCACTTCTCCAGTCCGTTGTTTCCAATATCGGCAAGGGAGAGAAGTCACACAACCATAGAGGCAAGACCAAAAGATTGTAAAATATGCCCATTTACTAGTGCTGAGCAGAGATAGAAAATAAAGGAGAGGAGAGGAATCACTGGTAGTGTTATACTCTGTATTTAAGAAAATTCTTCAGGAGAGATCTCAAAAACTATTTTCTAAGGTTTAATGTAGTTTAGATAGGGGAAAAACCATGATCCCTCTCATTGAATCCTCCTGGGGGAGGATGTGGCTACATACTAAAGAGAAACTGTTAAAGAAGCAGTATTTTAGGCTTGATCTCCTTGGGATAAGCTAAAGAAAGAAGCCAAAATAAAACATTTCCCCAGCTGTTAGATTGGACCCACTTGTAAGTGAATCCAACAAGAAGAAATTGCTGGCAGAGTTACTGTTAGTAGAGGCCACCTTGTCCTTATTATTGGACTAGGACCGGCTCTTGCCATGCTTGGCCATATTGTCAGCCATGAGGCAGGTGTCTGGTAAGCACGACAGGCACTGAGTTCTTGATTGCTCCAAAAATGGCCAGTTTTGAAAAAAAATAAGCAGAAAGGAGGCTTTCAAAATGGCCACCGCTATTAAAGAGGGCCGAGTGTCACTCAAAATGGCTGCCAAGTGAAGTATGGGAAAGGCAGAATAACAGAGTTGGAAGGGACCTTGCAGGTCTTCTACTCCAACCTCCTGTTCAGGCAGGAAATCTTATAACATTTCACACAAATGGCTCGCCAATCTCTTCTTAAAAACCTCCAGTGATATGGCACACCTACAACTTCTGAAGGCAAACTGTTTCACTGATTGATTGTTTGAACTGTCCGTCAAAATTTCTCCTTATTTCTAGGCTGGATCTCTCCTTGATTAGTTTCCATCCATTGCTTTTTGACCTGCATGGTATGGGGTATGGTATGGTATGGGGTATGGTACAGAGGTGGGTTCCTGCCTGTTTTTGCCGGTGCGGTTAATAGCTGTTGTTCGGCGCAGAGCCGAAGACGCTGCTGCCGTTCGTGGGACGGGAGCTTTCCCCGGGCGCTTTCCCTGCCCCATGGACGCCGCCAATTGCGTTCTTTTGCCCTCTGCGCATGCAGAACACTTTGCGCATGCGCAGAGGGCAAAAGAACGCAATTGGCGGAGTCCATGCGGGTGGCGGCAGCGCCCGGGGAAAGCCCCCACGCCGCGAACGGCAGCAGCGTCTTTGGCTCTGCACCAAACAACAGCTATTAACCACACCGGCAGGAACCCACCTCTGGTATGGTATGGTATGGCATAATATACTGATGAGATATGATGTGATATGATGTGATGTATAAACACAACAACTATGAAGCTTTTCTATGTTTTCCTTATTAATTTTTTTTCCTTTAGTAAGGGAAAAAAAATAGAAGACTCACAAAAAAATTAAGAGAGTTACAATTAGGCATTTGTACTGCTAAAGAACTTTGTTTAATCTTCATTTTTAGGTTAACTGACAAATTTACAGTTCCCAAAGTAATTGGAAGATAGTTATCCTTCGAGCCATGCACTTCCCTGACTGTTCCGAGGCAGCTGCCAGCTGAAAAGAAAATGCATTGCAAATAGTGTATATTTGGGAAGACACATAAAGAAAGCACATCTTGTGGGGAAAAATGCATAGCAGCATACATATATTAGAGAGAGATGTGCATAAAAGACCACATTAAGAAAAGCTGTTATGATAATAAATATGAATTTTCATTTTTTCCCCTTTTAAAACAAAAATCCCTGCAGGATAATATATGATAATTTTATTCACCCAAGTACACACAGAATGGCTAATGACTAGATACAACTCATTTACCCAACGTTACCAGCTCCATGAAAACAAGGGATATTAATTGCTCAAGAAAAGCCGTATCTGCATGGAGCTTTTCGGGCAATTGGGCAGGCGGAGCGACATGGTGAGCAATGTGGGATGTTCTACTTCAGAGGTCTTCAAAGTTGGCAACTTTAAGACTTGTGGACTTCAACTCCCAGAATTCTCCAGCCAGCATAGCTGGCTGGAGAATTCTGGGAGTTGAAGTCCACAAGTCTTAAAGTTGCCTGTTCTACTTGGTTAAATGTCCTAACTCAAGAGTCCCCAACCTGAAGTTAAGCGAATAGCGGTTAATTTGGAAGGAAATTTGAAAATAACTGGTGAATATCCCAGATGACAAAATTAGAAAATTAGATTTTTTTTCTTTTTTCTTTTTCTTTTTTTGAGATGGAAATAGCAGCATGTACCTAGAAGAAAGTACTACATAAAAAGAATAATAATATGTATGATAATGGTTAAAAAAATTTATTTAGAAGAGATATGAGTAGTTTAAAATTGAGGTTAGCATCAGTCTGTCGAACATAAAATGAGTTAGTATAAAAAGAACTCAAGGAAAGGTAAAGAAAGTGAAAGAGGAAGTAGAAGGGGAGGAAGAGAAGGTGTAGAGAAGGTAGAGGAGGAGGGAAGGAGTTGGGAAAGTAGGAGGAGAAGTTGGAGATAGAGAGAGGGGAGTGTAATGGAATAAAGTAGAACAGACTGATGACTGATGAGGCAAGTGTTGAATAAGACATTGATTTTTGAATGATTGATTATATTGAAAAATATGTATTTTTATTGTAATATTTTAAGGTATATGTGTATTGAATTGTATATGAAGTGATGGAGAAAATAAAAAAAATTGAAAAAAAAAAGTCCCCAACCCCTATTCAGAACCGGGCTGCCCCTCACACAAAACCATCCTCCCCCCCCCCCCGCACGCCAGGCTCCCAACCCGAAAAGGTTGGGGAATGCTGTTCTAACTTATTCATTTGTAGCAATAGAAGAGAATATTTGTAGCTCAGGGTTGGAATGAAGGGTCCTTATTGCTCTCTAAGCTTGGTTGTTTCTTGCAGACATTTCATTACCCAACCTAGATAACAAAATGTCTGCAAAAAAAGCAACCAAGCTCAGAGAGCACCAAGGACCCCTTATTCATTTGTGTCAAATATTCCGTTGCAAAAATATGAAATTGCAGCATTTGTGCAGTGGCCTCATTGTGCATCTGTTGACATTAGAGTTTGCTGCTGATGCTGCTGTATCCATCTCTGTCAGACTCCCAGACGCAAGCATAGCAGAAATGAGCCAAACATTTGACATGGCAAGGCTGCATAAGAATGTTGTTTTGCATACTAAAATACAGACATATTAAGCAGCTGATTGTCCTCTATCAACATTAGAGTGCAATCACCTCTTACAAGCAGTGCAAGTTAAATTTGATGCTTTGCGGTTAGGTGAAAGTTGGCTATTGTTTCTGTAATTGCCATTCTCCCTTGGGAAATTGTAACTCGAATGTAGAAGTGCAATAATGAAATAAATACAATTAAGAGATCTATGATTATCAGCTTCCCCCATGAGTTTTTGGTTTGGGAGAAAATGTTTGTAAAGAAAAGATACATAAGAAGCTTAGCCTAGCCATATTAAGAATTGACCCAATGTGATATGGATATGCAGATGGGGTTGGCAAGAAAAAAATAATCTTAGATTTTTTTTGTTTTTACCATTTCTTGTAGTGCAAAAATTCTTCTAAGTTTTGAATAATATAGCATACTCCTCCTGCTCTGGATAATTTTTTTTCTTTTGATTTCTTCTTGTGGAAGACATTGGAATATTTAATTTAATTTAATTTAATTTAATTTAATTTAATTTAATAGATTTGTATGCCGCCCAACTCCCGGGGGACTCTGGGCGGCTCACAGCATGTCAAATCCATTACAAATAAAAACATATAACAGTTAAAAAGATATAAAAATTAAAAAATCTCCAACATTCATAACAAGGGGGGGAGACCCAAGTATAATCTGCTCAGTCTCATTTTCACCCCCCCTGCCGGAAGAGCCAAGTTTTTATTGCTTTACGGAAGGCCAGCAGGGTGGGGATGGCCCTGATCTCCGGAGGGAGTTGGTTCCACAGGGAGGGAGCTCCCACAGAGAAGGCTCTCCCCCTAGGCCCCGCCAACCGGCATTGCTTGGTCGAAGGGACCTGGAGGAGACCAACTCTGTGAGACCTAACCGGTTGTAGGGAGGTATGCGGCAGGATGCGGTCCTGAAGGTAGCCTGGCCCTGAGCCATGTAGGGCTTTAAAGGTCAAAACCAACACCTTAAATTGGATCCGGAGACTAATGGGCAGCCAATGCAGCTGGCGGAGGATAGGTGTTACGTGGGTGTACCTAGGCACACCCACCACAGTTCGCGCAGCTGCATTTTGCACCAATTGCAGTCTCCGGATACTCTTCAAGGGTAGCCCCATGTAGAGCGCATTGCAGTAATCCAGCTGGGAGGTGATAAGGGCGTGGGTGACTGTGAGTAGAGCCTCCCTCTCCAAGAAGGGTTGCAATTGGTGCACTAGGCGAACCTGTGCAAAGGTCCCCCTAGCCACAGCTGAAAGATGTTGCTCCAATTTTAGCTGTGGGTCTAGGAGGATACCCAAATTGTGAACCCGTTCTGAGGGAGTTAATTTCTCTCCCCCAAGAACCAAGGAGGGACAATTGACAGAATCCTTGGGAGGCAATATCCATAGCCACTCGGTCTTGTCAGGGTTGCTGACAATATTGTTGTTCCAAACACTGCTGTTTGTATCCTTGTTCAAAATTTGTCCTTCCCATTGTAGGAAGTTAGCACCCACCCCTCTCCTAGAAAAATGAAATACCTAGGAAATATTAAAAGGCAGAATATTATATAGAATATCCCTAGAGAAATTGAGAAACATGCTTCTAGAAAGGAAACAGACTCACTCTTAGCCCCCTCCCCCTTTTGTTAATAGCCAGGAGCAGTCTTCTACATAACAAAGATTTATCTCCTTCAGTCATAGCCATATTAGGAATTGCCCAACACCCTTTCATTCAGCCAAACCTGGGACAGACAAAAGCCTATAGAGTTGCCACTGCATGGCGTCTTGGGAGCCTGACCACCAATCAGTGCATTACATACACAGGAACAGGAAACTAAGAGGTGGGGCCCAACAGAGGTTATAAAACCAAGGGACTCAGCATCTTTCCTCCCTTTTTTCTCTTCACCCACATCTGGAAGCATGTGATCTACCTTTTCTGTACAGGGGCTCATGCCATGTGCTCCTGTCCACCATTAAACCTTCTTTCCAAGCAACTTCCATGAATCCAGTGTCTCTTTCCCCACCTGGAACTGAACCCAGAAGGATATTCCTTACAACACCATGAAAAGAGAAATTCAGTGAATTACCACTCAAAAGAAAGCAAATCAGCAGTTCCAGAAATGTAGTTCAGGTTTCGGAATATTCACTGCTCTAGGAATAATTAAAATGGCACCAAGAGTTGAACTTTAGAGTTCTTCAGAATGCTTTTATCAGATATGAGGATGCAAATGAGGAAGAAACATCAATTTCAAAAGAATGGGCTAGATGACTTCAACTGCAGTTCAAAGTCAGTAGACTGAATGCATCAGACAGCTGCAAGCCTTAGCGGTGTCAAGTTTACACCTAAATATTTTTAATTGGCTTAATTGGATCTTATATTGCACTTTGCTGAATTTTGTTCTCTTATTTTAATTTTGACCGGTTAGACACCTCAAATGCTTCAAGGTAGAAAGATGAGATCTAAATTGAAATAGCAATTAACCTAATAGCAGTAATAACAAGAGTGACTATCAATAAATTATAATCATTGTGCATAATTTACGGGAGGTGAAGATGGTACAAGCTCTCCTAGAAGAATTGCTTTCAATAGTGGTTTGGGAGACCTTGTCAAGGTGAGAAGGAGCTGTAATGAGTCTTGCTGAGGGGTTTCTTGCTGCCTCAAAACTTCAGGTGCTAATTCCAGTTGCTACGATAAGATTTGGCCCATTTATTGAACGTATGGCAATGACTGGAGATGCCAGATGAAGCTTTGAAGTGAAGCAATGCATCTGTTCCACTGTGTTTTAGAAGTAGGAACATGCAAAACAGCTTCAAATGAAGCAGAAACGAAACAGCTTCAAATGAAACTTTGAAAGGAGAGCCTCCTTTGGAAGTTTTCTATGTGCCCTAACATTTAACGTGAATTCCCTCTCTTTAGATGGAATGAAAGTGAAGATGGGAGAAAGTAAAGTAATTAATAGGTTACTTTTTTAAAAAAATACTCTGTCTTCCATCTTGCTCTGTCCTCTGTATTCCTAAGATCTATTAGGGATTCTTTTACAACCAAAGACAGAGGTCAAATGCCGCATTGGAAAAGCTACAACTGTTTTCCACAGGATGAATAAAATCTGGTCTTTGTCATCTACCGTATTTTTCGGAGTATAACACGCACCTTTTTCCTCCCTAAAAGAGGCTGAAAATTTGTGTGGGTCCGATACTCCGAATGTAGCTTTTTCCAGCCCTAATGAGGTGCTAATGTTAAGCTAATCTTCCCGGCTTCCTACTCCAGTCAGAAAAAGTTTATTTCCAGCCCTAAGTCTTTGCAGGCTTGTTTTCATTCCTACTCCCTCTGAAAAAGGTCTTTTCAGCCCTAACGAAGTGCTAATGGTCTTACGGCTTGCAGCATTTTTTTATTCCTACTCCCTTGAAGTAGTTTTTTTTACCAGCCCTAAGTCTTTGCAGGCTTGTTTTCATTCCTACTCCCTTCAAAGAATATTTTTTTCAGCCCTAACCAGGGGATAAAATAATGTGCTGAAGATGACCAGACTAAGGACGCTAGCCAGATGAATACCTGGTAGGTAGATTTCCCCCCCTATTTTCCACCCCCAAAATTAAGATGCGTCTTATACTCTGAAAAATACGGTATATCACTGAAACTTAAATTCCATTTACTTGCTTCTATAGTGATCCTGACCACCACTATTTATGCCAGTGAAACCTGGGAGGCATCAGCAAGTATTAACAAGAGAGTCAGTGTCTTCCAACACAGATGCCTTCATCAAATCTTAAAGATTGGCTGTTTTGACCATGCTACTAATGAAGAAGTGCTCCAAAAGAGTTTCTCTTGCAAATTACATAATCTAGTCACAATCTAGTCTTCAACTTGCAAATCATATACTCGACCGGTATCATATACTACGACTGGTCAGGGCCCACAGAGTTGGCCTCCTCCAGGTCCCATCGACCAAGCAATGTCGGTTGGCGGGGCCGAGGGGGAGAGCCTTCTCTGTGGGAGCTCCCTCCCTGTGGAACCAGCTTCCCCCAGAGATCAGGACTATCCCCACCCTGCTGGCCTTCCATAAAGCAATAAAAACTTGGCTCTTCCGGCAGGCGGGGTGAAAGTGAGACCAACTAGACTAGATATGGGTCTCCCCCCTTGATTGTGAATGTGAGATACTCTTTTTAATTTTTGTAGCTTTTAATTATTGTACTTTTTATACTGTGGAATGGATTCTGATATGTTGTGAGCCGCCCAGAGTCCCCCGGGAGTTGGGCGGCATAGAAATCCATTTAAATAAATAAATAAATAAATAAATACTCCATATGGAGAATAATCGAATTCCCAAGAGTAGAAGAGTAGAAAGGGGAAGGGAAGGGGAGGGAGAGATGGACGGTGGGGGACAAAGGGGAGGAGGTGGAGAAAGAGGGAGTGGGGAGAGGAAGAGGGAAGAGAAGGGGAAGGAGAAGTAGCTAGCAATGCTATTTCTGCGGAGCTTTGGTACTTGTTGCACTTTTTTTCAAGCCTGTAAAGGGAAAAAGAACAATTTGAAGAAGATTAAAGATGAATTAGGAGGGACTGGAATCCTTAGAGGGGTGTGTGTGTGTGTGTGTGTGTGTGTGTGTGTGTGTGTGTGTGTGACTTAACAGAGTTTTCTTAACATACATTTTGCAAGCATAGTATGAGATGCAGATGGTGCAAATTATGCAAAATGTCATTGGATTACTTCAAGTAATAAATCAAGCCAGTCTGATCTATTAATATCAAGCGCCAGTCTCAGCAGAAATAGCAGATTGAAAGGATATCGGGTTGAATATCATAATTGTACACAAGATGCATCTTTCTATCCTTCCAAATTGGAGTCACATGTCCTCGAATGGAAAAAAAAATAGGTAGGCTTTCTGACATACAAGAAAACTGCTAAATAAAAAAACATGGAGAATCAACAGAAATATAGAGTGAAACTTTTAGGTTCCAACCTCTATATCAAGGGTTCCCAACCCCCAGTCCATGGTCCTGCACTGGGCTGCAGCATGCCAGTACACTGGCCACACAAATAAGTGAAGCCCCATCCATGGGATCCAGGCAGCATGCGAAACCACATCCCCTCTGGTCCACAGAAAAACCTCTCTCCACGGAACTGGTCCCTGGTGCCCAAAAACATGGGGGCCACTGCTCTCTATGGTGAAATGTTGAACCTAGAGTGGTTCTAGAGTGAGCCTCAGCAATCTACCTAACAGGACAAAGTTGTTAAATTAATCCACTTAGAAGTGACCATAATTTTTAAAGCTATGGCATCTTTTATTGCTACAGTGAAAACAGAGCTCAACAACTTTTGAACGATTACCATATTTTTCGGACTATAGGACGCACCGGAGTATAAGACACACCTTAGTTTTTGGGGAGGAAAATAAGAAAAAAAATTCTGGCTACCAGCATCCATCTAGCTAGCATCCTTAGCAAAGAGCCTGGAACAGGTATATTAGCCTTGCAAAGCTCGGTTTGAGAGGTTGTTTTCAGCCTTGCAAAGCTCCATTTCAGAGGCTGGGCGGGGCTACATTCGGTGTATAAGACGCACCCAGATTTTCACCCTCTTAGGGGGGAAAAGGGTGTGTCTTATACTCCAAAAATATGGTAATTTATGAATTGACAATTGAGATGGTGATCAAAAGAGACATTCAGGAAAAAATGAGAATCTCTTTTGTAGGACTTCAACCTACGGGATGCAAGCATATGAATGGACACTAAATGGCAGTAACGGTTAATTTGTGTTGTCTCTTTGCTGACATCAAATGGTCTTCAAGATTTCCAGTTCTGCTGCTCAGTATCAGAGCTGATACCTGTATGTCAAATGCATTGGCTTAGTTGGCTGAACTTTATGGCTTTCCTTTTCAGGTCTGATTTTATTTTATTTTATTTTATTTTATTTTTATTACCCTTTTAAAAGTTATCTGAGTGCACTTTTGTTCCTCTCTTAAAAGCAAGACAACACCACTCATAATTATAGTGCAAAGGCCTTTGGCTGAAGTGCATTGCATCAGCATTATTGCAAATAAGGAGGCTTGCCTTGACCTAGAAGGGTGCTATCAAACATAAAGAAATATTCTTTAAACGTTGGTAAATAACAGCGCTAAATGGACTGAATGAATTGAATGTCTGAGCATCTCGGTAACAATAGTAGAAATTTTCAAGAAATGCAAAGTACCAAGTTGATGGTTTTAGGAGAACTCACATAAAGGTTGCTCAGACGAAGAGGCATGACATAAATGTGGCTTAACTCATGGAACTACAGTAGAACTAGTTACTAAACAACTGTACACTGTCCAACAAAATGGCTTCTGTGGCAGGTGTAGCCAGTGATAAATTATCACATGTCACAAACCACATAGGACCACTTAGATACAGCATGTGGCTATTCCACCTCTAACCTTTGATGGGGTAGCACTTCCTTCTTCAAAAATGATGTGCAATTTTGAGGTCTTCCTGGGCTCACAGATGGTTGCAACTGTAGCCAGGAAGCCTTTGTACCGCTTGTTGTGATCTGCCACTGTTTATAAGATTGGAAGGCTCTTCAGATAGTTACTCATGACAGTGTATGCCAGGGGTGTCAAACTCAAGGACCGCGGGCTGGATCTGGCCCATGGGGTGCTTATATCTGGCCCATGGAAACAGGAAAGGACTGGCCCATGATGCTTCTGCCAGTGATAATGGCGCTCGGGAGGGCTGCCCGCGGCCCTCCTCATCTCCATTTTTGCTGGCAGAGGGTTGCAGGATGCCGTCGCAGCCGAAAACGGAGCTCACCCTCCTGCGGCCCTCCCGAGCTCTGTTTTTGCTGGCAGAGGGTTGCAGGAGGCCGTCGCAGCTGAAAACGGAGCTCAGGATCCTGTTTTCACTGGCAGAGCACTCGGACCACCAAAGGCGCCCCTGACACGAGTGACATCGAGCTGGCCATGCCCACCCTGGCCATGCCCCCTCCTCCCACCTGAGATCAAACACAACCCTGATGCAGTCCTCAATGAAATCGAGTTTGACACCCCTGGTGTATGCGCTCATGCCACACAGCCTGATTACTGAAATGAACTCTACTTGTGCTGAGGTGGAGGTCGCCCTTAAAAATGACCCAGAAGTTTCAACTGATCCAAACTGCAGCAGGTTGGGCAGGGACACCCTGTTTTGTGAGTTGTACTGGTTGCCAGTTTGCTTCTAGATGCAATTGAACACACAAGTTATGATCTATAAGGCATGGGGACTGCTTACTTGTGATGATATGAAGGAATGTTCTTGGCAAACGGAAGGAAGACGCATAGCCTTAGCAATGGACTGCTAAGAGTCAACTCAGTCCAAAGCAGGAGTGAGTTCCTCCTGGTTTGGACCGGATCGCCTGAACTGGTAGCGAGCTGCTGGTGACATCACGATGGCGTCACGGATCCAGTTCGGTTGGTGCCGGTCCGTGGGCGCCACCATCTTTTTTGGCGGGGAATTTTTTGTGTATTTTTCTCTGTTTGGATGGCTTCTCCTCTTCCGCTGCTTGAAAAAGGGCCCTCCCGCCCGCCCCCGGGTTAATGCTGACCTTTATTTCTTTGCCTGAAGCACAGCTGATCAGCTCCTCAGCTGTGTTTCGGGCTGATTCTTGCTACTGAGCATGCGTGGAAGCCAAATTGCATGAGGGGATGCGCGCGCGCATGCTAGTATAGCGAGCGAGCGCACGCAAAACATTGCGATGCGAATCGGTGGCGAAGGTAAGCGGAATCCACCCCTGGTCCAAAGGTGGGAGAAAGACATGGGAAACATTTTAAAAGGATCCCACCGTAATTTTCCAGGGAGTAAAAGGAAAGGATGAAAGAAAGTTTTTCTAAGATTCTGTTTAATGTAATCTTATGATAGAGTTAGTACTCCTAGGTTGAGCTTCCATCCTATCTTGCACAGCTATATTCAGTCTTGCAAAATTGAAATGCACTTGCAAAAGGCAATGTTTGGACTCCTTGGTCTAAACAGCCCTTCCAATGCTACAAATCTTTTTTTAAAATATTTTTTCCCTTTTTCTGCAATTTATTTATTAAATAATTTGCCGCCCATCTTGCTAGCCATTAAGGTTGTAAATCAAGATGCACTGTGTCATTTTAATACAGATTTCAATGCAGTGATGTTTATACAGGATGGTTAAAAGTTATTAACATCCTAGCATTTAAAAAGCAGAAAGTATTGAAAATAAAAACAAAGTGAAAATTGTTTCAATATCAATTGAAATTGGGATGTCAGTGTTACAGGTATATCATTACTTATCTCTCCATCCAAATTTGAATGTAAGATTTAAAAAGAAAAACAAGACACAGTTCTATGATTTTCAGATCAGGAGCTCCCTCCCCTCCCCTCCTCTCCTCTCCTCTCTCCTCTCTACTCTCTCCTCTCCCCTCCCCTCTCCTCTCCTCTCCTCTCCTCTCCTCTCCTCTCTCCCCTCCTCTCTCCTCTCCTCTCCTCTCTCCTCTCCTCTCCTCTCCCCTTTCCCCTCTCCTCTCCCCTCTCCTCTCTCCTCTCCTCTCCCCTCTCCTCTCCTCTCCCCTCCCCTCTCCCCTCTCCTCTCCTCTCCCCTCTCCTCTCCTCTCCTCTCCTCTCCTCTCCTCTCCTCTCCTCTCCTCTCCTCTCCTCTCCCCTCTCCCCTCCCCTCTTTCTCCTCTCCTCTCCCCATCTCTCTCCTCACCTCTCCCCTCCCCTCTCCCCTCCCTTCCCCTCCCCTCTCCCTTCTCCCTTCTCCCCTCTCCCCTCTCCTCTCTCCTCTCCCCTCCCCCCTTATCCAATCTGTATTTCCCGAGTTTATCCTGTATAAAAGACACTTATACGGATAGTCCTTGAGTTACGACCCTAATTGAGACTAGAATTTTGATTGCTAAGGAATGTTAAATGTCATACCCAATTTTATGATTTTTGTTATGGTTGTTAAGCGAATCACTTAACAGTTAAGTGAATCATGTGGTCATTAAGTGAATCAGGCTTCCTCTATTGACTTTGCTTGTTGGAAGCTAGCTGGGAAGGTCACAAATGGCATTCACATGTTTCCAGGATGCTCCAACCATCGTAAATGCATGCTGGTTGCTAAGAGTCTAAATTTTGATCACATAATGGTAAGGATGCTGTGATGGTTGCAAATGCAAAGAACAATTGTAAGTTACTTTTCTTGAGTGCTGCTGTAATGTCAAACGGTCACTAAACAAATGGTTGTAAATGGAGGACTACCTGTAGGTTGGATTTTTCTAGTGAAATTTCGCCGTTCATTTCTTAGCATTGGCACGGAGAAATGCATTTGTTCAGGAAAGGACAACTCAAAATGCATTCTGTTAAGAGAGACATGCTTCCAAATAATGTAGACCATTGGGAAAGGAGGCACATAAAATGCATAGTAGTTTTGTATAATGCAAGGAATCCTGGAGCCAAGTTTTGGCTTCTGAATTCCCAGCCTAACATCCTACAAGGCAAGTCGTTTCTTCTTTGTGCCCTTCATAAAGAAAAACATAATGAATTGCCACCAGCCTAATACATTTGTCTGACTCTCTCCTTTTGCATGCATAACTTACTTCTGTTGTATTATGTCTCTGAGTCATTCCTTTGGAGATTTGCCCATTGCTACACTAATTTGTTTTGTTTATTCTTACTTAGTGAGTCTTTGGGGATTTTCAGGCACATAAAATGGTTCATATTCTTCAGGCAAAATGTTAAGAGAGAGCAGAGATAGCAAGTTGATTGAGTTTAATCAATTGTTCATCAATGTCAATGGAATAGAAAGGATGGCTCTAAAGATCTTAAGTGCATCCAAAGCTGGTTGGGGCTTGTTTCTTTCCATTAGACCCATTATGGCAGGTAGAAACACTTTGAGAGAAATATTTCACTGTATTTTCTTCATGCAAATGCTCAGATTTAACATTTTAGAATTGATTTACACATGCATTTAACAATTTAGAATTGATCCAATAGTACAATAATACTTGAAATTGCCTTAATTTCATCATACAACAGAATGAAAAACACAAATGCAAAAGCTAAAGACTTTATCTTAACCTTGTAGGGGTAGCTTTTAACTTACAACAAATTTGTTTGGTGACTGTTCTAAATTACAACGGCACTGGAAAAAGTGATTTACGACCGGTTTTCACATATATGACCATGAGGAGACTGCAACAGTCGTGTGATCAAAGTTCCAGTGCTTGGCAACTGGCATGCATTTATGACATAGTGTCCTGGAGTTATGTGATTACCATTTGTACTATTCCCAGCCAGCTTCCAACTAGCAAAGTCAATGGGAGAAGCCAAATGCGCTTAACAACTGCATGATTCACTTAATAACTATAATGACACTCTTAACAACTGTGGCAAAAAGGCCATAAATTGGACACAGCTCACTTAACAATTGTCTTGTTTAGTAATATAAATTGCAAATGTAAGTCAAGAATTACCTACTATACTTCAGTGAGGTTCACTTATTTTGGGGGATAAAACTTTCCATTGTCTCAAAATTATCCCATTTAATGATTTATTATTTTGTATTTATTTATTTATTTATTTTATTTTATTTATTTTATTTTGTCAAGTACGTATTGGTAACATACATAGATATAACATTGTTTATATACATAAGATGGGTACTGATAAGAGGGAACATTAGGACAGGGACGGTAGGCACGCTGGTGCACTTGTGCACGCCCCTTACTGACCTCTTAGGAATCGGGTGAGGTCAACAGTGGACAGTCTAAGGGTAAAGTTTTGGGGGTTTGGTGACAAAACCACAGAGTCAGGTAGTGAGTTCCAGGCATTAACCACTCTGTTGCTAAAGTCGTATTTTCTACAGTCAAGTTGTCTTCCATTCCTCCCAAATGGCATAGAATAATAAAACCAAAACTTGACAATGGATTACATTGCACTATCAATAACATTTAGACTTATATATCACTTCACAGTGCTTTACAGCCCTCTCTAAGAGATTTATAGCAGTAGTGGGTTCTAAAACCCGTTGCTACTGGTTCGTGCGCATGCTCGTGCATGCGCAGAAGCGTCCCGTGTGGGTGGGCAGAGCCTCCCGCCGCTGCCGCTACCGATTCTAAGAACCGGGCCGAACCAGGAGCAACCCACTGCTGATTTATAGAGTCAGCATATTGCCCCCAACAACCTGGGTCCTCATTTTACCGACCTCGGAAGGATGGAAGGCTGAGCTTGGCCAGTCTGGCGAAGAGAAGGACCAGGGGTGACATGATAGCAATGTTCCAATACTTGAGGGGATGCCACAGAGAGGAGGGGGTCAGGCTGTTCTCTATGGCACCAGAAAGCCAAACAAGGAATAACGGATGGAAGCTGACCAAGGAGAGATTCAACCTGGAAGTGAGGAGAAACTTTCTGACAGTGAGAGCGATCAACCAGTGGAACAGCTTGCCAGTGGAGGTTGTGAGAGCCCCAACACTTGCGACCTTCAAGGAGAGAAGGGACTGCCATCTGTCTCAAATGGTGTAGGAACTCCTGCTTGAGCAGGGGGTTGGACTAGATGACCTACAAGGTCCCTTCCAACTCTAATAATAAATCTAAATAAATCTAAACCTTGAGCAGGTGAGAATCGAACTGTTGGCAGTCGGCAGAATTAGCCTGCATACTGCATGCTAACCACTGCGGCATCATGGCTCTAGCTCGTTATATTTCAGCAAATGTTCAGATTGGATTCAGATTGCAATATTATTTTCTCAGGTTTTTATTATTTTATTTTAACATGGTCGAGCAAGACTTGCTGAAGTAGTGAATTAAATACATTTGTCCTTTGTGGCTGGTATGTGGGGTATAGCTGCAGGCGCAGTAAGAAAGACATACTGTATACTGTATGGTTAAGAGACCCCAGCATATAAATGTTTACACTGAATAATGGAATTCAACAAGCATTTGGCTGGATATTTCCCCCTAAGGACTATTCCGACTGTCCCTCTTTGGTTCTTGGGGGAGAAAAACTAACTCCCTCGGAACAGGTCCACAATTTGGGAGTTGTCCTAGATCCACAGCTAAAATTAGATCAACACCTTACAGCTGTGGCTAGGGGAACCTTTGCACAGGTTCGCCTGGTGCACCAATTGCGACCATACCTAGAGAAGGAGGCCCTACTCACGGTCACTCATGCCCTTGTCACTTCTAGATTGGACTACTGTAATGCGCTCTACATGGGGCTACCCTTGAAGAGTATCTGGAGACTTCAACTGGTGCAAAATGTGGCTGCGCGTGCTGTGGTGGGTATCTCAAGATACATCCACGTAACACCCAAACTCCGCCAGCTGCATTGGTTGCCCATTGGTCTCCGGGTGCAATTCAAGGTGTTGATCATCATCTTTAAAGCCCTACATGGCTTAGGACCAGGTTACCTCCAGGACCGCATCCTACCTCATACTTCCCTTCGACCGGTTAGGTCCCACAGAGTGGGTCTCCTCCGGGTCCTGTCAGCCAAACAATGCCGACTGGCGGGGCCTAGGGGGAGGGCCTTCTCTGTAGGGGCCCCTGTTCTCTGGAACCAACTTCCCCCAGAGATCCGAATCATCCCCACCTTGCTGGCCTTCTGAAAAGCCATTAAGACATGGCTCTTCCTGCAGGCGGGGTGATTTTGAGACAACCTTACATCTGAGGTCTCCCCCATGTATGCACGCTGTTGTATGTTTCTTTTAACTTTTTAAAATTGTTTTTAATGATTTTATTGTTTGGTGTTCTTTAAAATGCTGTACGCCGCCCTGAGTCCTTAGGGAGTAGGGCAGCATAGAAAAATTCCCAAATAAATAAATTTGAGGATAGATAAACCTGAACATTCCCTTTCTTAATGTCAAATTGTATACAACATCTCTATTAGAATATTATTCCTATGAGAAGAAGCATTAAAGTTGGCCAAATTAAGCTAGAGATCCCATGTAGTTTAAACACCCACAAAAGATAACAAGTTTACTGTCAATGTGTGAAACTGTCTATTTCATGGTAGTATATCTCCTACCATCTAAAGAATAAGAATCCCATTCTAAAGAATAAGACACAATCGTGGCTAATATTTAAAAAGAATTGAAAATAAAATCAGGGAAGTAAAAAATGCTAACAGTATCTATTGCCAATTGGAATGTCAAGGTATAAGATTATTTAACTTTCCATTCAAAGTTGAGTATAAGATAAACAAAGAAAACCAAGACTATAATTCTATTTTCCAGGTCAGAAAATCTTGTCACCTACCCTTTGCTCTAAAACTGCTGCATGGAATTTTGGCTTGCTATCAGATTGGGATTGATAGTTCTATAGGAGATTCCTTCGATTCACATCAACCTTTGAAGGTGATGAGATTCACTTTGTTGACCTGAAGAAGACATATAATCTGTCTCTATGAGATGCTTTTACGTCATTTAGCAACCTCCTCCTCCTCACCACTTAAATATCTGAAAGAAGCTTCTGTGCTTCACTGAAGATAGTAAAGAGGTAAAACCACACATTTGGTTTGCCCCTAGAAGCAAGGAAGGTGCATTGCTTTGGAAAACATCTTTAAAAGAATGTTTGGTACATTATTGGTTAGACAGATGGAGACTCTAGGTTGAGCAAGCTTTTTGTTTTCTGTCAAGGACTGTCTTCTTCTAGAAGTAACGCATAAGAGGCTTTGCAGTGTGTTCATCTGAAAGATGCAGTAAAAAGACTAGAATCAAAATAGTAGAACTCTGGGTTGCAAATATAGATGATAGCTGAGTGACATCAAAATATTCAGAAAACTCATTTTGGTGCTATCAAGTGTTTCACCTTGGATTTTTTCTTGAGAATAAAGACCCACATTCTTTTATTTCTTCTTCTGCCTCTGTCTTTTTTCCTTTTTGTCAGTGTGTAAGAAATTATGAGCTGGGATAGCCATAACAAGAAGTCAGCCAATGGGAACTGTTTGGTGACTGAGAGCCTTGTCAGACAGCTCAGAGCCTGGGCATGCCTTAGCTTGACTGATCTGTATATATATGAGTGCTTCTGTGATTCTATTGCTTCTGGATTCTGAGTTCTGCTGCATGGGTATTGTATCATGCTTTATATTGTTGTATATAAAGAAGTGTCTTTTATAAATGAATCCTGCTGAATTCTTTACTTCTGTGCTGGTTGGATTGCTGCAAACTCTAACACTTTTTTTTCTTTTCCCAACAAAGTCAATGGGCTCTTCCTAGAGATCTGAATCAATCTCTTGCAGTGTCTTTTTGAATTAGGCTGAAGGCTTTGTAAAGCCAGGCCACAAATGGCAACTCTTTTTACCATCCCAAACTATTCTTTTAAAACACTTTTTCTTTCATGCCTGAAGTCTTCAGACAAGTCTTCAGGCTTAGCATTAAGGAGTGCTGGTTTTAGGATAGTATCAGATGAGTACATGGGCCATTTTGGTAGCCTGGATATGGATAGGAAATGGTTTCAATGCTCATAATAGATGCATATTGAAATATTCACAATGAGTTCTTAAAGACTGTATGCAACTTGCACTAAATGAGAAAGTCAAGATGTTTGGAGAAAAGAAGCAAAATCTCTCCTTAGCTTACACATGGCTTTTTAGTTTCACATCAATATAAACTGAACATTACCCTATTACAAATGAAATGTGTCCTATTAACAGTGACTTTGTTATCCTTTTTGCTGTTTTCATCTCTGCTAACCTATTGAAAGACAAAAGTAGCTGATTATACTACAACTTGAGATCAGGGTTTTTTTTTTTTTTAAAAAAATCCTGATATTGCTGATCCAAAATTCTAAGTGGTAGAAAATTGAATGTGTTTGAGTGAAATGTTCTGCTCTCTTAGTCTACTAAGGAACCCCAACAAGTTTTCACAGAACCTTAAGGTTGCATGGAGCAGAGTTTGCAAAAAAACTACCTTGAATCATTACTGCAAAGTTTGCTGTAAAAAAGAATTGTGCTGAAAAGTAACAAGATTACATTGCCAGCAACATTTTTTTCTGCTGAGCTAATTATAAGTATTCATTGGTTAAGAACAATGCAATGGCACTCTGTTTAATTCACTTTTCCCCTCTTCTCTGTGACACTGTTAGAGCTGCCCACTACTATCGCTTCTTAGAACAGAGCCATTAATCTTGATTAATAAAATGTTATAAATGTTATGCTTCTGTGCTTTAATAATGATAATATAGTGAAGCAAAGTTTGAGCCTCCCTGGGAAGCCTAGTTGTACATTTAACAAAAAAACTGAATCTAAAGATTTTTCATCTGGCCCCTTAATCATTGGCCATCAATTACCAAATGTCCCAATCATCCAAATGGGAGCAATAACAAAATGTGATGGTACACAAGTTTCTATGTTGAGGTTTCCACCATTAGACATTTCACCATTCTGTCTCTCAAAACCTGAGTCCAGGTTTTCTGGCCATTCTTCATGAGCCCTCTTCTGCTTGCCTTAAGAGTGCAGAAAAGAGCAACCAAGATTGACGGATAGGAAATTATTCCTATCGAGGCGATATAGGATCTTGCTTCCTTGAAGTCATCCTTACTTAGAAAATAAAACCGAGATTCAATTCTAATTAACAAAATATTTATTTCAGTACAAAAGTAACAAAAGAATATAAACGTTATTAAGCTACATTGTCTCAGCTAAGAAATCACGTCTGCCTCGGGCGAGGCTCACAGGAGAAGAAGGAGAAGAAGGAGGAGGAGACTCCTGAAATGCACACATGCGCAGTAAAACATATCACATGTCTGCTTGATTAGAAAATACAGTAAACCTAGAAATAGTAGAGATGCTCAACTGGCAATATTCACATCATGACAAAGATGAGCAAGGAGGTTCAAGACTAAGAGATATGAAGAACAGTTGCAGGACTTGGGTATGTCTAACCTAGTGAAAAGAAGAACTAGGGGAGATATGATACCAGTGTTCCAGTATTTCAGGTGGTGTCACAAAGATGAGGGGGGCAAACTATTTACCAAAGCACCAGAAAGCAAGACAAGAACCAATGGATGGAAACTAATCAAGGAGAGAAGCAACCTAGAACTAAGGAGAAATTTCCTAATGGTGAGAACAATCAACCAGTGGAACAGCTTGTCTTCAGAAGTTGTGGGTGCCCCATCACTGGAGGTTTTCAAAAAGAGACAGGACAGCCACTTGTCTGAAATGATATAGACCAGGGGTGAAATGTGAAATTTTTCTGGGTGGACTGGGTGGACGTGGCCAGGTTGTCATGTGACTTGGTGGGTGCGGCCAATTTAGTAGTCCATTTTGCCAGGGAGCAGGAGGTTGGACTAGATGACCTCTGAGGTCCCTTCCAGCCTTTGCTGTGCTGTTTGAAAGCATCCTCTGAAGCTGTGTCTAGTGCCAGCCAGGTTTGTGGTCCTCCCTCCCTCCCTCCCTCCCTCTCTCTCTCTCTCTCTCTCTCTCCCCCCTGTGGGAAGCAACACCCCCCCAAATAAAATATTACTCATAAGAAAAGGTTCACAGAAAAACAAGGAAAAATCAAGCTGCTAACAAAGAACCTGCCTGGAGCTCATTCCACATTCCTGCCCGATAGAGATAATGAGATAATGACCATATAGAAAGTGGAAGCCTGATGTTTGGCTCCATTCACATAAGCAAGCAAACAGATCCCTAGAAAACTCATTCAAGATGGGATATTTTGAAATTTCCCCATGGCAAGATTTGGCAGCTGACAAAACACAGTAGTAGAATCAGAATAAGCAGCCCCACACTCAAGACCGAACACAGGACAAAAGTCATTTAGCCACAATGGGAATCACCCAAACCCTTTTAGAAACACAAAGCCCATATTGCACAAACCCCAAAACTTCAAAAACATAGAACCATATAAGAATCCTTCCTTTTATCCAGTTTGTTGTTCAGCTGACCCAGAATGTCACTTCGCTTCTGCAATTAAAAACCTCCTTCAGAGCAGCTTCCGAAGGCTTTTCAATTTAAAGCAGGAGTCTCCAAAGTTTGCAACATTAAGACTTGTGGACTTCAACTCCCAGAATTCCTCAGCCAGCGATGTGGCTAAGTTTGGAGACTCCTGATTTAAAGCGACAGCATTTGTTTTTCTTCTTTGCCAAGCAATCTCCCGGCTGGAAAGTGAGTCCTGATTTTTTCCTTCTAACACCTCCCTTTTTCTTTCTCTTTCTTTCTTTCTCCCTTCCCTTCCCTTCCCCCCTCCCTCCCTCCCTCCCGCTCCCCCTCTCTCTTTCTTTCTTTCAGGCGAACTGGCAGGGAAAAAAGGCTTTAAAAAGGTTTTTTTCAAACCCAGGAAATGATGATGTCGGGGTTGGTGGGTGGAGTCTCGTGCTGCCATTGCTACTGATTCTCCAAACCAGCCGCTGCAACTGCTACCTACTCGCCCGAACCGGGCCGAACCAGGAGGATTTCACCCCTGATATAGACTCTCCTGCTTGTTCAGGGAGTTGGACTAGATGACCTCCAAGGTCCCTTCCAACTCCTGATGTCAGAGTTCAAACTCTGTCATTCAGAAGGAAAAGGGGGGAGCCTGGCTCTGTTTGTTCAAAAGGTTATATATATCCGGATCCCAGGCATCTGAGAGTTTTTCATCTTAAGATAAAGGTTTATGGGGGGGGTATCCGGATCCCAGACACATGGGAGCCTCTTCATCTTAAGAGAATGTTTTATGGGGAGGGGGGGTAATTGAAAGGGAAGAATGGATCTGAGGAGCGGATCCATTTGTCAAACATTTGTGTATTCATTTTGTAGAATGGGGTGGGGTGTTAGCTTATAAGACTTGTCTTGCCTGAGGGCATGTTAGATCTTGCTTTGTTTTGAAGTGGTTGTATCCAGATGCAAATAAAGGAAATCCTTTTGAAAAACCTTTGACTGGACTCAGAAGTTCGTACCTCACTTTGTGACTGAAGACAATCCTTACAGAAAGCAAGATCTGCAAAATCGGTCAACCCAGAGAGTAACTTCGCTCTACTGAGGGGACTGTGTAATCACGACCGAGAAAACCCGGGAGCAGGAAGAAATTGAATGCTGGGGGGAGACACCAATCACCCCCCGGGCGGAAGCCTGTCCCGCGCTCCCCAGCAAAGAGGCTGAGGGAGATTTCGAGGCCTCTGGAAAGCCCCGCTGGTCTATCGGCATTGGAAAAAAAGACAGCTGGGATGGCAGAACCAGAGGTGTCACTCTTAACCGGGGAGATCGGAAGCCCCGTTGGGAATTAGAGCTAGAAGCAGCCATGGATCAGGAAGAACCCACCGAAGCGCCTCTAAGGGAGGGGCGGTTGAAGAGATACCTGTCCCAGCTGGTAATGGAAACATTAGAAAATCTCAACATCTGAGGGACCCCAGAACGACGGATAACGAGCGCTGGGAGCACAGCAACCGCTGAGGAAACTGGGGGGGTCAACAACCTCTGGGGAGCAGGCGTGCAAATGGAGGACGCGGCAGGAAACCCAACAAACCCCCCCAGGGCAGCACACGCAGCGGCACCACTTCCTAACCAACTCCAAACTCCACAACTAGAAAGGAAAACTCCCCCCCTGGGGGTGAAATTTGATGGGGACCCACAACAATTGGGATTTTTCGTAGCACATGTGCTCACCTATATGCAAGAATATGGACGTGAGTTCCAAACCCAGGGATCCCGGGTGCGAGCAGTTACCTTAGCCCTGGAAGGAGCCGCGGCCAGATGGATGGTAACCCTACATAACGACGACGCACCCGAACTGCGCAATTTCAACCAATTCATGATGGCCCTACGACGACGATTCGAGGACCCGCTGGCAGACCGCAAAGCACGCGACCGTATTAAGGTGGTGAAACAGGGACGACGACCAGTGGCGGAGTACACTGAAGAATTCCGGGACCTCGCATGTCGGCTAAACTGGCCAGAAGACATCCTGGTAAGCTGTTTTAAGGATGGACTGAGTGACGATCTGTATAATGCCTGCGTGGCTAGGGGTGCATCGAATCATCTGCATGAGTGGTACCTCACCGCTGAAGAAGCGGAGATTGATATGGCTAGGAATCAGTACCGTACGGGGAGAGCATGGAAGAAATCCCCACCACAATGGAGGAAAGAACCCTTCAGAAGGCAACAGGGCTTCCCCCCTAAACCTCCAATTTGTTACAAATGCGGGAAGGAGGGACACCGAGCATCCGAATGCTGGGCCCAAACACCCACCCGGAAACCCGAACGCCAAACGGGGGAAAGACCAACGAAACCCATTCAGCGGGGGAGGGAAACAGCCCTGAGGAGCAGCGAGATGAAGGGACCACCACCCCCTCCTCCTGCTGAAAACAACACCCCGGCATTTCAAAGGGAAGATCCAGCCACGTTCGAGAGCGATCCGGAGGATGAAGCACTGGTAAGCAAACCAATTGAACCGCTCACCCTCCCACTCAGACTATTTATCCCTAACCAAGAGGGGGGAAAAAATATCTCCGCTTAAGTAGACTCAGGATGCACTCGTTGCTTAATCAGCCCAACCCTAATCAGGGAACTGGAAATCACGGTGAGAAAGCTGAGGAATCCCATCGCGTTTTGCCAATTGGATGGGTCTATAGCAGGGGGGGAGCCGGCTTCTTTTGCCACGGAACCCCTGAAAATAGGCATTGATAACCACGAAGAGAAACTTACGTTTATAGTAGCACCTGGCATGGAATGGCCACTAGTCTTGGGACTCGCATGGCTAAAAAAGTGGAATCCAGAAATAAATTGGGAACAAGGCACCATAAAATTCCAAACGCACGTAACTACTACGGAGGATCCACAGATAGAAACTGAAGGAGTTGAGCGCAGGGAAACAGCCATGCCTGGTCATAGCGTGGAAACAGACAGCATACCCAAGGAATACAAAGACCTGGCAGAAGTCTTTAGCGAGGCAGTGTCAGATGAACTTCCCCCGCATCGCGCATCCGACTGCGCAATAGAAATCTTACCCGGGGCTAAACTACCTAAACCAAAAATGTATAGCATGTCACCGGGGGAGTTAGAGGAATTGAGTGCTTTCATTGAGAAAAACCTAGCAAGGGGTTTCATTGAACCAGCCAGACCAAAGATAGCAGCCCCGGTGCTATTTAGAGAGAAGAAAGATGGCACAAAACGCTTATGTGTTGACTTCAGGAACCTAAACTCGATAAGTGTTGAAAACATGTATCCCCTCCCCCTGATGAAAGACATGCTGGCCCACCTCAAAAAAGGGAAAATCTTCTCCAAACTAGACATCAGGGAGGCTTACTACCGAATCAGAATTAAGGAGGGGGATGAATGGAAAACGGCATTCAACACCCCCCTGGGATGTTACCAATTCAAAGTGCTCCCTTTTGGGTTACAAGGGGCACCTGCAGTATTTATGCAATTAATTAATGATGTATTACGGGAACACTTATACAAAGGGGTTCTTGTTTATTTAGATGATATTCTATTATACTCAGAGACCGAGGCTGAACATGTTAAATTGGTGAGGGCAGTGCTGAGCAAACTCCGCGAGGCAAAACTTTATGCCAAACTCTCAAAATGTGAATTCCACCGAGAAAAAATTGATTACTTAGGGTACCGTATCTCACACCAGGGCATAGAAATGGATCCTCAAAAAGTACAGGCAGTACTCGATTGGGAAACGCCTCGCACACGCAAACAGCTGCAAAGTTTCCTGGGGTTTGCAAACTTCTATCGCCAATTTATCCCCGCGTTTGCTCAAATTGCCCTGCCCATCACAAAACTACTAAGAACAAAGGGGGAGGGAGATCCTAAACCGAGACAGCCCGTGAATTGGACAATGGAATGCCAGGCAGCGTTTGAGAAGCTAAAACGGCTGTTCTCAACAGAACCAATTTTGAAGCACCCAGACCCAGAAAAACCTTTCATAATACAAGCTGATTCTAGCGATGTGGCAATAGGGGCAATCCTACTCCAGAGCAATGAGCAAGGACAACTACAGCCATGTGCATATACATCCAGGAAACTAAGTGAAACTGAACAAAGGTGGGCGATCTGGGAAAAAGAGGCTTACGCGGTGCGATGGGCACTGTTAACTTGGAGACAATTCTTAGAAGGAAGTAAGATCCCTTTTGAGGTCTGGACTGACCACAAAAACTTAGAAGCCTTAAAGACACCAAGGAAACTGTCTCCTAAACAGGTTCGTTGGGCGCAATACTTCAAACGGTTCGAGTTTACTCTTAAATTTATCCCTGGGGGGAAAAACTTTCTGGCAGATGCACTGTCCAGAAAGCCACAATATAACTGTGTGAAATCAGAGGTTTTTAAACCTATAGTACAAACAAATCAACTGGCAGCCAAAGTAATCACCAGGTCCCAAGGAGGAAAAGACACATTGAGGGACGCAGACATCACTCACGCATTTAAACAAGCATTAGTCAACGATGAATGGGTTTTAAATCACAAATCCAGCTGCGTGATGAAAGATGAATTAGCATGGATAGGTGACAAACTGTACGTACCCGCTAGCCAAAGATTACGTTTAATGGGAAGGTGCCACGACTCTAGGTTGGCTGGACATTTTGGCTTTGTAAAAACTTTACACTTAATAAAAAGACAATTTTGGTGGCCTTCGTTGAAAAAGGACATAGAAAGCTATGTAGCAAGTTGCCCCATTTGTGCTGCAGGAAAAAGACGTCAGGGGAAAACTCCAGGGCTCCTACAGAAAGTAGCTGAGCCGTCAGCCCCATGGGAAGAAATTGCTATGGATTTTATTGTGGAACTACCGGATAGTGGGGGAAACACTGTCATTTGGGTTGTGACAGACTTGTTTTCAAAACAAGCACATTTTATTCCTTGCCAAAAGATCCCAACTGCCAAAGGCTTGGCTAGACTGTTTCTAATACACATTTATCGTCTTCATGGAGCTCCTAAAAGGATAATCTCGGATAGGGGAGTCCAATTTACCTCCAATTTTTGGAAGGCGTTTTTGGACCTACTTGGCACCGCCCAAGGGTTGAGCTCGTCGCATCATCCTCAGACTAACGGCAATTGCGAGAATTTGAACGGTGTTCTTGAACAGTACCTAAGATGTTTTATTAATTTTCAACAGGACAATTGGACTGAACTTTTACCATTTGCAGAGGTTGCATTTAATAACTCTGTACATTCAAGTACAGGTTTTACACCTTTTAGAGTAGCCACGGGGCAAGATTTCAGCCCAATACCGGAATTACCCACAGAAAAACCAACTATCCCCTCACTTAAGGAGTGGATAGAAAAGTTGCAAAACACATGGCCAGTAGTCAGGTTGGCTTTACAGGAGGCTAGAGAGGCTTTCAAAATTCAAGCTGACAAGAAAAGAGTAGAGGCTAAACCTTTCCAGGTGGGGGATAGAGTATACTTATCTACAAAATTCTTGAGATCGTTACAACCATCAAAAAAATTAGGACCTAACTTTATTGGGCCTTTCACTATTAGCAGGATCATTAACCCAGTAGTAGTTGAACTGATTCTTCCAAAAACACTTAGACAAGTCCACCCAGTATTTCACATTAGTCTACTCAAGAGAGAGGTAACCTCACCACTTAGACCGGTGGCAGATACACCACCTGCTCCAATCATGATAGAAGGGGAACAACATTTTGAAATCAAGGAAATTCTGGACTCCAGAATCCACAGAGGGAAGACCCAGTATCTGGTAGCCTGGAAATATTTGCCTTCATCACAGAACGAGTGGGTCGCTAAACAACATGTGAAAGCCCCCACCCTATTGAGAAAATTCCACTCCAAATACCCTAGCAAACCTTGCTAACATATCATAATTGACTCTGCTTATGTCTTACAGGTGGACCTTCTTTTCTTTTGAGAGGCAGGATGTCAGAGTTCAAACTCTGTCATTCAGAAGGAAAAGGGGGGAGCCTGGCTCTGTTTGTTCAAAAGGTTATATATATCCGGATCCCAGGCATCTGAGAGTTTTTCATCTTAAGATAAAGGTTTATGGGGGGGTATCCGGATCCCAGACACATGGAAGCCTCTTCATCTTAAGAGAATGTTTTATGGGGGGGGGGTAATTGAAAGGGAAGAACGGATCTGAGGAGCGGATCCATTTGTCAAACATTTGTGTATTCATTTTGTAGAATGGGGTGGGGTGTTAGCTTATAAGACTTGTCTTGCCTGAGGGCATGTTAGATCTTGCTTTGTTTTGAAGTGGTTGTATCCAGATGCAAATAAAGGAAATCCTTTTGAAAAACCTTTGACTGGACTCAGAAGTTCGTACCTCACTTTGTGACTGAAGACAATCCTTACACCTTTATTCTATGTACTTATGTTCTAATAATTAAAATGCAGTTTTGTTCTCCAGTTGTCATCATTGTTGCTTGATTTTTTTTATTTTTATTTTTAAAATGGTAGCAATAAAATGTTATGATTCCTGGCTTTTCAGTGACTCAGTGTCCCAGTCCTCCAAATCACAGCTGTTGATACAAGTTTCTAGCAGGAAATGACATGGCAGAAGCAATAGCTACAAAATAAAATCTAATCACTCCACTGATGTACTTTAAAGTATGAAGTGCTCCACTCATCAATCACTCACTGAACATATTGCACCAACCTGGAAGGGCTGTGTGGTCTTATGGCTCTTCACAAAGAAACATTATTAAAATCACACAACAGAAATAACACTGATTTTTTTAAAAATAATGCAGTAAAATGTATTTTTGGAAGGGGAAAACGATTTATTCATTATTTCTTCTTCTTCTTCTTCTTCTTCTTCTTCTTCTTCTTCTTCTTCTTCTTCTTCTTCTTCTCCTCCTCCTCCTCCTCCTCCTCCTCCTCCTCCTCCTCCTCCTCCTCCTCCTCCTCTGATTCTGATTCTGATTCTAATTCTTCTCCTCCTCCTCCTCCTCCTCCTCCTCCTCCTCCTCCTCCTCCTCCTCCTATCATTGGATTAGGAGGAAATAAGGTAGGAATTGGGTAAAAACCACAACATATTTTCTCTACTTGGTGCCATAGTCCACTCCTATGTACCTTATGAAGCCAACTTCCATTTCCACAAACTCATCAATCCTGGTTGTTAGTTCCACTATAGAGAAACACTCCAAGCCCATGAGAATTGCCCTACTGCTGTATAAAGAACCAACAGACTACAAGTGGTAAATCAGATCTAAGAAACAAAAATGGTCCACCAGGAAGTAAATGTAATCTTAGAAATGGATTATTACTCATGCATGTCCTAATTTGTGTAGTTATCTCTGACTTATTTATTTATTTAAATAGATTTGTATGCCACCCAACTCCCGGGGGACTTGTGCCAGCTGTATTCTTATGGCATCTCTGAGGTTTCCAGTATTTAATTTCTACCTAAGAATAATAAAATGTGAATCAATATTGTGGTAATGTCTCTCCTTTTTATGGTGTTAAGCCATTTACCATCTTCTGGAAAACTAACTTGGCAATGATTTGCTGTTGAAAATGGATTTTCACTACAATGTTGATTACTGTACGTACTTTTCGTCTTTGTTTACTATTAGCAATTTGACAATGTCTCTGTGATTGGTGGGATCAGATACTGCCTGGACTGCTGCAATTTTGTGTGTATTTTTGATATTACCAATAGCAAAGGAGATTGTGTAAATCAACCGCTGGGGTTGGTGATATAGGTGATTATGTTGTGATTTTTAATGTTGTAAGGTGCCTGGAGTCACCTATATGTAGTTGGGCAGCTACTGTATATAAATTTGTTTATGCTATTTGGAAAACAGAGAGATTTGAACTTTTGCTGTTGCTAGTTTTGGGTTCAGCAAAAACTCTGCATGCCTCTGCTCTCTACTGATATTTTATCCTCCTCTAATTAAATTAAGAATTGTTGATGCTTTGATCTAGCTAGTTTCAACCCTGATGATCAAGTGACATTATACATAACTTAAAATAAGGCATCAGGTATGTAACATCTTACACAGAATCCTTTGTGCTGAATTTTATTTTTAAATGCTACTGCAGTTGTGTTCTACCGGTAATATTTTTTATATTACTGGTTTCTCACTTTTATCATAGTTGAAAGTTTTATATATGTTCAGCCATCATGCATTAAGGTCCTGTATCTTTAAGCCTATTTAATTCATGTTTTTATTTGACAAGAACAGAGCAAGCAATTTCAAGTTATACATAAATGGCATAAAAGTAGAGTAGGTAGCAAAATCTGTGTACTGGTGTTTACTAAAAATGGAGACATTTTAAAATGTATAAATGCGGGTTGAAAGGTAGCAAGTAGAATGTGGTTTGTTGCCAGAAATGAAAATTCGTCACAGTAATTGGAAATGCCTATTGCTTCTCACGTTGTTATATGGAAGTGACAACTGGGGTACAATTGGAGAAACATAAAAATAAGTTGAAACTGGTCAGAAGGAGATATCTAAAAATAAGTGTAGTAAAACAAGGGATAGGATTAAGAATGAATGGGTGATAAAAGAATATGGGTTAAATAAAATGAATGTGTATTGATGAAAACACAAAAGATCAATTTGAAAAAAAAAACATTGATATGACATGGTCCTGTAGGAAAAAATATTCTTCTCCTCCTTCTCCTTCTCCTTCTCCTTCTCCTTCTCCTTCTCCTCCTCCTCCTCCGCCTTCATAAATATACGTGACTGTGGGGTCCCATGTCAAACCACATTATGACCAGCTATAAGCTGAGGGCATATACTGATCCGGTATCTGATTTTTTAATATAAATGATACTTCCCTTCAATGGTTAGAAGGCCTAGACATTGGTATTTAAAACTTATATTTTATTGGCTTCTAATAATCTAGATGAAATATTAATATATTTTGCTGGTCTATATATGATATGCCATATGCTAAATAATAAATAGTTATATCTCATTTTATTTCGTGCATTTAATTTCTTTTCCTTCTCTCTCCCCCCCTTTTGTACAATATTGCTCACACTGAAATGGATGAGAGTGGTGTTTTGTTTCATATCAATAAAAGATAAATTTCCTCAATTATTTATTTATTTATTTATTTATTTTGTTATTCTTATATGCCGCCCAACTCCCGAAGGACTCAGGGCGGCGTATTATACGTATTATAAATACTTTCTACTAGTATTTCTTATATCAAGAAAAAGTTGGAATTAATAGAATAGGACAGGACAGGACAGGACCTTGGAGGTCTTTTAGTCCAGCCCCTTGCTCAAGCAGGAGAACCTAAACCATTTTAGACAAGTGACTGTCTAGTCTCTTCTTAAAAAGCTCCAGTAATGGAGCATCCACAATTTCTGAAGGCAAGCAGTTCCACTGGTTGATTGTCTTTATTTTATTTTATTTATTTGTTTGTCAAACATGTACAAGATAGCAGGTATTTGTATAAACTCTTGGCCCCTGACTGATTTATTGTATGGGTTTTTAAATTGTGGTTTTTAATGTTTTTAAATGTTTTAATATCTACTGTTTTTAATGTTTTTTTAAAAAAATATTTGTTGTTGCATGTGAATTTTTATTGTTGTGAGCCGCCCAGAGTCTCTGTGGAGTGGGCGGCATACAAATGCAATAAATAAATAAATAAATAAATAAATAAATAAATAAATAAATAAATAAATAAATAAATAAATAAATAAATAAATAAATAAATAAATAAATAAATAAATAAAAGCAAAGTAAGTACAGATAAATGAGGACAATAGGACAGTAAGACAGGGACGGTAGGCACAGTGGTGCGCTTATGCACACCCTTCTTCACTGTTAGGAAGTCTTCTTCACTTCTTCACTTCTTCACTTCTTCACTGTTAGGAAGTCTCTCCTTAGATATGGAAAGGATGTCTAACATTCTTCCACTGGAACAATAATCTAAATTGAAAGTTTGCCATCAAAAGAAAATAAATGAATTCTTAACCTCATGTGGTAGTGATGCAGGAAAGCAGCAATCACTTCTATAGGAAAACAAACTTTCAGGAAAAGGGAGAATGCAAATTATAACACCTGGTAGTCCTTTACAGGTAGTCCTCAACTTATGACTGGTCACTTAGTGACTGTTCAAAGTTATGGTAGACCCTCTCCCCCAAAAGCTACTTACGACCATTTTTGAAGTTACAATATCTGCACCAGAGTCATGTGGTTACATTTTTGGTGCTGGGCAATTGACTCACCTTTACAGCCATTTGCAGCATCCCACAATCATGTGACCACAATTTGGATTTTTTTAAAAAATGGTTTTGGCAATGGTTTGCTCTCCAAGCTTGTTTCAATTTTAATTTTTAAAAATTGCTAAATTTTTTAATTTTTTAAAAACGGTTTCATTACAGGAAACATTTACTTCCGGTTTCCAGCAAAACACACCCATCGGGGTAAATTGTTTCGCTTAACAATTGCACGTTCACTTGACTGTCACAAAATTGTCAAAAACATCGGGTTCGGTCATGCAATATCTCGACTTGTGACAGCAATGACTCATGATCACAATTGTGGGCTCAATTGTGGTCCTAATGGAGGACTACCTGTATTATATCAATGCTGATTCATGTCAACATAGTTTCCAAATTGACTAGGGGAGATAGAAGAAGGAATATTGCATTTGCCCTGACAAATTGAGATATATTTATTTGAAAGAATTATATTCAGCCCTTTAATGAAAGTTAAGAAATGATGAATTCACAGATACGTAACTTCTCAATTTACAGAACCCATCAACCATTAACTCCCTGGCCAATGATAAGATTAGAGTATGTCTGTTTTCTTCAAATTTGGGGTCATTGGACAACAGAAACTTTCTCTTTTCTCTACCTGTTGTTTTTCTGGCTATTCTCTATTTCCATAATGTTATCTCTTTCTTCTTTTTATTTTCCTTTTTTTCTATATTAATATAGCAATCAAGTAGACAAATATTGCACATAAGAGCTTGGAATAAAACGAAATATACAGTGCTGATAGCTGTCTAGCCATCATAGGATCTCATCAAATTGAAATAAAATGCTACTCATTTGAAATGTTTTAATCCCGTGTCTCAGCAGACTTTCTAATCTTTATAAATGCACAGTTTATATATGAAAGGGAACTAAAATATATATGTGTTACAGCACACAATGCCATCACTGCATGTTGATGACAACAATTGCAATAAAAGTACTTGGTGAATCTCACTGTTGGAAAGAAATTTAAATAAAACGAAGCTTAGCTGTTTTTGAGATAATGGGGATTTATCAGTAAAAGCAAAATGCATTTTGGAACTACCTACTGCCATTTAAACTAAATCAGTTGTTTGTTTAAGGCTGTTTAAGGCTAAATCAGATGAAACCAGGCCTCAGGTTATGGTGATATTGCTAGCTATGTGTAGGTTGCCTTCAATTCTCTAAGGATATGGGCAATGAAAAAAGCAAGAAGTAAAATCTTGAAATAATAGTCTAATATTGGTTGTATCTTCCATGTGATATTTCTTGGAACCACTCCAGATCAAACTCCATCATTCAGATCTGTGTCAATCCAAATTTTTCTATGCAGTTCCTCCATCTTCTTTTCTTCTTTTATTTATTTTATTTATTTATTTATTTTTGTCAAGTATGTGTTGGTAATATACATAGATATAACATTGTTTATATACATAAGATGGGTACTGATAAGAGGGAACATTAGGACAGGGACGGTAGGCACGCTGGTGCACTTACGCACGCCCCTTACTGACCTCTTAGGAATCGGGTGAGGTCAACAGTGGACAGTCTAAGGATAAAGTTTTGGGGGTTTGGTGACGAAACCACAGAGTCAGGTAGTGAATTCCAGGCATTTACCACTCTGTTGCTAAAGTCGTATTTTCTATAGACAAGTTTGGAGCGGTTCACTTTGAGTTTGTATCTGTTGTGTGCTCATGTATTGTTGTAGTTGAAGCTGAAGTAGTCGTTGACAGGAAGGACGTTGTAGCAGATAATTTTATGAGCTATGCTTAGGTCGTGCCGAAGGCGATGTAGTTCTAAGCTTTCTAAGCCCAGGATTTCAAGTCTGCTTGCATAAGGTCTTCTATTGCTAGTAGAGGAGTAGAGGAGTAAATTCTTACACAAGAGGCTTCTGTTTTTCCATCTTTTTGTTAAAATGCTTGCATATTTATTTTTAATTTTTCTTGTCCATGTTTCAGAGATCGCTTTATTATTGAATACGGCAGATATTGCTATTCCCCTGCTTCCATCCACCCGTCCCTTTCTTTCCATTGTTCTCAAGCCTTCCCAAATGCCCATAGAATCATAAGACTAGAAGCTATCTTAGAGGTCTTCTAGTCCAATTCCGCCTGCCCATGCCAGATCTTATATCATCCTGGACACATGGTTCTTTTCTTGAGGATCCTTTTCTTGAGGATCTCCAGCACTGGAGCACCCACAACTCCCTGTGGCAAGCTGTTCCGTTGATTAAATGTACTCACTGTCAGGAAATTCCTCCTTAGTTCCAGGAGAAACTAACTCCATTAGCCATTTCTATCTCTGAAAAATCATCCAAGAGAAGAATGATTTTGTGTTACCTTTCTTTGTGTTATCTTTCATCGAGACCTGGAAATCCAGAGACTCTACAACTCACAGGAGATATAATAAAATGAAAAACAAAAACTTGTAGACATTCTAAAGTTATATCAGAAATGAATACAGTACTTATAAACCATCCAGTTTTACTCCTCAAAATGTCACCAAGTTTCCTTCCCTTAGAAGAAATCTTAACAGCAGATTCTAAGCAGAAAAATTGATATGGACTTCACAAGTGAACAAATGCTACTTTACAATGTAATCATAGTGCTTATGAAACTCAGGTCTTTTGTTCTTGACATTTCAATGATTGATTAGGATCTGTGCTGGTTCGGTGCTTTGAACATCTTTGCCATAATTGCTTCAAAAGGTATTGGAACATGAGTTCACTGCTTTCCCCACCAGACATCTACATGTGCCTTTGTGTACTTTTAATGACTTTTCTGAGGAATCTTGTTAAGGATGCAGTTGATTTAAAGAAGTGCTGCTCCCATCCTTCTCTACCTTCTGAAGGATCTCTTTGGATCATTTTAAGCAATCTGTAGCACTATTACTGACTTGGGGAAGACCTAGCAACTGAAGCTAAAGTCTAGTGATTTCTTAAGAAGATGGAGATGAATAGTTTGAATCAATATTAGCTATTAATCCCAAGAATGCGGTTTTAAAACAATATCTCCTGGTGATGTTTATCCTTTTGTTGTTATTCTTTGAAAGGCTGTGTAGCCTCAATTTTAATAGCAATAGCAATAGCAATAGTACTTAGACTTATATACCGCTTCATAGTGCTTTGCAGCCCTCTCTAAGCAGTTTACAGAGTTCAGCATATTGCCCCCAACAATCTGGGTCCTCATTTTACCCACCTCAGAAGGCTGGAAGGCTGAGTCAACCTTGAGTTTAAATCAAAGTTTACCATGAAAATACTTGAAGAAAATACTAAAATAAATACACCGAATCTAGTGGGAAGTATTACACAATCAATGTATGTAACAGATTACTGAGAAATAGTTTATCAAGGTGAGCAATGCTAACAATAGCCATGCAGGGCATGAGAAATAGTACATGACAACCCCATAAAATCTGGGCTGAAGCCCCCTCGAGAATAGATTCCAAGCAGCAAATGTTCATGTAACAATAAGTGCTGATTGTTCCTCATGCATTTGATAATTTAACAATATTGAATTAAATCAGATTTCATTTGTAGTTTTGTCCCAGCTGGCTGATGGAAGTCAACTCCTCTAAATGTCAATGAGAGTCCCTCCCTCTGGAAGAAAAAGCTAATCATCCAATATAGATCAATATATCTCTTGCATCTTTTCCAATCTCTTAGAGTCAGTTGTGATGACTACAAGTGAAAAAGATACTTGCAGAAAGGGCAAGCAGAAGGTTGAATTGATATTTATTAACCAGAAAGCTTTGATTTACTTCTGTGCGGTGTTCATAACAAGGGTAGGAAATGCAATGGCTCCAATACCCCCTGCTGGCCTTAGAAAGTAAAGTAATCTTGGAGATCAAGATTTACTTTCTGAGCAATGCCTACATTAGACAAAAGTACAGTGATAGTCATTTTTTATGAGGGTTTCAAAAAGAAATCACAGCAAAAAAAAAATTAACAAAAGCAAGACCACTTCAATATCTGAAATACCATCACACTCACGGAAATACTCAAGATTAGATTCTCCACGCCTTATCTACAGTGGCAGAAAATGAAACTGCCATCTTTTAAGGGAATTATCTGTCTGATATCCAGACTCTGAGAAAAGACATGGCATTAGTGGCACTGAACACGGTAGCACGGTTAGATCGTTTTAATGAGTGTGTTCGTCCTCTTCAAAGGGTTATATGCAATTCTGTCTCTTGGAGAGTTTTCCTGTGGCATATTTCAAGTTTTGGGATCCTTTGCTCTCCGGTATGTTCCCAGCATCAGGGGAAAATAGTAAAAGTCTTTAAGCTCCATTAATTGGTTATTGAGAGGTTATCCATCCCTTTTAATCTAATGCCATGGTAATGTGGGTGATAATACTTCCCTCCTTACCCCCCATTCCATGGACTTAGATATAAGGTGGGTTGTCTAGCACTGATCATTATTTTAGGTCTACATAATCCAAAGATATGTGCAATACTATACTTCGGTTCATTGTTACTTCATCAAAAGCACAAGATGAAATTTGTACTTGTGTTCTCATGTTCTTGCAAGCTGCAAGCTCTATCATTCATTTTCTTTTTCTCCGTGAGTGTTTGAACATAACCGTATATGTTTATAGTTCACAGATGGGAGATATTATTCTATTAATGCATTGGTTCAGTGCTGCCCTGTTCTGAGAAGTAGTCTCCAGCATAAAGTATTTGATAAACAACCGAATATGAAACCAATGGGGTGCATTATATAGTCATAAAGGGAAGAAATAAGCAAACTCATATTTGTATCAGCTTGTATCATCTTAGAGCATTTCACACAATATTGATGTTCCAGAAAGATTTTGAAAAATCAAAATGCATTTCTCCTATATAAATTCTAGAGACCTGAAAACTGAGGTCAGAGTTCAGACATGCTGGATGGCCCAGAATATCTCCATAATTCTGAAAGAAAGCCAGAGAGATGAGGGGGATTTTGCAAATGTTGCTAAATTCCTTTATGGTATATCTATAATAAAGGGAAGATGATACATAGATTCTACTTTATTTTCAACAAAATAAAATAAATGAAAATAAATAAATAAAAAACATTATCTAGTGGTGTCCCAGGGATAAGCAACCTTTCGCCATAGGTTACATGTTGTGTTTGATCTAATTTTACAAGGTGGTACTTCAGATTTCTGCGGAAAGTGATTTGCCCTGTGCCTGGAATGCTACTATGTCTGTAGCATAGACAAAAGTGAAAGGGAGTATTAGATACAAAAGGGAACATGATGAAAAATGTTAGAAGCGGACAAAGAGAGGTACAAAAGAATGCATATTTAGCTTGTAGCTCTTATCTACAATTCAGTTATATTTCTGTGTAGAATACAGCATGCAGCACAATCATTTTAATTACATAGTGCATGTGTGTGACAGAGACAGACAAGGAAGCCTTCCCCAGTGGATTCCATCCATAGAAGATTCAGATGAGGTGCCAGTTAGATCAACTTTAAGGGAGAAAGATCATTTATTTATTTTATTTTAATAAAATTTATATGCCGCCCAACTCCCAAAGGGACTCTGGGCGGCTTACAAGTATAAAAATACAATAATAAGATAAAAAGACAATTAAAACAATAGTTCAAGCAAACCTCTACATCACAACACATACATACATGGGGTGATCTCATCATCATATTGTGTGCTCATCAGCATGATTCTAATCCAGAGATTTGACCATCTAGCTCAGTGTTTCCCAACCTTGGCAACTTGAAGATGTCTGGACTTCAACTCCCAGAATTCCCCAGCCAGCATTTGCTGGCTGGGGAATTCTGGGAGTTGAAGTCCAGACATCTTCAAGTTGCCAAGGTTGGGAAACACTGATTCTAGCTGCTACATACTTCAAGAGTCAAAGAGAAGAGAAGCCAGATTGTTTCAAAACAGCATCCTTAAAAAAAGCAAGATATCTTCTCATGGTTTTTACTCTCAAGTAAACTAGCATATCAATCAAGGCTAACTACGGCTGGTAGTGCTCAGGTACACTCTGGAGGTTCCCAGTCTTAACAGCTTTTTTCCTGAGACCAATAAGATACTAGAACAAGAACCATATCTTTATGTCTTTTATGATTTGAACTCCTTGGAAATTCTAACCTTTGCCTGGTCTAGTCCAGTTGTCCTAGGTTTTGAACCTTAATTGTTAATTAGAACTTTGTGTGTCACAGAAATCAAGGGCTACATTTCCATTAAATGGACAGTACCCGCCACGACTGCCTCTGGTATCATACCGGACAATTTTGTGAGACAGCAATTTGCTCATATAACAAGCAGCACAAAAATATGTGATGGACGTCTGGCTCAGATGCATGTGAAATACGATTCCCCGTTTTCCCTTATTTGTCCAGTTTCCATCTTCTCCTGCCTCACACCCCCACACCCACCTCTTTCTTCTCTATTCATCATGTTATCAGCAACAGAGAACATTGAAGTGGGGGCATGTTTGCACTAGATTTTGGAAGCTTTCCAGACTTCAAATTTGCACGTTACAAAGCTGAATTAAATATTGCATGACCATATATCCTCCCTTCCCTCGCTTCGACAAATTTGAAGAGCGATTTCCCTGCTCAAGAAGTACAAAAAATTTTTAAAAAGAAAAGAAAAAGGGAAAATGAATTTACCTCTCTTTCCTTCCTCTCAAAATAGCAGCATAAATAAATAGTGCAGACTGTGAGGCAGACAGATAACGACCTAAGAAATACTTCATCTGATATAATCAAAAGCTCTCCTGTGATTTACTAGAAAAGAAGAGCTCCTATTGATTCTTCTCGCCAAGCGGAGTTTTGTTCAGCAGTAAGTTACCTGAGATGCAACTGTGCAGTATTTCTATGACTAAGAATTCTCTCTCTCTCCCTCCCTCCCTCCCTCCCTCCCTCCCTCCCTCCCTCCCCCCCCCCTCTCTCTCTCTCCATGCAATATGTCTGCTGAATAACCAAGTTGCTAAGGTGTCTTGCCCCAAATTCTACTACACACAATAACACTCTATATCACTGATGGTGAACCTATGGCACGCGTGCCACAGGTGGCACGCGGAGCCATATCTGCCGGCACGCGAGCCGTTGCCCTAGCTCAGCTCTAGCATGCATGTGCGTGCCAGCCAGCTGATTTTCGGCTCACGCGGAGGCTCTGGGAGGGCATTTTAGGTTTCCGGAGGGCCTCCGGGGAGGCAGGGGGGCGTTTTCGCCCTCCCCAGGCTCCAGGGAAGCCTCTGAAGCCTGGGGAGGGCGAAAAACGGGCCTACTGGGCCCACCGGAAGTCGGGAAATGGGCCGTTTCCGGCCTCCAGTGGGCCTCTGCGGGGGCAGGGGAGGCCGTTTTCGCCCTCCCCAGGCATTGAATTATGGGTGTGGGCACTCGCACATGCGTGATAGCACCCGTGCACGCGCTTTCAGCACCTGAGGGAAAAAAGGTTCGCCATCACTGCTCTATATGTAAGGTTTTGGTTTGACCTGCTAACAGTGTCCAGAGAAGGGTTCCCTGTTCCTTTAACTGGATTGGTTAATAACTGTACCCTTATATATTTGAATGTGCGTAAACACATTTTCTTCATTTCCTTTTTATCAATAGTCAAAGCTATTGATTTTAAAAATGTCAAGAAATATTAAGCCCATGTCGATGAAAAGCAAAGAAGAAAGAGAGAGCAGGGGACCAAAAGAGACCAATTGTCTCTTGCAATTATTTATTTTAAGATTTAATGAAAGCGTGGAGGTCAGGAAATTGCACATCGCTACAGGTAATCCTTCTCTTAACGATCACAATTAGGGTCAAAATTTCCATTTCTAAGTAAGACGGTTGTTAAATAAGCCCACCCAATTTTTACCACAGTTGGTAAGCGAATCAACTACAGTTGTTAAATGAATCATGCAGTTGTTAAGGAAACCTGGCTTCCCTCATTGACTTTGTTGGATGTCATCTGGAAAGGTTGGAAATAAGGATCACATGACTTCAACAGTCATACTTGTAGAAACCAACTGGGAAGGTTGCAAATGGTGATCATGTGATCCCAGGAAGCTGCAACCATTGTAAATGCATACCAGTTGTCAACTGCCTGAACTTTGATCAGTTCATTGTAGGGATGCTGCAATGGGTGGTAATGTTGTGACTTGCCCGCGTCCCGCGCAGATGATGGAGGACCCGGAGGACGTGGAGCCGCTCATGGTGCAGCAATACCAGCCCATGTGCCTGGCACCTGAGTCGGCCAGTGATGAAGACTCGGTGCCAGAGGTGGACGATCAGCCAGGACCTTCTGCACCTGCTCAGCAGAGTGAGTAATCAGGGGATGAGGAGCCTCTGCTGGATGCTAGGGCTCGTAGAGTAGCCAGCAGACAGGACTGGCTTAGCAAGCAGAGGTCTCCTCGGAGGTAGCACTGAGGGCTAATTGGGCCACGCCCTTCAGTGCCTATTTAAGTCTGGCACAGTCAGCGATCAGTGCTGAGAACAACACCTGTGATCTGCGAGCACTTCAGAGTCCTGTTTGCATCGGAGTCCTGCTTTGAATCTTGTGTTTGGAAAGAGCAGCTTCTGGAAGGCTTATTCCTGGGGAGCCAGCCAACTTGTGAGTCAGAGATAAGAAGAGACTTAATTGGTATTTGTTTTTGAACATTTGAACGTTTGGTTATTAACTCACGAAGAACCAAAGGAACTTTATTCCCCGAGACTCTCCTTACGTTTGTTTATGGACTTTTAAACCCCTGCGCTTTTACTAAGAACCTTCATTAGTAAAAGGACCCTTTTTGCTTTAGTAGCAAACAGTTGTGTGTGTTTTTTTCTGTGGGTTGCGGTGCTGGGATATCCTAAAAAAATATCACCATCTTTCTCTTTTGCACACACTTTATCCTGGAGTCTGAAGTCTCAACCACCCATATTCATTCATGCTTGGGAGGACTTTGATCTCTCCTTCTGATTCAGGTAATGACTTCTGTTTTCTACACCAGTTCAGATTTATGACTGGGTTTTCTGGTCCAGCAATGTGCAAAGCCTTTATCATATCTAGAGATTCATTCTCAGAAGAAGGATTCATTCAGAGAACATGTGTAACAAAATTGCCAATGAAGTTCCTCATCCTATGAAAATAAATTTAAAAAATAATATATTCATGGAATTGAATTTTCGTCATGAATTTTTTTAAAAAAAGGCTGCTGCTGAATTGTCATAAGATTAAACCTGCTGGATCAGTCTAGGGGCCATCTTAGTCCAACATTTTGTTCCTCACCCTGGACTTGCCTTTTAAGAAAGAGGTGGCGATGTATCTCTTTTCCACCTTTCATCTCCTTCTCCTAACTCTTAAATTCTTAGATTAACAGAGTTGGAAGGGACATTGTAGGTCATCTAGTCCAACCCCCCCCCCCCGCCCAAGCAGGAGACCCTACACTTTTTCTGACAAATGGCAGTCCAGTCTCTTCTTGAAAGCTACCAGTGATGAAGCTCCCACAACTTCCGAAGGCGACTTCTGTTCCATGGGTTGATTGTTCTCACTGTCAGAAAATGTCTCCTTATTTCTAAGTTGAGTCTCTCCTTGGTCAGTTTCCATCCATTATTCCTTGTCTGGCCTTTTTCTCCCACTGCAGGGATAACATTGAATCTCCAAGATTAATCACCAATAAGAGACATCCATGAATTCTCTAGTCCAGTGATGGCGAACCTTTTTTTGCTCGGGTGCCAAAAGTGTGCATGCATGCGAGATAGGGTGTGTGCATGTGCCCATACCCATAATGCAATGCCCTCCCCCCTGTGCATGTGTGCTGCCCCCCGCATGCGCACAATACTCCTGCGCTCCCCCCTGCGCATGTGCACAGGCCTCACTGAAGCCTCTGGACTTCCGGTAGGCCCGTTGGGCTGTTTTTCACCATCCCCAGGCTTCAGGAGGCTTTCCTGAACCCTGGGGACTGCGAAAGAAGGCCAAAAAGAAGGCCAAAAATCAGCTGGCCAGCACGCACATGTGCGCTGGAGCTGATATAGGGCAACGCCTTGCGTGCCCTCAGATATGGCTCCACGTGCCACCTGTGGCACGCGTGCCATAGGTTCACCATCACTGCTCTAGTCATCCTTTAAAACCATCCAAGTTAGTAGCCATCATATCTTTTGGAAATCAATTCCTCTGAACACTTATATGCTATTTAAGAAATACTTTCTTTTATAGGTGCTAAATTTCTTTCCAATAGTTTTCAGTGGATGAGCTTAGGACAGTGATGGCGAAACTTTTTTGGTTCGCGTGCCAAAAGGGGGGGGGGGAATGCAGGGGATCACGTGTGTGCGTGCCCACACTCAAATTCCATGCACCCCCGCACATGCACGCATGACCCCCCTGCTCCCAGCATGCAATGGCACGCCCATTTTTCGCTCTCCCCAGGCTCCAGAGCCTTTCTAGGAGCCTGGGGAGGGCAAAAACGGCCTTCCCCACCCCCTCTGGAGGCTGGAAACAGCCTGTTTTCCAACTCCCAGTGGACCCAGAAGGCCCGAAAATCAGCCGGCTGGTGCACACATGCACGCCGGACCTGAGCTCGCGTGCCCACTGATATGGCTCCGCGTGCTACTTGTGGCACCCGTGCCATAGGTTCGCCATCATGGGCTTAGGATTTTGAGAGAAAAGAAAAACATTCTCCATCCCATGAGTGACTTTATATATCTCAATACTTTTTTTTGTCTGAAATTATTCTAATGCTGCCTCCTCCCTCCTATTTTTGTCGCCTGAGTCAACCACCTCTAATTTTCCACTTTCTTCCAAATTAATCGCTATGGCTTAAATTCCAAAAATGTTCGTTATCTCTTATACCTCTTAATTTTAAGCCGTTTTCTTCCCTCTCCTCAATTAGTATCTTTACTCATCATTTTCTTTTTTTAAGTTCCATCATTTCTAAGTGCCCTAAATATTTCTCTTAATTTTACAACCTTTTTGTGGCAGTTGTTAAGTGAATGGCACAATTGTTCAGGGAATCAACCACCTTAAATGTGGCTCAGTTGCCCAAAGAGTGGTCTGATGTTCATGGAAGGAATGTGACCATCAGAACTTCAAATCCAGAATTGTAAGTACCCCCAGGGAGGTACGCCACAAATTTGAACAGTTATTTTTTTTTTTTAAATTTATTTATTTATTTTTGTCAAGTACGTGTTGGTAATATACATAGATATAACATTGTATATACATAAGATGGGTACTGATAAGAGGGAGCATTAGGACAGGGACGGTAGGCACGCTGGTGCGCTTATGCATGCCCCTTACTGACCTCTTAGGAATCGGGTGAGGTCAACAGTGGACAGTCTAAGGGTAAAGTTTTGGGGGTTTGGTGACGAAACCACAATGTCAGGTAGTGAGTTCCAGTCATTTACCACTCTGTTGCTACAGTCATATTTTCTACAGTCAAGTTTGGAGCGGTTCACTTTGAGTTTGTATCTGTTGTGTGCTCGTGTATTGTTGTGGTTGAAGCTGAAGTAGTCGTTGACAGGAAGGACGTTGTAGCAGATAATTTTATGAGCTATGCTTAGGTCGTGCCGAAGGCGATGTAGTTCTAAGCTTTCTAAGCCCAGGATTTCAAGTCTGGTTGCATAAGGTATTCTGTTGCAAGTAGAGGAGTGGAGGACTCTTCTTGTAAAGTATCTCTGGACACTTTCTAATGTATTTCTGTCCGATATGCGGTGTGGGTTGCAGACAGATGAGCTGTATTCAAGGATTGGTCTGGCGAATGTTTTGTATGCTCTGGTTAGTAGTGTGATATTACCGGAGAAGAAACTACGTAAGATTAGATTAACAGTTCTTGAAGCCTTTTTGGTGATGTTGTTGCAGTGGGCTTGACTAGTTGTAAGTTGAGGACTACCCAAAAATTTTGTTTCCTTTCACTGACCATTGTCTCAGAGATAGTATGGCTAAAAAAACTGACCTAGTAGGAAGGAATAAATTATGAGATCACACGGGTTTGTCAAAATTATTATGACATCACACTGCAATTTCCTCTGCCTTTTTCTTTGTCTTCCCTCTGCAATGTAGGGGCCAAAGATATATAAGCTCTGATATTGCTTTTGCTCATGGCCATTCAACGAAGTATCATAGCTTTGCTGGGAGTCCAATCTATCTTGTATTTTTTTTTTCATCACATCCAAACAAAATTATGTTGTATCTTCAGAGTGATTTGGTTTCTGTGAATCTGGTTTTGGCCACAACTGCATAAGGAGATTACTTTGTGTCGAGTTTCTTTCTGATGGTGCTGTTGCACAGGGAATATGCAAGAATACAGGATTTTATATGGAATTCGAAAGGATACACCTAATTTTAGGTTGTATTTTTATAAGAGAAAGAGGCTTATATTCTTCAGCTGCCAGGGATTTGGTTCAGTGTGGCAGTGCGTAGGCTCAGGGGTGCATTGCCTGTCAAACAGCTGGCTACAGTGAGCTTTAAAGTACCATAGAGACAGACCTGCTGTTTTTATAAAATACAGGCATGCACTCCTAACTGCTATATATATATTGAAAAAATGTTGGCTAGCCAGGTGCCTCATCTCAAACTAAATGTTGCTATGGTGACAGCGAAATTATGGGAGGCCCCATAGAGAAAAACAAGATGGTTTCAGGAGATTTTTCTAGTCACTTCCAGGGGTCTTATTAAACTTTAGGGGTCTGAAACATTAGATTAAGTCTGCTTCAAGATACAGATACAAATACAGACACAAAAAAACTGAATTTGCTTTTTTACAACTGTTGCATGCATGTAGTCCTCGATTTACGACTACAGTTGGAATCACAATTTCCATTACTAAGCAAGACCTATAATAATAATAATAATAATAATAATAATAATAATAATAATAATAATAATAATAATAATAATAATAATAATAATAATAATAACAACAACAACAACAACAACAACAACAACAACAACAACAACAACAGAGTTGGAAGTGACCTTGGAGGTCTTCTAGTCCAACCCCCTGCTTAGGCAGGAAACCCTACACTACTTCAGACAAATGGTTATCCAACATCTTCTTAAAAACGTCCAGTGTTGGAGCACTTAACCTTTGTTAAGTGAGTCATGCCTGATTTTATGATCCTTTTTCCCATGTTGTTAAGTGAATCCCTAAAGTTGCAAGCAGTTAATCCTCAATTTATGATCAGAATTTGGACCAGAATTTCCATTTCTGAGCAAGGAATTTGTTAAGTGAATCATGCCTGATTTTATGAATTTTTTTGCCATGGTTGCTAAGTGAATCCCTGAAGTTGTTAAATGAATCTTTGTTAAGCAACTCCGCTTTCCCTCATTGACTTTGCTTGTCAGCTGGAAGGCAGCTAGGAAGGTCCCATAATGGCAGTCATTATGATGCAACCATTGTAAATACCGAATTTTGATACGTGGCCATGTGGATGCTGCAATTGTTGTAAATGTAAGGACTGGAGCCCTATGATTCTATGATTCTGAAATCAATTTGCAAATTCTACAGGCATTTTTCATCTGTTAAAAGCAGTCTATAATGTGCATTAATCCTAAATGTGTCTATCGGAATCCTTTAGTATCTCAAACTGATCTACTCCATACACTACTATGAATTACTACTTTAAAAGTACCAAAATTCTCCTCTCTACTATTTTGAACCTATGAAAACAGATGCATTGGCTACATGATTAATGCAGGTTAAAAACAGTCCCCCGAAAGAATGGAAGATTGCTCCACTGTTCTCCCCTCATCCCCATCCTGTCAGTAAAACTTATGGAATTACCATATTTTTTGGAGTATAAGACGCACCTTTTTACCCTCAAAAAGAGGGTGAAAATTTGGGTGCGTCTTATACACCGAATGTAGCCCCACCCAGCCACCCCCACCCTTTGGCCTCTGCCTGCCAGCAATTTACCTCTTTGCAGCAAACAGAACAGAAACAGAAGCCTTATTAGGATAAGAAGAGATGATCTGCCTCCCGATCTACAGCTGACAGAGGCTTGCAAGCCACCTGGTAAAATGAAACTACGGTGGCTGTAATGAGACAAAATGCTGGGAGATAAACTGCTGGCAATGTTACATTGCTGAAATTGCAAGAAAGTAAGCTACAGCTACTGTAGCCTAGAGGAAAGAGCTCTTGCCTCACAGTCAGGAGGTTGTGAGTTCTATCCTAGATAGAGGCAGATTCTGTTAATATGTTATTTTGTTAAATGTTTGTAGAGTGTTCAAATTTTAAGACTTATTTTTTAAAGACTGCTTTATTATTGTTCTAGACAACTTAACAAAATGAAGAAGCTTTTTAAAATAAATGCTTGCTCTGAAGAGGCCCAGTGCTATTGTATCTTCTTTTAAATAGCAGAAAGCCTTCCAGACAGCCACATCAATTTTAAAGATCTGTAAAAGTATAATCTGAAATGTCCTGTTTTAGTATTAAGTATTAGTATTAAAATAAGGCAGCTGAATTAAACCCTGACTTAGTCATGTTTGGAGTAGATCTATTTAAATAATTGGGAGGAGTTAGTGTGATTACATTTAAGAAAACTTTCTGGGATTAATATACTGCCATAATGTACATTTCTCCAATTCTTTGCTATTTCTATGGGTTAAGTACACATGCACAGAAATACACAGCAAACAGTGTATATCATCTGTGCTGTTTGCTGTTTGGCAAATTGCTGGGAGGCAGAGGCCTTTTTTCCTTGTTTTCCTCCCCAAAAACTAAGGTGCGTCTTATACTTTGGTGTGTCTTATACTCCGAAAAATACGGTAGTTATTTGCTTCCCATCAACCTCTAAGGTGACATCTGCCAATGACGGCAATCCTGGCCCCTGGAAAATGCACAATAAATTGATATACCTTTGCATGGTTTGCCCTCATTCTCTCAGCTTGCTTGTCGGGTGGTGGGGAAGAATCCATGGCTGCAAATTACTGTGCTGACTCCAATGATGTTTACTGAAAGTGGTGTAAACGACTGACAGTGCATGTCATCCTCCTTTTTCTGTAGTGTTTTGCTCGGCAAAATGCCTGCAAGTGTTTCAAAAAAGGAACCATTCACCCAGGCATGTTAGCAAATCAATTGCTTGGTGATGGGATTGCTCAGGATATCTGGAGAAATATAAATGCCAGCTCATGGTATCCTCTTCTGAAACTGTTCAGTCAGCTTCCTGGATTTGTAAAGAACCACAAGAAGTAGAGTGATGAAGTTGTTCCCTTTGTTGTCCCTGTGTGCACACTCAACTTTCCTTTAAAATCCTGCTGAACTGAAGCACACAGGCTGAAGAAAGTTATTCATGGAATTAGTTTTATTTACATTTTGAAGATACTTTTGAAACACTCTAATGCTCCAAAATAACACTAACGTAGAAAGAATCACCAATCTGCAGCTTCCACCAGGTTTCCATTCTAATTTGATTTGAGCTATGGAAGCCCATGTTCCAGCTTCTTCAATTAACTACGGACCTTCTTGTTTAACTATGGCTAAGGTGACCAGACGTCCCGCTTTTGGTGGGACAGACACGCTTTTCAAGCGTGTGTCCCGCGTCCCGCATTGTTTCCAAAAAGTCACGCTTTTTTGGAAAGAATGCCGAAACAGCGGGACGTCTGCTCACCTTATCTTAGGGCTGAAGTTTTCAACGGAGAAGGATGACATAAAAGAGAAGCGTGCCCTATGCGCATGCGTAACTCATGCTGACTGCTGAAGAACCGCCCAGCTGAACCCATCCGCTTAGAGATCAGTCGGGCCCACCCTGAAGCGCATGCACACTTAAGGTTAGGCGTGCTGGCGGCGACGTGCATTGGACCCGCCTTTTCCTCAGCCGCCTGTCCAACATGGCGGAATACGATCTGACTAACCAGATCACGCATTTCTTGGACCGGCACCTGGTTTTTCCGCTCCTCGAGTTCCTCTCCGTAAAAGGGGTGAGGCGACTCTCCGATCCACCACCGTCTGGGATTCGGGGCGAAATCTCCCCGGGAACCTCGTCGAAGGCGGCCCGGCCCGAGGGTTTAGTGACGCCGGTTGCTCTATGCCGCAAGAGTCTTGGCGCAGAGGGCAAAACTCAAATGGCGGCGTCCAGGCGGCCCCGCCCCCCGTCAATGGTGTCCCGCTTAAAAAAAAAATCTGGTCACCTTAACTATGGCCCAATAACTTTTTATCATCTTAAGCTACATCAAGGATTTGTTGTGGCAATACAATGTGGGAACACCCTTACATGGGTTGCTTTGAGTTCTGAGACAAAAGGCAGAATGTACATGCAATGAATAAATAAGAGTATATATGCATTTTCAGATAAATTAATCTGGATGTTTGCACAAGCGATTGGAGATATTTTGTGGGCAGGCTAGTACAACTATGCGCTCTGGCATAAAATATATATTTTCTTGTCTTTTCTCCAATATACTGTACCAATGTGTTCTCAAAGTGGGATATATGTTTTAGTGTGTGTGTGTGTATGTGTGTATGTATGTATGTATGTATGTATGTATGTATGTATGTATGTATGTATGTACCGTATGTATGTTAAAGAGAAATCCAACCTAGAATTAAAGAGCAATTTCCCAACAGTGAGAACTATTAATCAGTGGAATTAATCAGCTCGCCTCCAGAAATACAATACACAATACAATACACAAAAATACATGAGCACACAACAGAAACAAACTCAAAGTGAACCGCTCCAAACTTGACTGTAGAAAATACGACTTTAGCAACAGAGTGGTAAATGCCTGGAACTCACTACCTGACTCTCTGGTTTCGTCACCAAACCCCCAAAACTTTACCCTTAGACTGTCCACTGTTGACCTCACCTGATTCCTAAGAGGTCAGTAAGGGGCGTGCATAAGCGCACCAGCGTGCCTACCGTCCCTGTCCTAATGTTCCCTCTTATCAGTACCCATCTTATGTATATAAACAATGTTATATCTATGTATATTAACAACATGTACTTGACAAAAATAAATAAATAAATAAAAATAAAATAAAAATTGTGGGCGTTCCATCACTGGAGGTTTTTAACAAAAGAATGGACAGCCATTTGTCTGGAATGGGATAAGGTCTCCTGCTCGAACAGGTGGTTGGACTAGCTGACCTCCAAGGTCCCTTCCAGCCCTTGATTCCATGTTCTAAACAAAGCAAAAGTGATTATCCATTGTTGGTAGCATAATTTGGATGGTCACTTTCACACTGAGTGTTCAGTGTCATCTTTGCCTTCATTTCTGATGCCTTTGGCAAGGGAACAATTAAAAATCTCTAGTGAGAAGCCCAGTCACTTCCCAGCAGTGTGCAGAGAAAAGTTTGACAAAGGAAAGAAAAAGCTACATAGCAAATATTGAAAGCTATGTTCACCCTGATCCCATTAGAAATTTAGTTTTGCCAAGAAAATGAGTAGATAACCTAGAACTTTGGGAAATGGTTCTTGTGACCCAGAGTTGCCAAACATTATCAACATAATTTGCTGCCTGTTTGAGGTAGGCAACCTGTCAAACATGGACTATCTCCAGCAAAACAAAACATGGTGAACAAATAAAAATATTGGTTAAAAATATATCCTCCTCTCCTGCTGCACTTGTAAAATTACTTTAAGAGATTCATTTAGTTTCATGAGAATTTGAATGTAATGCAGGCTAGAAATAGCGGCCACTCCATCAATGGATGTTTTTAAGAAGAGTCTAGACAGTAACTTATCTAAAATGGTATAGGTTCTTCTGCTCGAGCAGGGGGCTGGACTAGAAGACCTCCAAGGTCCCTTCCACTCATTCTATTCTAAATACCACACTACAAAAAAGACGTCGAGACTCTAGAGCAGTGATGGCAAACATGTTTTGGCTCGGGTGCCAAAAGATTGCATGTGTGTGCGATAGTGCGCATGCGCATGCCCACACCCATAATGCAATGCCCTCCCCACACACATGCGCACAACCCCCGCACTGCTCCCCCGCACATGTACACAACCCCCACGCTGCCCCCCCCCCACGCATGTGCACAGGCCTCACTGAAGCCTCCGGACTTCCAGTAGGCCCGGTGGGCTGTTTATCACTCTTCCCAGGGTTCAGGAAATCCTCCTAACGCCTGGGCAGAGTGAAAAACGGCCAAATAGGGCCATTTTTCACCGTCGCCAGGGTTCAGAAAAGCCTGTCTGAAGCCTGTGGATAACGAAAAATGGCCAAATGGGCCAACTGGAAGTTCAGAAACAAACTTCCGGTTGGGCCATTGGGCAGATTTTCACTGTCCCCAGGGTTCAGGGAAGCCTCCTGAAGCCTAGGGAAAGTGAAAAACGACTGAACGGGCCAACCGGAAGTTCGGAAACAAACTTCCGGTTGGTCCATTCGGCTGTTTTCACTGTCCCCAGGGTTCAGGAGGCTTTCCTGAAGCCTCGGGAGAGCGAAAACAGCTGAAAAGAAGGCTGAAAATCAGCTGGCCAGAGCGTGCATGTGTGCTGCAGCTGACATAGGGCAATGTCTCGCGTGCCCTCAGATATGGCTCTGCTTGCCACCTGTGGCACGCGTGCCATAGGTTCGCCATCACTGTTCTAGAGAAAGTGCAGAGGAGAGCAAGCAGGATGATTAGGGGACTGGAAACTAAAACATACGAAGAGTGGTTACACGAACTGGGCATGGCTAGTCTAGCAAAGAGAAGGACCAGGGGAGACATGATAACAGTGTTCCAATACTTGAGGGGCTGCCACAGAGAGGAGGGGGTCAAGCTATTTTCCAAGGCACCAGAAAGCCAGACAAAGAATAATGGATGGAAACTGACCAAGGAGAGATTCAACCTGGAAATAAGGAGAAACTTTCTGACAGTGAGAGCAATCAACCAGTGGAACAGTTTGCCTTCGGAAGTTGTGAGAGCTCCAACACTTGAGATTTTCAAGAGGAATTTGGACAGCCATTTGTCGAAAATGGTGTAGGGTCTCCTGCTTGAGCGGGGGCTTGGACTAGATGACCTACAAGGTACCTTCCAACTCTGTTAATCTGTAAAATATATGCAAAACTGAGATGATACAAAGAGCAAATGCACAATATTCTTTATTGGCCAAGCATGATTGGACACACAAGGAATTTGTCTCTGGCACATAAGATCTCAGTGTACATACAAACAACAAAGTGATATAATCATAAGATACCAGTAGCAGAAGGTAATAGGAAAGATGAGAAGGATAATAGCAATGCAGTCCTACTACATGAGTAAATATCCTCAGGCATAAGACAGCACTGTGGGAATTAGGTGTTTAGAAGAGTGATGGCATGGGGAAAAACCCAGTGGTGGGATTCAAATAATTTAACAACCGGTTCTCTACCCTAATGACCAGCTGGGTAGGTGTGGCTGGGTGGTCATGTGATTGGGTAGGCATGGCCAACTCGACATCACTCTCATTGAGGGGTGCTTCTCCTTGCCTGGTCTCTCGTGACTGTGGGGATGCTGCATGGTTGTAAGTGTGAAAAACGATCATAAGTCATTTTTTTTCAGAGCCATTGTAACTTTGAATGGTCATTAAATGAACTGTTGTAAGTCAAGGATTACCTGTACAAAAATACAAAAAGCTTCTTTGCTTGCAAAAAGCTGCCCTAAATACCAATCATTAGATTAGAAATACCTGCAAGCTGGAGTTCCAAATCAGGCAGGGTGCCAGAGCATCTTGAAGAATTAAAATAGTTAAAATGCAATGATAACTATCAGCAGCCAACTCTTGCTGATAAAGTGAAACCCTTTACAGAGAGGTCATTTAAACTCTCCAGAAAGTGGGTGGGTATATTTGGGCTACAAAATGCGGAGTTCAAGAAACAAATTAATAAATGATATAGGGAACCCAGGTTCACGTCTCTGCCCTCCCAAGTTTGTCAAGCACGGCTGGTCTCACTCACCTGACAAGATATCCTAAGGAAATAATCCAGATTTAAGGAAAGGTCACATGCCCCCCAGAAAGGCAGTAAAAAATCAGTGCCAAGCTTGCATCCTGCCTCTTGGAAGTACACCCCAAAAGGACAGTGCCAAGAACCACTAAAGCAGTGAAGGAAAACCCCCTCCCCAGATAGAAAAAGAAACCATGAGGCAGGAAAAAATTCAAACACAATGCAAATAATTAAATCACAACAGTTTAAATCCTTTTAAAACTAAAACAAAAGCCTTGTCTTGCTCATTGCCAGAGCTCACACCCCAGGCAAGCTCAAGTGTAAACACTTGAGATAAGCCTAACTACAAAGAATGCAATTAGTGCTAGAATGTAGCAAAAGAGCAAACACAGTAGCTGTTGCTTGTTAAACCAATTGCCAGAACAAATAGACACAGGAACTAGCCAGATTTCTGAACTCTGCTTCTTTTCAGGAACAGAGATTAACCTTTTTGCTTCCAAACAAAGCTGAATAGGGAAAATTATCCCATCAATAAACACAGGATTAAAGGTCAGCAAGCACAGAATTATACTTCACCAAAAACCAGTTTTAGACCAAAACTCAGAAAGGGTATGTAAACTCACATTTGAGTGTCAATCTTTCTAGCTAGCCAAGAAGCCTTGCTGAATGTCACTCATCTTGGTTCCTTGTCATTAAAAGCTTCTGTCCAGCAGCTCTGTGCTGGAAGAACTCCAACAGGGGAGTATTTCCTCCCAACAGCAGTGTAAAAAGCTTAAAACAGACCTTCCCATTTAAGAAAGTCAAGCCTCAGCAAAGTACCAGCAAAGAAAAAAAAAACTCCAGAGAAACTCAGGCAAGAGTAAGTCTAGGTGTACTGCCAAGAATGTAATAAGGGAGGCAGTTTCTGTAAGCAGGTCAATAAAGATTAGGCTAGAAACAACACCAGAATGCCTTCCTTATAGGATTAGCCCTGTAAATTGAAAAAACAAAAAACAAAAGGAGATTTCTTCCAACAACCGGTTCTCCGAACTGCTTAGAAAGTCAACAACAGGTTCTAGCGAACCGGTGCGAACCCCTGGAAAAAACTCTCTTTGTGTTGTTTAGCATGCAATGCCCTATAGCTGAGTCTTGAGGGGAGGGGTTGAAGCAGTTTATGTCCAGGATGTGAGGGGCCTGTAGATAATTTCTCAGCTCTTCTTCTGACCTGCACAGTATACAGGTCCTCAATGGAAGGCAGACTGGTTGCAATTATTCTTTCTGAAGTCCTAACCATCTGTTGAAGTCTGTGCCTGTCCTGTTTGGTTGCTATGCCAAACCAGCCAGTTATTGGCGTACAAATGACAGACTTAATAATAATTCTATTTCTGTTGTGCTGATGCTTATGTCTTTTCAGCTCTAAAACAATTTGTCTTTGTATAAACAGAGACCATGCCTGTTCTCAAGCTTTATTATTTTATTTCTATTTTCTATTTTATTTTAGCCAAACAATAGCTTTTGAGATGTCATTTGATCTGTAAAGCTAAAAGGTGTACATGGGAGTCTGGAAAGGTTTGCCTGGGTAACTCTGATACCACACAGAGGGATTATTTCTCAGCTTAAACTACCTTTAGATATATATTTTTTTCTCCCTTCTTTCTCCAGCTGCATAGACCAGACTAGCCTCAGGCCAAACTGCGGCATTGCAAGGCGCATTTCCTGAAGTTACCTTTTGAAGAACACTTGGAAATCTTGTCTGGTGCAAAATGTGGCTGGTGGCAAATCCGAGCATGTTTTTAGATGTTCAATTTGTAGGGCAGGTCAACATTTCACCTTAGCAGCAGCCCTCCATGGCAGCTTAATTTGGTGATGTACACAAACACTTTCCAAATTACAAAGTGCACTATTTGCAGCCAAACAAAAGGTCAAATGGCTTGTAATGCTGAGTGGGGCTTGTACAAAGCTTTGAAGAGTCGCTTCAAATTGAAACAGAAGTTCCTTTAGGAGCACCTGATTGGAGCGGCTGTACTGCTTTGATCTGGAGGAATAAAAGAGACTTTGGAGCACCCATTACACATGCAGAGAAGCTTTTTTTCTACTGATACAGAGTGGCTAATGGAATTGAGCTGGCCCACTTCAGTTCATTGATTCACGGCACAGAGGTGGAAAGATTATCATTCTGCCTCAAATGAAATTATTGAGAAGTGCCCAAATTGGGACTATACTTGAGATGGAAAGTCATTGCTTTCCACAGCCCTGGTGATAAGCCTATCAAAAATAATTGCCTATAACTTCACATTTCTCTCTTCCACACAGTTTGGGAAACAAAGTCATGAACTTTACTGCCAGTTTTCATGGGAGTGGATCAGTGAAGTCCTCAAACAAGATTACAGTGTTGGGCAACAGGATCAAATCTAATCTCCTAGCATTCATTGTGCCCCAATTACAATTATAAATTCTCCTAGATATAGATGCAGACGATATATATAGATATAAAAATAGTGACATATACTGTAGCTGATATAGCTGCATTATAGATATAGAGGATATTGCTGATATATATATAGCAAATATAGCTGATATAGCTGATATATAGATATAGAGGATAAATATACAAATAGATGATATGTAGATATACTGTAGATATTGATAATGTAGATATTTGTGAATGATTCAAAAGCTACTGTATTAGTCTGAAAGTTGCACAGTAACATCGAAATATGTTCCAGAAGGGATAGTTACTTAGTAGGGCTGGGCACAATCAAAAATGATTCAGAAGATTTCTGAATCATACTTTTAATTTGGATGAATCAAGAGCTGCATGCCTTTTTATAGTCTGACTTATTAGTAGTCTGACTTATTTTTTATTTCCAATTCTGTGTGGACCTCAAGTAAGATACAGCTTGTTTTAAGAGTTAGATAAGTCTTCTTGAAGGAAAGGCTGGACTTCTTCAGGTTTATCTGTACCAGTAGTGGGTTCTAAAACCGGTTGCTACCCGTTCACGTGCACACTTGTGCTCGCGCACAATGCTTCTGCGCATGCACAGAAGCGTCCCAGGTGGGTGGGCGGAGCCTCCCGCCGCCGGTGCTACCGGTTCACAGAACCGGGCCGAACCTGGAGCAACCCACCACTGATCTGTACGCAGTTCAGCACTGATCTCATGAATTGCCAAACTACATTTTGCAAGTCATAGTCAAAGCATGCATAGATCTGTTACATAAGAAAAAGCTCATATTAGAAACATTTTTATTTTAAAAGCCTACATTAGAGAAAATTACGTAAAATATTATGAACTGTGGAACTATAAGAGAAATTTCTTTCATTTATTAAATGAATTAATAAAGAGCTTTGGTGGCGCAGTGCTTAGAATGCAGTATTGCAGGCTAATTCTGCAGACTGCCAGCAGTTCAGACCCGGCCGGCTCAAGGTTGACTCAAGCCTTCCATCCTTCTGAGGTGGGTAAAATGAGGACCCAGATTGTTGGGGACAATACGCTGACTCTCTAAACTGCTTAGAGAGGGCTGTAAAGCACTATGAAGTGATATATAAGTCTAAATGCTATTGCTATTGGTAGTTAAGGTGGACTTTCTTTGCATGACTTGAAATGCTTCTTCAGTTTGTTGCTATCGGGGCTAAGCTTCCATATGACTAACCTTCTACCTCTTCGATTTACAATTACTCATCCTTTCACCTTTTATCCTCTCCACAGTTTCTCACATCATGTTTTGAAAAGTCCATAGAAAAGAAAATAATTTAGAAAGGAGCTCATGGATTGAAGCAGTGCTCTCTTAACGCAGAAAATGTGGCTGGATTTATAGCGATGCCCCCAGTAACTCAATTTTAGTAACTACAATCATAAGGCTGACTTTTTGTGCATGTAATGTTAACCATGAATGGAACGAAATTAGTCCAATTCTTCTCCAAATATCAGGGATATATCAAACCATCTACTAATGTGAGTCTGATCTTCACCAAAAGTAGTCTAGGTAAAGGATCGTGATTTGATTTAACAGATTAACATATTAGCAGAGTTGGAAGGGACCTTGCAGGTTATCTAGTCCAACCCACTGCCCAAGCAGGAGACCCTACACCATTTCTGACAAATTGCAGTCCAATCTCTTCTTGAAAGCTCTTCTTGAGAGCTTCTCCAATGATGAAGTTCCCACAACTTCTGAAGGCAAGCTGTTCCATTGGTGGATTGTTCTCACTGACAGAAAAATTCTCCTTATTTCTAGGTTAAATCTCTCCTTGATCAGTTTCCATCCATTATTCCTTGTCTGGCCTTCGGGTGCTTTGGAAAATAGCTTGACCCCTTCCTCTCTCTAGCAGCCCCTCAAATATTCGAACACTGCTAGCCTGTCTCCCCTGGTCCTTCTCTTCACTAGACTACCCATGCCCAGTTCCTGTAACTGTTCTTCATAAGTTTTAGTCTCCAGTCCCCTAATCATCCTGGTTTCTCTTCTCTACACTTTTTATAGAGTCTCAACATCTTTTTTTATAGTGTGGTGACTAAATTTCATCAGCTATTTCCTTTAAAACATGTTTTGTGTGTTTTAATGATTTGCTATTGATAGTTTAATAGCAATAGCAATAGCACTTAGACTTATATACCGCTTCATAGTGCTTTACAGCCCTCTCTAAGCGGTTTACAGAGTTCCGCATATTGCCCCCAACAATCTGGGTCCTCGTTTTACCGACCTCAGAAGGATGGAAGGCTGAGTCAACCTTGAGCCGGTGAGATTTGAACAGCTGAACTGCTGAACTAGCAGTCAGCTGAAGTAGGTTGCAGTGCTCCTTATAACCACTGCTTTTAATCTCATGAATCAGGAGATGGATGTAGGGCATAACGTCTGTCATCAAGGGATAAAGTCTTCCCTTTCAATTTTTCCAATGAAAATTCTAGTGCAGATTACTTTACAAGAGAGTAGACCCTGCTCCCAGCAATGATCTACTCTTAAAGAGTTTTGTACTGGAAGCTGCACCAGTTCTTATTTAATTGGTGCTCTTCAAAGCTTGTTCTGAGGTCAAGAAAGTCTATGCTACACTTTATCCTCAAGGGATTCTTTCTTACCACAAAGGAACTTATTTACCTCTGGATATTGTGTGTAGTAGTTCACAAAGATTGATTGTCTAAATAAGAATTCCGGAGAGAAGGTGTAAGTCCAGTGGCGACTCATATTTTCTGCTGAGAACTGGCTCAACGGATGGCTCAGTAAGGAATCTATGGCACTTTCTTTCCCCTCTGAGAAGCCACTTTCCAATGAGGCCATGACACTTAGGATGTCCAAGAGAATACATCATGTTGCTCTGGACCTTCTAGGATAGTTCATGATGAAGTAGCTTCAATTCTTCCTTCCTTTTTCACAAACAGGGGTGAAATGGAAGCAGAAAGGTCTTTTGGCACAGCACTAATTCTTACTCCATATTTCAGAAGGATTGAAGGCAAGAGTAGCAAGCCTAAGGTCACAGAGTGAATTAGCAGCTGAAAGGCATTGGAACCAATAGTTTCTTGGTTGGCTTCATAGCTTCTGTTATAGCTTCCTTTCCCTTTTCTGTTTTGTTTTGTTTTTGTTTCTTTTTGGAGAAAAACAAAATGAGTCCATCACCTCCTGGCCCACTGCAGTCAGTAAGTCTGGCTTCGTTCCATGATATTTGCACAAGCCAACTTCACTGTTCATTTCTTTCATTTTTATTTTTGACAAAAGAAGAAAAGAAGAAAAAAAACAACAACCCTCACCTCACTTTCTCCCTTGGCATGCTCAAATCCCCTCTCTCGCCCCTTGAAAGCAATTTCCTGACTGCTCTGTTTTGACAGAGAGTTATAAATTTAGTTTAAAGGTGTGTTTGGCTTGGAGTCTTTCTTCTTTTGTTTCCTGGCCTCCTCCCTTGGGTACCGCTGTTTTCAGTCAGTCAACTTGATTCTTCTGTTTATGTCCTTCAGTAGGATTTTGAGGACATTGACCTGAAGAAAAGACAAGGGATAAGATATTTTCCTTCGAATAATCTGCCAACTTTTTTCCTTCTGGAATCTGATAGCTCCTTGGGGTTAATGTCATTTTAGTTAGGTCAGTTTGTCTCTAGACAGCATGAATTTCACTTGCATTCAGAAACTACTTCTTGCCTATTTTCACATGAATGAGCATTTAGCATTTCTCCTTTCTTCTTCTTTTTCTCTGCAAAAAACAATATATATGTGTGTGTGTGTGTGTGTGTGTGTGTGTGTGTGTGTGTGTGTGTGTATATATATATATATATATATATATATATATATATATATATATATATATATATATATATATATATATATATATATATATATATATATATATATATATATATATGTGTGTGTGTGTTTTCTGAGGTTTTCGCGGGTGTTTGTATGTAACTCTTTGGTTATTCGGGTTTTCTCCCGCGTAAAATTGGAAATGTCTTGGCAACGTTTCGACGAAGTCTCATTCGTCATCATCAGGCTGGTGTCTTCAGCTTGCTGCTTCTAGGAGCAATGTGAGATTGCAGCTGTTTCTTCCTTTTAACTGCCACTGGGGGTTTGAACTGATAGGGTGGGAGCTTGGCTGTGTTCTGATTGGGTGGAGGTGTGTTCTGATTTGTTGGGGGCTTGGCTGTGCTCTGATTGGATGGGGGGTTGGCTGTGCTATGATTGGATGGGGTGTCAGTTTGCTTCATGTATGGAATGGAGGGGTTTAGAGTGGCTAAAGATGCAGCTATGGTCTGGCTTCTGGTTTGTGGCCGTGCCTCATTGGTGTGGGTTTGGGTTTGCTTTTTGCATGGGTGTGTGGTGGTGACATCCTGTGTGGTTTTCGTGAGTGTGGGTCTAGTGTCATTCTTAGTGTTAGGGACTCGTTTGTCAACAAGTGCGGGTTTCCAAATGGCTGGTAGGCGGGAGGTGTCATCTCGTTTATTCATGCTGTGTGGGCTTTTCTCTATCTCAATGGCTTCTCTGATTATTCTGTTGTTAAAATGTTCAGTTTTGGCGATAGTTCTGGTCTTTTTAAAGTTAATTTCATGTCCTGTGGCTTTAAGATGTTGGACCAAGGAAGAAGTTGGTTCCTCTTTTTTGACTAAGTTCTTGTGTTCTTCAATGCGTGCACTTATTCTTCTGTTAGTTTGTCCAATGTATGTGGTGGGGCAGGCGGTGCATGGGATTTCATATACTCCTTGATTTTCTAACTCAATTTTGTCTTTGGGGTTTCTTAGGATGGTGGATATTTTTCGGTTTGTGCAGAATGCTGTCTTGATGTTGTGTTTGTGGAGGATCTTGCTGATTCTGTCTGTGGTTCCTTTTATGTATGGTAGGAGGGCTTTGCCGTTTTCTTGTTCTCTGTCTTGGATTTTAGTGGGGGTTTCTTTTTGGATTAGGTTGGTGATCTTATTTCTTTGGAATCCGTTGGATGTTAGTACGTTAGTGAGAGTGTGTAGTTCGGTTTTTAGGTGTTGTTCGTCGGCTAAGCGTTTTGTTCTGGAGATGAGTGTCTTGGCTACGGAGTTGATCTGTGCTGGGTGGTGGTGTGAGAGTGCATGCAGATAGCGGTTAGTGTGTGTTTTCTTCTGGTAGATGGTGTGTCCTAGGGAGCCATTGGATTTCTTGTAGACTAAGACATCCAGGAAGGGAAGTTGGTTGTTAGCTTCTGTTTCCATTGTGAACTGTATTTTGGAGTGTAGGCTGTTGAGGTGTATGAGGAAGTTGTCCAGTTTTTCTTTCCCATGTGGCCAGATTATGAAGGTGTCGTCTACATATCTGAGCCAAAGTTTGGGTTTGTGATCAGATTTTTCTAGAGCTTGGGTTTCAAAGTGTTCCATGTAGAGGTTTGCAATGACAGGAGAGAGGGGTGATCCCATGGGTGCTCCTTCCATTTGTTTGTATTTTTGTCCGTTATAGATGAAGTATGTGTTGGATAGGCAGTGGTTGGTCAGATGTAGGATGTGCTTGGGGGGGTTATATTTTTTTTGGATAGCTGTCAAGGCTTCTTTGATTGGCACTTGGGTGAAGAGGGATATGACATCGAAGCTCACGAGTAGGTCGCTGGGCTGTAAGTTTTGTTTCTTTATGATCTCTATGAACTGGAAAGAGTTTTTTACATGTGAGGTGATGGATTCTGCATAGGGCTGTAGTTGTTTGGCGAGAAATTTGGCTAGGTTTTGTAGAGGTGAGCCTATGGAGCTGACTATGGGTCTAAGTGGGGTTCCTTCTTTGTGTATCTTGGGGAGACCATAGAGCTTAGGGCATCTGGATGATTTCTCTCTGGGAATGATTCTTTGCTGGATCTCTTCGCTGATGGGGGAGGCTTTTATTTTGGATTTAGTGGTTTTTTCCAGGTAGGTGGTGGGGTCTGTGTTTAAGGGTTTGTATGTGGAGTCTTGGAGGAGGTTGGTTAATTTGGTTTGGTAGTCAGATGTGTTCATAACCACCGTGGCGTTGCAATGGGGAAGAAACAGCTGCAATCTCACATTGCTCCTAGAAGCAGCAAGCTGAAGACATCAGCCTGATGATGACGAATGAAACTTCGTCGAAACGTTGCCAAGACATTTCCAATTTTACGCGGGAGAAAACCCGAATAACCAAAGACTTACATACACACACACACACACACACACACACACACACACACACACACACACACACACACAGAGTATGTGTGTGAGTGCGTGTGTGTGTGTGTGTATTTTTCAGTCAGCAGTTGGGAATTCTGAAAAATAAGCATTGTGACATTCTGCATGTTAGTTTGGCACATGCGTAGTAGAGGACAGTTGATTTTATAGCAGCCACTGAAATGAAAGTATGTACGATTACATATACAATGGCATTGATAATCGAATAACACAGTTGGAAGGGACCTTGGAGGTCTTCTAGTTCAGCCTCTGCTCAGGCAGGAAACCCTATACCAGTGATGGCGAACCTATGGCATGTATGCCATAAGTGGCACGTGGAGCCATAGTGGTGGGCATGCGAGCTCAGGTCCAGCGCGCATGCGCGCCCTGGCCAGCTGATTTTTGGGCCTTCTGAGTCCACTGGGAGTCGGGAAACAGGCTGTTTCCAGCCTCCAGAGGGGGAGGGGAAGGCCCATTTTTTGTTTCCCCAAGCTCCAGAGCCTTTCTAGGAGCCCGGGGAGGGCAAAAAACGGCCTTCCCCACTCCCCGGAGACCCCCCAGAGGCCAGAAATGGTCCATTTCAAGTTGGGAAACAGGCCATTTCTGGCCTCCAGGGGGCCTCTGGGGGGGGAGGCCATTTTCACCCTCCCCAGGCTCCTAGAAAGGCTCTGAAGCCTAGGGAGAGTGAAAAACGGGCATGCCATCGCGTGCCAGGAGCGGGGGGGGGGTCACACACGCATGCACAGGGTCCCCCCACATGGAATTATGGGTGTGGGCACATGCGCGCATGACCCCCCTGTGCTCCCCCCCTTTTGGCACATGAACCAAAAAAGGTTCGCCATCACTGCCCTATACCATTTCAGGCAAATGGTTGAAAACCTCCAGTGTTGGAGCACTCACAATTTCTGGAGGAAAGACGTTCCACTGATTAATTGTTTTAACTGTCAGGAAATTTCTCCTTAATTCTTGGTTGGTTCTCTCCTTTATTAGTTTCCATGCATTGCTTCTTGTCCTGCCTTCAGGTGAATAAAATACACCACGCTATATTTTCTATATTTTCTCAGGAAAGTCATCAATGACTGAAAACAAGTTCAGGAAGATCGAAAGAATATGTAACAATGATGGCACCAATCTCCAAATTATATCTAGCTTATGTGATATTGTTCCACGTTCAGTGATGGGCAGGTAGTCCAAGCAAGAGTTTATTATTTCCAATGGGAAGGAATTAGTCATTACAATGTGGGTTGTGTATATTTATCTATGAAGTGAACAGAGTCCTAATTAAAAATTAACTGGACTTCTTTAAGTCTGAATCAGTCTTCCATGAAGCAACAGCTAAATTGCTCCATTATCTCAGCTGCTGAATCTTAAAACAAATTTTTTGACAATTGCCACAAATAGCCCATTCAACATTCCATGGATCTGACGCTTTTATATATTTGCATAGCTAGTATGAACCTCAACCCAATGGGGCAGAGCAGCCTTGCTTTCATAGCACCTGAGAAGTGAAGCAGCCTTTTTAAAATCATCATATAACTGTTTCCTGAAAGTTTCTTTATGTTTTTACACTTCAGATCCCCCTGCCTCCTGATAATAGATTTGTGAACAGAGACCAGGTAAAAGAATCAAAGGTCGAGCTGCCCAGCCATCTTTCACATGACTAGTGAATTAACTTACCTTGATCCATGAGCAATGTGCCTCATTCATCTTCTCTTTCTCTTAAAGCATTGTAAAATGTTAAGGGGAGGGAGTGGAACAATTGGTTCCATATCAAGTAGGAAGGAACTTAAAGAACAGGACCAAAGATAGCCTAGAACCGTGATGGCGAACCTATGGCACGCGTGCCACAGGTGGCACGCAGAGCCATATCTGCCGGCATGGGAGCCATTGCCGTAGATCAGCTCCAGCGTGAATGTGTGTGCTGGCCAGCTGATTCTCGGCTGGCCACGCCCCCTCCCCTCCCAGGAGTCTTCAGCGGCCCATTTTGAGGTAAGTCAAGGGCTCGCGCGGAGGCTCTGAGAGGGTGTTGCTGGTCTCCAGAGGGCCTCTGGGGGCATGAGGGAGGCCGTTTTCACCCTCCCCATGCTCCTAGAAAGCCTCTGGAGCCTGGGGAGGGCGAAAAAACAGGCCCACCGTGCCATCACATGCCAAAAGCGGGGTTGTGCGCACATGCGTGGGCTGCATTGAATTATGGGTGTGGGCATGCATGTGCGTGACCCCCCCACTCCCCCCGCTTTTGGCACACGACGGCAAAAAGGTTCGCCATCACTGGCCTAGAACGTGGTAGACAAACTTGAGGGGCTGGGACCACATCTAGAATTCTGGGAGCCTATTCTGTTTCTGAATGACCGGATTTTTGCAGCCCACCCAAGATGAGAGGAAATGTGCCTGAAATCTTTACAACCAAACTTAGTACTTTGTCACTGAGTTAATGGTCTTCCTGCTCATTTTCTCTTCTTTCAGAATACAGAAATTACAAGCGATCCCAAGACAGCAGACAATTACGGTAATATCTCTCTCTCTCTCTCTCTCTCTCTCTCTCTCTCTCTCTCTCTCTCTCTCTCTCTCTCTCTCTCTCTCTCTCTCTCTCTCTCTCTCTCTCTCTCTCTCTCTCTCTCTCTCTCTCTCTCTCTCTCTCTCTCTCTCTCTCTCTCTCTCTCTCTCTCTCCTTTTTGGTTCAGACACATGTATATTAGTGCATAATTTAACTGCAGCACCACTGTTGAGCAATTTTCTATTACATAAATTGAAGTGCGTCGTTGTACATGGGGAAAATGCAATTCCGGAATGGAATTACAATTATTTGGATTTTACGACATGAAAAAGAATGTGGAGATGACTAGTGTCAGTGCTTTTAAAGAGCTCAAAGAAAGACGAAGTCCTTTTCTCACTATCCCAAGAATGTGCCAATCATCAATAACTATTTTTGCTCAGTGTTTGAATTCAATCAAAGATACCTGTTTTTTCCTAAACAATGTAACAAGTAGAACAATTTTCCCCAGAGCATTATGATTCTTGGATGCACATTTTAATACCATGAAATGTTCTAATTCCTTTGAGAATGCATTTCAGAAAAAAAATATGTAATATTCTTGATAGCCAACTCTCCTTACTGATCTGTCTGAACAAAATGTGTAAGTGACACTCAATTGCAGTTAACCATTTCACAACATCACTGAACCTATTATGTGATATGTGGGAAGCAAATACCACCTACTCCTACACAGTTAATCAGCGGTCAGGCATTTATCATAATTCTACAATCTCAAGACTGTAAATGAGCAGCAATAACTAATTTAATAATAATTGGTTAAAAATTGAAAACTAAAAGCCTGTGGAAAAGCTTGCCTACAGAACTTATGTGTGCTTCATCACTGGAGGTCTTTAAGAAGAGACTTGGACACAGCCACTTGTCTCAAATGGTATAGGGTCTATTGTTTGAGCAGGGGGTGGGACTAGAAGACCTCAAAGGTACCGTATTTTTCGGAGTATAAGATGCACCGGAGTATAAGACGCACCTTAGTTTTTGGGGAGGAAAATAGGGGAAAACAATTTGCCTACCAGGTATTCATCTGGCTAGCATCCTTAGTCTGGTCAGCTTCAGCACATTATTTTATCTCCTGGTTAGAACTTAAAAAAACCTTATTCTGAGAGAATAACAATGAAAGAGCCTGCAAGCCAGTAAGAGCTGGGAAGATCGTTAGCACCTGGTTAGGGCTAGGAAGAAACCTTCTTTGGAGCAAGTAGAGCAATGAAAAAAAAACCTGCAAAGACTTAGGGCTGGAAAAACATTATTTGGAGATAGTAACAATGAAAAAGCCTGCAAGGTAAGAGCTGGGAAGCTCTGTTAGCACCTAGTTAGGGCTGGGAAAAAAAGCTACATTTGAAGTATAAGACGCACCCATATTTTCAGCCACTTTTAGGGAGGAAAAAGGTGTGTCTTATACTCCAAAAAATACGGTACCTTCCAGCTCGATTATGATTAAGACTATGAATACCGGAGCTGTGAGCCTGGAATAGGGCAATGCAAATTATAGAGGATCTGCTAATTCAATTTGAACAACTGATTTGGTTTACATTTCCAGTTTGAACTATTGAAACAATTTTGTTTTAAAGAATCTTGGATGGATCTGATAAAAATCTATGTGCACATGTGCAAAAATCAAATTGATTCAAAAATACCCTCCAATGGATATGATGATTTGATGCAGCCAATAGATGACTGCTCAATTTGGAGGGTAAGCTGCAGAAACCACCATTGAGGCTAAACTTTGAATTAGAGTTTAGCACAATCCAAATTTAGAATTTTATTTATGTGGAAACAAATGTAGGCAATTCAAAAATAAACACATGCTAAAAAGAGAAATCTTATTATAGTTGTACCCTGTACCAAAAATGTTCCAAAAATGTTTCAGAGACCTTGTGAGGTGATCTTACTACTTCACTAATTGATGAACAGGGTTCACTCCTGTTCACTCCTTTTAAGTTGATCTTTCTGCCAATCCACAATTAAAATAATATATGTCACAATTTCATGTGAATGTTTGGGGTAGAATTGATAAAACAAAAAGCAACTCTATAACTTAACTCAGTGTGGTTTCTGAGTTAACATTTTGCCCAAAGCAATACTGAGAGTAGCAATTTACACTCAAAGCTTGATGATTCGATCCTTGGACTTACTTCAAAATGAAACATTGGAAGACCTGCTACTAATGTCAAGAATATAGACTTATAATACATGAAGCGATGATTTGACTTAAGAATTGTGTTCATACAACTTATTTATCTGGTTTCAGTGGTGATTAATGTGTTGTGTGACTAGCTAAAGTATGAAGCGTGCAAACCAGTGTTTGCATTCCCTGCGTCAGATGAGGAGAACACATCTTTCTCCTTCTGTCCTGGTCACTTTTTATAGGGTCACGATTGAGAGTGTTTTAACAAACTGCATCACTGTCTGGTTTGGTGGCAGCAGCGTCTCAGATAGAAAGTCCATACAGAGAGTGGTAAGGACAGCTGAGAAGATTATAGGGAGCTCGCTTTCCATTATTCAGGATGCTGCTTATAAGTGCTATGTGCTTAGAGCTCGAAACATTGTTAGAAACCCCACACACCCACTTCATGGTCTGTTTTTGTTGCTCCCCTCTGGGAGGAGGTTTTGAAGTATCTATAGCAGGACTACTAGATTCTGTAACCACTTTGTTCCTTACGCCATCCATCTTGTAAAATTGCAGGATTCTTTTTTTTTCATCATTTATATGTATACATCCAAACTAGACTGTGATGTTTCTCTGTGTCATATGTGTGTGTGGGGGGGGATATATTCATAATGGTTATCTTTTGAAAGCTGAATGCAACTAAATTTCATTTTAATGTATGCTGATTAGTGTACATTTATAGTGACAATAAAGTTTTTATCCTATCCTATCCTATCCTATCCTATCCTATCCTATCCTATCCTATCCTATCCTATCCTATCCTATCCTATCTTATCCTAATCTTGGATAGTGGAGAATTAATTGTAACTCAAAGAGCCTCTCCTTATTGTTGGTCAGCATGAACACAAAAGTGAGAAAACCTGTCTATTTATCCTCAAGGCGGACAGGTTTTCTGTCTGCCTTGAGGATAAACTAGAGTAGTCCCATGCATTAAAAGGGGGCTACTCTAGAAATGTCATCACTTTATTTTCTTCCCCCTTCCACCATAACTTAAGAATTCATACTAATTTAAGTCACACTTGGCATGCCCTATACTAGCCAAGATCATTTCGTGGTTGCAACCTGTTCCAACACTGTTAGACCACATTACTTTCACTTGATGATGTTAATTTATAAATTACAATCTGGTCCTTTTGCCTCAAATACATATTTTATATAAACAAGTGCATCAACTAACTTATCCAACAATTCAGGATTAAAAGACATCCTGGCTTACTGAGAAGCATTATTTTAGCTTTGGAGTCACTGGCAAGTTCCTCTGTCTACCTGCTACCACTTTCAGGTTATTTGTGAAGACTTTACCTAATAGCCATTATTTTATCTTTGATGAACCTCAAGTTGATCCTACCAGGTCCATCTACCCTAGGTATCTAGTTTTCATGCAACAAACAATAACAATCTATGTTGAATCTCTTGACTGCCCATACTGGTCAATTGAACTCACTCCCAAAAAGGCTACTGGTGAAGAACTGTCATCCTGAAAAACATGTGAATATATACCTCATAACCCCTTGGTGTTGCCAACAACACTGAAGAATGTGAGAAACAAGTTGAAAAACAAAATGTGAACAGAAGATGACCAAAGGAAAGGAACAGTGGATGTGCACTATTGTAATGATTCAGCAGAAGGAAATTAATGATTCAAAAAGGTGTGACCCATTCTGGGACACTCTAATTACAGGGACCCAACAAAAAGCTGCTGGCCTAAGCTGTAATGTAATGAAGGAAGGAAATTGCACAATTGAAACATTGTCCAAGCAGAAAGTCTAATGCTGCACTGCTAGCAACTTGGACTATAATTTCAGGTTCTTCCATTAGCATCTTAAGGAGCAACCAAAAAATGTCTCCAGCTTTTGAGGTTCCAAATTACCTAATCTGAACCAATGAACCAATGCCCAAAGAATCTGCTGTTTAAAACAAAAAACATTGTTCTTCTTTTACTTCTTTTGCTTTCCATATTTGCTGCGCATTTATGAAAACACACCCACACATACACCCGCACACCTTGAATATTCTGTGCAATAAGCTTATTCGTCTGTGGCTAGTGAATAGACTCAATATTGCAGAACAGCTTGTATTACTACTTGTCTTGCATGGACTATCCATTGCAAGACAAGTAAAACACAACATCCAAGTGGTGCAGTGGTTAAATGCAGCCACTGCAGGCTGACTGCTAGTTCAGCAGTTCAGCTGTTCAAATCTCACTAGGCTCAAGGTTGACTCAGCCTTCCATCCTTCTGAGGTCGGTAAAATGAGGACCCAGATTGTTGGGGGCAATATGCTGAACTCTGTAAACCGCTTAGAGAGGGCTGTAAAGCACTATGAAGCGGTATATAAGTCTAAGTGCTATTGCTATCCAACCAAGCTTCCAGGTTCTCAATGATCTGGACCAGGGAATAGGCAACCCTCATAATTCCCATTCAGCCTTCAACTCTGAGACCATTTGAGTCAATCATCCACAAAATGCAAGCTGCTGCTGAATTTTAATATTTTAACATGACAAATGAAAAAATATATATTCGTGAATGTGAAATGAGTGTACTAACTGATCTGAAGCTAGTCAAATGCAGTTGTTTTCCTGACTTTCCTCACTTCTATAGGTAACAGTTCTTGCATCAAAGCCATCTTCCTTATTCTTTGCACTAAGAAGATATGGACAATATCAAACTCCATGCAAAGATAAGACAGAAGAGAGTCACATGGTTCTCAGTATGCCCCATTAAAAGTTGGAGCTTTTCAGGTAATAATGGGCAAACAGCATCTTAGGACTGCCTAAAGCCCTTGGACATCTTTTTTATAGTCCTTTGAGATTGTTGTGCCTCTGTTGAAAATTGACAGCATTGTTTTCTGCCATTTGAGCCGAGATGGCGCAGTGGTTAAATGCAGCACTGCAGGCTACTGCTAGTTCAGCAGTTCAGCTGTTCAAATCTCACCGGCTCAAGGTTGACTCAGCCTTCCATCCTTCTGAGGTCGGTAAAATGAGGACCCAGATTGTTGGGGGCAATGTGCTGAACTCTGTAAACCGCTTAGAGAGGGCTGTAAAGCACTATGAAGCGGTATATAAGTCTAAGTGCTAAGTGCTATTTTCACATACGTTCAGTCTACAAAAAAACAAAAACAAAAAAAACCCATGATGTCTTAGTTAGAGGCACATCCCTATTAAAATATAGAGATCTACTGCAACTCAAATGGGATGTGGCCTCTTTATGAGGAAACAAAAGAAAAAGGACAATTGGAGTCTGAGAGGCTTTCTTGTAACCGAATTTCCTTTTTTAAAAAAATTTGTCTATGGAGATTCTCAATCATTTATTTTATTTTATTTATTTATTTTTGTCAAGTACGTGTTGGTAATATACATAGATATAACATTGTTTATATACATAAGATGGGTACTAATAAGAGGGAACAGGGATGGTAGGCACGCTGGTGCGCTTATGCATGCCCCTTACTGACCTCTTAGGAATCGGGTGAGGTCAACAGTGGACAGTCTAAGGGTAAAGTTTTGGGGGTTTGGTGACGAAACCACAGAGTCAGGTAGTGAGTTCCAGGCATTTGCCACTCTGTTGGTAAATGTTGATCAAGGTTATTGGGGATAACTTTGATCCTCCAGGTCAAGGTTATCGCCAATGTGCTTTTTTTTTTCAAAAGGCAACTGGGTTTTCTTGGTTTTTTTTTCCTTTGAAAACATTTTGCTTCTAATCCAAGAAGCTTCTTTTATTTTGCATTGGTCATTCTCAATAGCGAAATAGGTGGCATATACATTTAATAAAGAATAAATATATAACCATTCTCCCCAATATTATGTCAGATAGGAATTTTCCTACCAGAGGCGATCTTGGGATCTTGCTTCCTCGAAGTCATTCGTATTTAGAAAATAAAACCGAGATTCAAATCTAATTAACAAAATATTTATTTCAGTACAAAAGTAACAAAAATAAACCCTTAATAAGCTACATCTTCTCAGCTAATGGATTAACGTCTGCCTTCGGGCAGGCATCGAAGAAGAAAGGAAGTGGGAGTTGACAAAACTCCTGGGATGCACGCATGCGTAGTAAAACGTATCACATGTCTGCTTGATTAGAAATAAACCTTAGAAAACAGTAGAGATGCACAAGTGGCAATTATTCACACCGTGACATATTAGGACTAACTATTGACCACCAAAAGGTTGTCTGACCCTTCTTTAGGTCAAGCAGACCCCTAATTCATTAAAAATTAAATGTCTTTCAAGTTGTCCTTTGATTCTTCAGATCACATGTCCTTATAACCCTTTCCAGTGAATGACATTTGCTATCCTCTTGCTATAGAATAAGAGAAGGATGAGATATACCTACACATTTCTAGAACAGTTTTCTTATTTGTCTCTGTCAGGCAGTGAGTTTTATATTGCCTGTTACATGTATATGCAGGGAGAGGCATCCCTATCTAATATAATGGTTTATTCCTGAGCACGTGATTGATATGTTCTAGTACGCATGTGTGCATTCAGTCCTTCTGCTCCTAGCTTCTATCGAAGCAAGACCTATTTTGTATATCAGAATGTGGACTAATGAGGATTTATTTGTTTTGTACCGAAATAAATATTTTTACTTAGAACTTTAAACTGTGGTTTCTTTTCTAATGTCAGAATTCCGGGCAAAGATCTATTTTCGCCTCTAATGAGAGTTATTCTCATCTTATCAGTCTCGGTTTTTTCTAACTTTGCAGTTTTGCTTTTATAGCAATATGCTATGCTCCTATTATGACTATTTATTTATTTATTACATTGTGTAATGTAATAAATTACACAATGTAATAAATAAACTACATCGCGTTTATTACACGACTACATTGTGTTAGGGCCATTACAATGGTATTAGGTAAAAAAAAAGAAAGAAGGCAATATCCTTCATTAACTTGCTATAAAATATTTCTCCCTTTTTCTCCCTTCATCAAAAATATGCAAGTGGAAAGAATAACTCTGTAAGCATTAGTTATTGAAAGTGACTTAGACTCAATCATGGCAAGCAGCTTCTTTTTCACCTATTCTTTTCTGTTCTGATATTGCTGAACTACAAAGTATTTTTTTAAAAGGATAAACCAGCAGGTAGACTCTACATTTCAAGCTTTCCTTCCTTAACTGTTCCAATAAATAGGAGCAGTGTTCATTTGCAAATGAGGGGAATTTTACATTGTACAGCTCTGGCAGTTATTTTTGTAACGGAATAATTCAAGATTCAATGGCTGTTTCTGATTTGTAGAAATATATTTTCCAAGATCAAAAGGCCCAGGGAAAGCTTTGGGTAACCGAAGTTTTTATTTCAAGAAAGTTTGAATTTGGATATAGTGGACATTAAAGAGTAGCAGAAGAACTCTTCCGTAAAATTTCTCATGAAACTTTCAAAGCTCTTATAAGGAGAGTTGAAGATGTTTTGATCACTTACTGATTGCACCGGTAGTGGCCCGCTGGTGACGTCACAGTACCGGTGCTGTCGGTTGCCGGTGCCTGGGCGCTGCCATTAAAAAAAAATTTTTAATTTTTTTTTTTAAATTTAAAAATCTTCCGGCACTGCACATGCTCTGTCTTCCTACCCCACAGTGAGTCCAAGCAGGGAAGGATGGCTGAGGGAGCATGTGAGACGCTGAAAGAACGGGCAGCAGGAGCTATCTCCATTCCCCTCCCTTCAGCAGTCCGAGAAGCCATGAATGCACGGTGATGATCCTAGGCAGTTTCGCACGTTTGAGGCTTCTCGAGCTGCTGAGGGGAAGGGGAATGGGCGGCAGGACTTATCTCAGTTCCCCTCCCTTCCCCTCCCTTCAGCAGTCCGAGAAGCCACACCCACCTGGTCACATGGCGAGCAAGCCACGCCCACCCGGTCACATAGCTGGCAAGCCATACCCACAAAATAAGCCACACCCACAGAGTGGTAGTAAAAAAATTAGGAACCCGCCCCTGGTCAGCATATTGCCCCCAACAATCATTTTACCAGTCTCGGAAGGATGGAAGGTTGAGTCCACCTTGAGCCGGTAAGAATCGAACTGCCGAATTGCTGGCAGCCAGTGATCATCAGAAGTAGGCTGGAATACTGCATTCTAACCACTGTGCCCCCATGGCTCTTACATTTAAATTATATAGTATCCCAAAGTTCTTACTTCAAATATACCTTTCCTTTTTCTCTCAATTTGATTTTTCTTTCCAACTCTACATGTTCTTTGTAAATGATGATGTGTTCTTTCTTCCACAAAAAGCAAAGCACAAATTGTGGGGTTCAAATTGTCCCATGTACAGCTGATGGTTTATTTATTTATTTTATTTATTTTGTTATTCTTATATGCCGCCCAACTCCCGAAGGACTCAGGGTTGAACTGTTTGATGCAAAATTCAATGCCAGCTTTTTGTTTTTTGTAAGTCTGCCATTTCCTAAGGCATATTCCATATTCCAAGATGCCTTACCTTTGCAAACTAAGATGTGCAAATGAAAGAGAATATGAATCAAGAGTTGCTTTTGAGGGGAGAAGATAATTTCATTCACTGACTTTATAAAGTTTGTTATAATGCACACTTTGTCTCTCATTCAATCTTGATTAGAATTAATATTGAGTTCAAAAGAACTGTAATTAAACGCTGTAATAGGTGTTAATTAGATTGCTCTTGAAAGAAACCATTCCTTGACCATTTTCTAATAAGATCATATTGTTACACGAGCTCTGAATTTCCTACAAATCATGTTCATGTTTGTATTCAAAATAGATTACTATAAATCATTATAACTCAGAAACATGATCTCAGACATGTGCAAACATACATATTTGAGGAAAGGATTGTTGGCTATTGTTGACACCAAACAATACTTGAATGAGCATGATAAATTTAAACTTTTGCCAATTGGGATACATGCTGTTTATTTCCTGCTGACCATCGGTAGACAAATGTGCAACAAATCAAGTTCCTTTGTTTGCAATGTTCCAAAGGAAGATACAAATGCATATGGTGACAGATAGTGCTAGCTGGCCAATGAGTTTTATCAATTCTGTTAAGAGGGGGGCAATCCCCCGTGGAGGTCGATGGATCTTTGCTTCTTTTTGAAGTCATTCTCATTAGAAAATAAAACCGAGATTCAAATCTAATTAACAAAATATTTGTTTCAGTAGAAAAGTAATAAAAACAATTCCTTAGTAAACTACATCTTATCGGTTTCTGCTTTCGGCAGAAATGGCAGAAGAGAAATCACTTCTGCTTTCGGCAGAAATGGTGGAAGAGAAGGAGGGAGTTGACTCCTGGAATGCAGGCATGCGTAGTAGAACATATCACATGTCTGCTTGACCATAAATACAAGAAAACAGTAGATCTGCACAACTGGCAATAATTCACATCGTGACAAATTCATTGCCAATCAAATCTCTTTTGAGGTGGGAGGGCTAATATTACTTTGGACTTCATTCCCTACTAAGTTCAGGTCAATTACAAATTTAACTTTGCTGTATTTTTAAAAAAATGATACCTTATTCATTCAATTTGTAAGGCACCCAACTCACCAAATTATATGGATTGAAATGTTGCTTAAATCTACGGATTCAACATCAGCAATATTAATAAATGGAGATAAATAACCTCAATATATGAATCTCAGAAAATTCAAAAAAATGGAGTGCCTATTTATGTAGCATTGGCTTTGGTTAAAAAAATCAGTGAAAATGCTGAAAATATTTGATGTTGTTTTTTTCTTTTAAAATAAATAGGTGAAAGTGTCCAGTAGATATGCAATGTTATAGGAACTCTGTTCAAGAACAAGAAACTCATAAAGATTAAAGACAGAGAGAAGTCAAAATAACCCCAGTGCTTCAGAAAGTTCATACACAATTCTAAAGGTCTGTTTCAGATTTTCAGATGAATGTTGACCCATCTAATAACAGAACCATTGAGATATGATTCAGCTATTTTTGCCTCTGTTATCTTGCCTGCCCAGATTCTTTCGACCACTTTCATGCCTTTTATATCTTCAAGGAATGTATTTACCTTTTGGAAAATACACAAAGTTACAAAAGCTAACTGCTCTGAGATTGGAGAATAGGAATAAAAACGTATCATCCAGGAGATCTAGTTTTACCATCTGCCTTTGGGTTAAAATTTCCTGTCAAAAGGAAGGCTAGATTAGAATTATCCATTAGCTAGAAAATGAACCATTGCTGTGTTTGCTTCTCTTTCTCCATGCTCAGTGGAATATTTATCTCCATTTATAATTTATTCTGGGCCTATAGACCAGAAGCGAAGCCTGTGGAACTTATGAAAGGCTGTTAGAATTTATATGAGTTGGTGCTTGTGCATGCATTTGGAATTATTTCTGTTTATTTCCTATCATGTCCTATTGTAGCTGTAATAAGGCAGCTGAGTCATGCCCTTGCAAGCTGTTTTTTTAATTTAAGCAAGATATTTGGTGTTCAAACACAGTTCAAGTCCAAAGGCAGGCATATGGATTATAGTGAGAGATTGGGATTGATTGGTTTTTAAAGAAAGTTCTCATTAACATCTTCCCATGTGCAAAACTGCAAGTTACCCAGTATCTCTTGTGTTCTAGGAGTGGTGCAAATCTTGTTTGGTTTATATTTTGCCTGCTTTGCATATGAAGATATAAAGAATTTCCTAATTTTGTCAAACTTTGTGGAACAGGGATAGGAGGTTCTGAGTGGTGGAAGATCATTTTAACAATTATTTAGTGAGAAACCCTTGGCAGAAAATGTTGACCATAGAGATTTTAAATTATTCCTTCTGATAATAACATTATCTATCTATCTATCTATCTATCTATCTATCTATCTATCTATCTATCTATCTATCTATCTATCTATCTATCTATCTATCTATCTATCTATCTATCTATCTATCTATCATCATTCTATGGGCGGTGTACAACATCTATCTATGTTGTACGCCGCCCTGAGTCCTACGGGATTGGGCGGCTTATAAGAACGTTTATTAAATTAAAATTAAATTAAATTCATCTGTCTTTATATCTATCATCAGTCATCTCTTTATATTTATTATCTATTTATCACCTATCTATCTATCTATCTATCTATCTATCTATCTATCTATCTATCTATCTATCTATCTATCTATCTATCTATCTATCTATCTATCTATCTATCTATCTATCTAATTATCTAATCTATCTTTCTATCTATCTATCTATCTATCTATCTATCTATCTATCTATCTATCTATCTATCTATCTATCTATCTATCTATCTATCTATCTTTCATTCATCTGTCTTTATATCTATCATCTCTCTATATCTCCCTATCTTTTTCTCTCCCTCCCTCCCTCCCTCCCTCCCTCCCTCCCTCATCTATCTATCTATCTATCTATCTATCTATCTATCTATCTATCTATCTATCTATCTATCTATCTATCTATCTATCTATCTATCTATCTATCTATCTATCTATCTATCCCTATCTAACTACATAACCATCTTACTACATATCTATTAGATTTCTGTGCTGCCAATCTTGTGTAGAGGCGACTCTGGGTGACTTACAAACATTAATAACAAGTAAATGTTAAAATGATAAAACAATAAATAACAACAACTATGATGATTTACAACTGAAAGATGGGGGAAGGGAGCACAAAGTACATGGGGAGAAGTGGCGTCTTCTCTTAATCCAAAGCCATCTCCAGAGTGGTGCATCCCCATTGGGCCAACTGGCCACTGAAAGTCAACTGAAAGTCTTCAGAATTGAATGGACCTGAACATTAACCATTCAATTTTCCTGACAACATATTGCCTAGATTTGCCTAACAAAGGAAATATAAATCAGTTTTTCCCAGACTGTGAAGGAAATCTCTAGAAGTTTTCCAGGTTCCATTTGCTCTACCCTGTCCAAAGACCAATCCTGTAACAAATCCTGCAGGTTCATAAATGTTCATCCATGGATGGATGATGGATGTTAGATCAATTAAAATATTCTGAAGCAAAGCTACATCTTTTCTTTAATACTGACAATTTAGCCAAAAGCCACTTGAAAAGGTAAAGTATTGCAAAAGTTTGAGGGCCTTTCAGAATACCGTGTTCCATCAAAAAGCACTCTTTTTAAAAAATGAAAAGAAAGAAAGAGATTCATGTCAATGCAACTGCATCTTACTTTGTAGAAGAACAAGTATAATGTATTGCTTCTTTCATCTAAGATTAAGGCAATTTAGCGTACCAGGTCATTTTTGATCTGTGATCCCATTGAACTGAAAGGTGTTGAAGGGCAACCATACCCCTTTTGATTGTCCTTTGAAACCCGGCAGCTTATTCTTCCTTTTTGTTTTGTTTTTTTTGTTTTGCTCATCTGCTCAGCATCTGAAAAAAAGTGGCTATGCAGCATTGCCAGCTATTCTACTGAGAAGAAAGACCATTGAAAAAGGAGATGACTTTTAGCTGAGATGTTAATAAAGTTGAACAGTCAAAGTACAGCATTACCTTTGCCAGAGCTTGTGAAGAGCTACATCTGCTAAACTATATAAATAATCAACGCTTTTCATTCCCAACAAGATGAAAAACAAACAAGCTTTTGTAAATGAGCAAATAGCAAGCAAAAATCCACCTTTTTTTAAAAAAATGGATCCAGGCATTAAAATTCACTGGGATCATGTAGAACAGGAAGGTTCTACAGAAAAACACGGAAAAAAAGAACTTGGCTAAAATCCCCAAACAAATTGTGTCCAACATTTGGGACCACAGAGAAGATGGTAACTATCAATGAAATAGCCAGAGAAAACTCCTTTAAAACAATATATATATATATATATATATAACAATATATATAGCTGGCCGGCTGGCCATTCCATCTGGTTGCTTGCGGTGCCATGGGGCGAGGTAGGGTGGTGGTGGAATTGCTCCATGCGCCCTGCACTGGCTTACCTTGGTGCTGGTGACGCAAGGCAAGGCAGGTGCTGGGGCATGGTTGGCCTGGCTGTGGGGGCCCTGAGGTAAGCCGGTGTGTGGTGCATGGGGCAGCTCCAACCCCCCACCTCACAGCGACTGCACTGGCACACCGTGTGGCCTCCTGCCAGGCCACCAGCAAGCAGAAGAAGTGGGCCTCCCGTACATGGGAAAAAAATAAGACACGCCCCCAAAAATAAGCCCTTGTGCTTATTTTGGGGCCCAAAAGAAAATAAGACCTGGTCTTATTTTTGGAGAAACATGATGTATGTGTGTGTGTGTGTGTGTGTGTGTGTGTGTAGATAGATAGATAGATAGATAGATAGATAGATAGATAGATAGATAGATAGATAGATAGATAGATAGATAGATAGATAGATAGATAGATAGATAGATAGATAGACTGACTGTATAAACTATGGTTTGTGCATGTGTATACACACATACACACACACAACTTTCTGCATACACCAAAAACTAAAGGAATTCCCTTGATTCAGAGGAATCTCTGGTGACTCCTTTTGTTTACAGTTGTGTTGCTGCTGATATTGTTTTAAACTTCATTTCTGACTTATGATTGTGAAATATGTATTAGTGACATTTATATACCGCCTCACAGTGCAAGCACTCTCTAAGCAGTTTACACCAAGTAAGCAATGTATATTTATATTGCCCCCAACAATCTGGGTCCTCATTTTACCTACCTTGGAAGGATGGAAGGCTGAGTCAACCTTGAGCCGGTGAGATTTGAACCGCTGACCTGTGGATCACAGTCAGCTAAAGTGGCCTGCAGTACCCCACTCTAACTGCTGTGCCACAAAAGATGGAAAGTTGTTCATATTAAAAATAGAAGTATGCCAACCAGTTCTTGGTAGAGTTAAAAACTAACACACACACACAAACTACCCACAATGTCATGTACATTTTGTCTTAACCACCTAATATGCACAATGTCTCACAACTTAAAAAATGCATAGTGGTAAACTTTGATGCTACAATTTGCAAGGGAAATGGAACAGTTAAATTTCAACTAATATAAGATTAAATACTGAATAGAGTGTAATCATGGTGTATCCTCTCTATTACCAGATTAGAATATTCTTGATTATATGATAGTATATCTTACCAGGAGCTTTTCCAAAGTAATGCTAAAATATCATGTTTTTTCATCCAAGAATACCAAACACCTCATGGTATTTTAGTAAGATTTTTGCTGTTGAATTTTTAAAATTTTATTTAGAAGATCTGCAGAAGCACCAGTGACACCTTATCACATGTAGCAACCAGTTGTCAACCCTTATCATGGACATTCCCTGTCAAAATCTTCTCTCTGGGGTACATTTTGTGGCTTCAGTGATCAAGATCACTTGCTTATTCAAACCTTCCTCCTTTAAATCTCTGTTTTTCAACTCTGCAACTTTAAGATCTCTGAACTTCAAGTAGGGCCCATGCTGGCTACAGAATTCTGGAAGTTGATGTTCATTACTGTAGAGAATTCATCTGCCTTTTAATTTTTTTACCATTTATTGCTGATGTTTAAAATCATAGTAGAAAAACATAAACCCTAATCCTTGCTTATACTAGTTGAATGTTTTAAATGTTTTAAAAGGCCAGAAAATAAGCATAAATACGCTCCTTGCTTATAGATTAAATGTATCAAGATGATCGGGTTCCAATTTTTCTTTTGCCCTTTGGAGAAAACATTCCTGTAACACAAGTAAAAAGCCCATGCTATCCAAGTATCTCACCAAAAATGTTGTTCTTTCCTAACAGTTCTGGTGAAACTCTCAAAATAGATTTGAACTGTTTTCTGTAAACAGTTTTGTGGGTGTCTCTAAGAAAAATTTACAGGAAATATAAATTCTTCTGCTCTTTAAATATTTGTAACTAATATGGAAGGTGACAAAGTTCTTGCAATTTCTTGAAGGAAAACAGAGTTCTTGTAGGACCTTATTCATTTCATGGGGAGAAAAAAATAGCAATATTTATTTATTTATTTGTTTATTTATTTATTTGTTTATTTAATTTGTCAAACATGTACAAGATAGTAGGTGTTTGTATAAACATAACAAAAGCAAAAAAGTACAGATAAATGAGGACAATAGGACAGTAAGACAGGGACGCTAGGCACAGTGGTGCGCTTATGCACGCCCCTTACAGACCTCTTAGGAATGGGGTGAGGTCGACTGTAGACAGTCTAAGGTTAAAGTTTTGGGGGTTTTGGGGAAGATAATAATAAAATAATGCCTTTATTTAACATTTATTTATTTATTTATTTATTAGTGACATTTATATACCGCCTCACAGTGCAAGCACTCTTTAAGCGGTTTACACCAGTAAGCAATGTATATTTACATTGCCCCCAACAATCTGGGTCCTCATTTTACCTACCTCGGAAGGATGGAAGGCTGAGTCAACCTTGAACCGGTGAGATTTGAACCGCTGACCTGCGGATCACAGTCAGCTAAAGTGGCCTGCAGTACCCCACTCTAACCACTGCGCCACCTCGGCTCTTAAAGAAAACATTAAAGAAAAAGAAGAAGAATCTGATATGCCTAAATCTACAGGAGGAATTTTCCATAGGATCTAGTTTTTCTTATCACTCTTTCTTCCTTCATTACATTTCTAACCCTGTTCGTGTGCTACTATGCAATTATACTACATTTCTTTTTATCAGAAGGGAATTTAGAGAGCAAAACAGTTTGCTAAGAGGGAGAAATTGTACACACACACACACACACACACACACACACGCACACACACACACACACACACACACACACACACACACACACACACACACGTACGTGGTGAGTTCCGGTAAATCTGATCATTACATAACAAACACAATTGGGGAAGATCAGGGCAATGGCTTTATTAGCTGGGTGATTGCCCATCCACTTAATATGTTAAAAAGTCCTGTGACCCACATCCCTAAGGCATGACAGAAACAGATTAGGAAACGTATATTACCTCATTAATTTAAAGAGGGCAATTTGGAAAGCTTACAAGAAGAATTGAGGATGTAATATACCAAGTAAGCGGCAGTTTTACAGATTATTCTTTCTTCTGACTCAGCAACGGTTCCTCCACCTCTTCTGTCAAGACGTACAGATTCTGCCTGCTGATTTAGCAAATGCAAAAAGGTACTTAGCACAAATTTCTATGCTAAACAAGGGCCAAAAGGCTACACAGTGCCCATAATGTGAGATGGATGATTTATGGAAGAGAGCAGGCTACAACCAGAATCACTTTGTCATGCTTTTAAATATAGGAGTTCCTCTCCTAAAGAGAAACAGGAGAGCTGGTCTTTAATGAGAATAAAGAACTGGGAAGCAGAGCCTAACTCTGAGGATTGTTATTCTACCATCCATTTCTGCAACTGCAACTTCTGAAAAAGTGTTGCTGATGCCTAGTTTGTGAGGGAACAGCTATTTTGATGGTGATGATGATGATGTTATCCATTCGGTCATGTCTGACTCTGGGTGTTTCTATGGGGCAGATCTCTCCACATCTTCTGCTTTTGCACTATTTATTTGAGTTGTTCTATTCTCTGGATCAGGGGTCTCCAACCTTGGCAACTTTAAGACTTGTGGACTTCAACTCCCAGAGTTCTGGGAGTCGAAGTCCACAAGTCTTAAAGTTGCCAAGGTTGGAGACCCCTGCTCTGGATGGTGTTAGCTTTGATGATGTCCAGTCACCATTTTAGATTTATTATTAGAGTTGGAAGGTACCTTGTAGGTCATCTAGTCCAACCCCCTGCTCAAGCAGGAGTTCCTACACCATTTCAGACAGATGGCAGTCCAGTCTCTCCTTGAAGGTCGCAAGTCTTGGGGCTCTCACAACCTCCGCTGGCAAGCTGTTCCACTGGTCAGAAAGTTTCTCCTCACTTCCAGGTTGAATCTCTCCTTGGTCAGCTTCCATCCGTTATTCCTTGTCTGGCTTTCTGGTGCTTGGGAAATAGCCTGACCCCCTCCTCTCTGTGGCATCCCCTCAAGTATTGGAACACTGCTATCATGTCACCCCTGGTCCTTCTCTTCGCCAGACTGGCCAAGTTCAGTTCCTGCAACCGCTCTTTGTATGTTTTATTTTCCAGACCCTTTATCATCCTGGTTGCTCTCTTCTGCACTTTCTCTGCACTTTCCATGTTCTTTGGCAGCCTGGTTTCCTTTGACTGCTAACTCTTCCAATTGCTTTCTCCAGTAAATTTCACCACATGACAGGGCCAAAATAAGTCAGATACAGTTTTGTGATTTTGCCTTCCAGTGACAGGTCTGGTGTTATGTGCTCTAGTACTTGCTTGTTAGTCACCTTTACTGTCCACAGAATGTGCAGGAGCCTTCTCCAACATCACACCTCAAAAACGTTGATTTTCTTCCTGTCTTGCTTTTTTAAGGTCCAACTTTTACAACCATAGGTAGCTATTTTCAAATGTAATATCTAAGAATGGAGATACAAGAAGTGCCTAAATAGAGAGAACATCTCCAGAGACTGTTGTTCCCATGTAAACTAACAACCAACACTGAATCTGAGCAAAAACTTCTGGAATTAATGAGTTCCAACAAATACTAGAATAATGCCTGTGGCAACTTGTCTGTGAAAGTTCTATCCTTTGACAATTTAAGTGTTTTGATTTCTGCTGTACAAATCCTGATGCCAGATGGGTTGAATATTTCTACATATATTAGAATTGTTTTGTCCATGCTGGGCTGAGTTTGTAGCACTTCTTTACTTTCTAATTGTGCAGAAACTTCCTCAAACTGGTAATTTGCTTTGTTATATAAAATTTCAGGTAACACTATATCTCTAATAAACAATATATATGTAATAAAGATATTTGATTTGATTTATCCCAATAAGTACAGCTCCTCTTATCCCATAGAATATCTGATCTGCACTCTGCTTGATTTCTATATAGTAGGACAGAACAGAATCTAATCTCTAATAATAGAGTTGGAAGGGACCTTGGAGGTCTTCTAGTCCAACCCCCTGCTCAGGCAGGAAACCCTATACCATTTCAGACAAATGGTTGTCCAATTTCTTCTTAAAAATGAACAACTTATTTAAAACTTCCAGTTTTGGAGCATCCACAACTTCTGGAGGCAAGTCCTTCCACTGATTACCGTACTTTTTGGAGTATAAGACGCACCTTTTTCCTCCCTAAAAGTGGCTGAAAATTTGGGTGCGTCTTATACTTCGAATGTAGCTTTTTTTTCCAGCCCTAACTAGGTGCTAACAGACCTTCCCAGCTCTTACCTTGCAGGCTTTTTCATTGTTACTCTCTCCAAAGAATGTTTTTCCAGCCCTAAGTCTTTGCAGAATTTTTTTCCATTGCTCTACTTGCTCCAAATCAGTTTTTTTTCTAGCCCTAACCAGGTGCTAACTATCTTCCCAGCTCTTACTGGCTTGCAGGTTCTTTCATTGTTATTCTCTCAGAAGAAGGTTTTTCCAGCACTAAGTCTTTGCAGGTTTTTTTTTTTTCATTGCTCGACTTGCTCCGAGTAAGTTTTTTTCTAGCCCTAACCAGGTGCTAACGATCTTCCCAGCTCTTACTGGCTTGCAGGTTCTTTCATTATTATTCTCTCAGAAGAAGGTTTTTTTAAGTCCTAACCAGGAGATAAAATAATGTGCTGAAGCTGCTCCGAATAAGTTTTTTTCTAGCCCTAACCAGGTGCTAACGATCTTCCCAGCTCTTACTGGCTTGCAGGCTCTTTCATTGTTACTCTCTCAGAAGAAGGTTTTTTTAAGTCCTAACCAGGGGATAAAATAATGTGCTGAAGCTGACCAGACTAAGGATGCTAGCCAGATGAATACCTGGTAGGCAGATTGTTTTCCCCTATTTTCCTCCCCAAAAACTAAGGTGTGTCTTATACTCCGGTGCGTCTTATACTCCGAAAAATACGGTAATTGTTTATGTACATATTGTCTTGGTTTGTGGGTGATTTTTTTTAAACTTAAAGTTTTTATGAAAAACTAAACAAACACATTTGCTTTGTTATATTTTTCAATTGTACTGGACCCAAACACCAGCAACTCTAGAGATTTCTTGGTAGCATATATGGGATAAAAAGAATGTAGTTAAAATAACATATGGTTCTCCTCTTATGCCAAACAGGAAATAAGCCTTCAAGTTCAACTTCTTAGACTAAGTCATGAGTTGCTTTAAATATGGTTTATAAAACAAGCTATAGCAGCCTCGTGTATTCATTAATATATATATATATATATATATATATATATATATATATATATATATATATATATATATATATATATATATATATATATATATATATATATATATATATATATATATATATATATATATATATATATATATATATATATATATATATATATATATATATATATATATATATGTTTTCTGAGGTTTTCGCGGGTGTTTGTATGTAGGTCTTTGGTTATTTGGGTTTTTTTTTTTATCCGCGTGAAATTGGAAGTATCTTTGCAACGTTTCGACGAAGTCCCATTCGTCATCATCAGGCTGGAGTCTTCAGCTTGCTGCTTCTAGGAGCAATGTGAGATTGCAGCTGTTTCTTCCTTTTAACTGCCACTGGGGGGTTGAACTGATAGGGTGGGAGCTTGGCTGTGTTCTGATTGGGTGGAGGTGTGTTCTGATTTGTTGGGGGCTTGGCTGTGCTCTGATTGGATGGGGGGTTGGCTGTGCTATGATTGGCTGGGGTGTCAGTTTGCTTCATGTATGGAATGGAGGGGTTTAGAGTGGCTAAAGATGCAACTATGGTCTGGCTTCTGGTTTGTGGCCGTGCCTCATTGGTGTGGGTTTGGGTTTGCTTTTTGCATGGGTGTGTGGTGGTGACATCCTGTGTGGTTTTCGTGAGTGTGGGTCTAGTGTCATTCTTAGTGTTAGGGACTCGTTTGTCAACAAGTGCGGGTTTCCAAATGGCTGGTAGGCGGGAGGTGTCATCTCGTTTATTCATGCTTTGTGGGCGTTTCTCTATCTCAATGGCTTCTCTGATTATTCTGTTGTTAAAATGTTCAGTTTTGGCGATAGTTCTGGTCTTTTTAAAGTTAATTTCATGTCCTGTGGCTTTAAGATGTTGGACCAAGGAAGAAGTTGGTTCCTCTTTTTTGACTAAGTTCTTGTGTTCTTCAATGCGTGCACTTATTCTTCTGTTAGTTTGTCCAATGTATGTGGTGGGGCAGGCGGTGCATGGGATTTCATATACTCCTTGATTTTCTAACTCAATTTTGTCTTTGGGGTTTCTTAGGATGGTGGATATTTTTCGGTTTGTGCAGAATGCTGTCTTGATGTTGTGTTTGTGGAGGATCTTGCTGATTCTGTCTGTGGTTCCTTTTATGTATGGTAGGAGGGCTTTGCCGTTTTCTTGTTCTCTGTCTTGGATTTTAGTGGGGGTTTCTTTTTGGATTAGGTTGGTGATCTTATTTCTTTGGAATCCATTGGATACTAGTACGTTAGTGAGAGTATTTAGTTCGGTTTTTAGGTGTTGTTCGTCAGCTAGGCGTTTTGTTCTGGAGATGAGTGTCTTGGCTACGGAGTTGATCTGTGCTGGGTGGTGGTGTGAGAGTGCGTGCAGATAGCGGTTAGTGTGGGTTTTCTTCTGGTAGATGGTGTGTCCTAGGGAGCCATTGGATTTCTTGTAGACTAAGACATCCAGGAAGGGAAGTTGGTTGTTAGCTTCTGTTTCCATGGTGAACTGTATTTTGGGGTGTAGGCTGTTGAGGTGTATGAGGAAGTTGTCCAGTTTTTCTTTCCCGTGTGGCCAGATTATGAAGGTGTCATCTACATATCTGAGCCAGAGTTTGGGTTTGTGATCAGATTTTTCTAGAGCTTGGGTTTCAAAGTGTTCCATATAGAGGTTAGCAATGACAGGTGAGAGGGGTGATCCCATGGGTGCTCCTTCCATTTGTTTGTATTTTTGTCCGTTATAGATGAAGTATGTGTTGGATAGGCAGTGGTTGGTCAGATCTAGGATGTGCTTGGGGGGGTTGTATTTGTTTTGGATAGCTGTCAAGGCTTCTTTGATTGGCACTTGGGTGAAGAGGGATATGACATCGAAGCTCACGAGTAGGTCGCTGGGCTGTAAGTTTTGTTTCTTTATGATCTCTATGAACTGGAATGAGTTTTTTACATATGAGGTGATGGATTCTGCATAAGGTTGTAGTTGTTTTGCGAGAAATTTGGCTAGGTTTTGTAGAGGTGAGCCTATGGAGCTGACTATGGGTCTAAGTGGGGCTCCTTCTTTGTGTATCTTGGGGAGACCATAGAGCTTGGGGCATCTGGATGATTTCTCTCTGGGAATGATTCTTTGCTGGATCTCTTCGCTGATGGGAGAGGCTTTTATTTTGGATCTAGTGGTTTTTTCCAGGTAGGTGGTGGGGTCTGTGTTTAGGGGTTTGTATGTGGAGTCTTGGAGTAGGTTGGTTAATTTGGTTTGGACAAACTGGACAACTTCCTCATACACCTCAACAGCCTACACCCCAAAATACAGTTCACCATGGAAACAGAAGCTAACAACCAACTTCCCTTCCTGGATGTCTTAGTCTACAAGAAATCCAATGGCTCCCTAGGACACACCATCTACCAGAAGAAAACCCACACTAACCGCTATCTGCACGCACTCTCACACCACCACCCAGCACAGATCAACTCCGTAGCCAAGACACTCATCTCCAGAACAAAACGCCTAGCTGACGAACAACACCTAAAAACCGAACTAAATACTCTCACTAACGTACTAGTATCCAATGGATTCCAAAGAAATAAGATCACCAACCTAATCCAAAAAGAAACCCCCACTAAAATCCAAGACAGAGAACAAGAAAACGGCAAAGCCCTCCTACCATACATAAAAGGAACCACAGACAGAATCAGCAAGATCCTCCACAAACACAACATCAAGACAGCATTCTGCACAAACCGAAAAATATCCACCATCCTAAGAAACCCCAAAGACAAAATTGAGTTAGAAAATCAAGGAGTATATGAAATCCCATGCACCGCCTGCCCCACCACATACATTGGACAAACTAACAGAAGAATAAGTGCACGCATTGAAGAACACAAGAACTTAGTCAAAAAAGAGGAACCAACTTCTTCCTTGGTCCAACATCTTAAAGCCACAGGACATGAAATTAACTTTAAAAAGACCAGAACTATCGCCAAAACTGAACATTTTAACAACAGAATAATCAGAGAAGCCATTGAGATAGAGAAACGCCCACAAAGCATGAATAAACGAGATGACACCTCCCGCCTACCAGCCATTTGGAAACCCGCACTTGTTGACAAACGAGTCCCTAACACTAAGAATGACACTAGACCCACACTCACGAAAACCACACAGGATGTCACCACCACACACCCATGCAAAAAGCAAACCCAAACCCACACCAATGAGGCACGGCCACAAACCAGAAGCCAGACCATAGTTGCATCTTTAGCCACTCTAAACCCCTCCATTCCATACATGAAGCAAACTGACACCCCAGCCAATCATAGCACAGCCAACCCCCCATCCAATCAGAGCACAGCCAAGCCCCCAACAAATCAGAACACACCTCCACCCAATCAGAACACAGCCAAGCTCCCACCCTATCAGTTCAACCCCCCAGTGGCAGTTAAAAGGAAGAAACAGCTGCAATCTCACATTGCTCCTAGAAGCAGCAAGCTGAAGACTCCAGCCTGATGATGACGAATGGGACTTCGTCGAAACGTTGCAAAGATACTTCCAATTTCACGCGGATAAAAAAAAAAACCCAAATAACCAAAGACCTACATACAAACACCCGCGAAAACCTCAGAAAACATATATATATATATATATATATATATATATATATATATATATATATATATATATATATATATATATATATATATATATATATATATATATATATATATATATATATATATATATATATATTAATGAATACACGAGGCTGCTATAGCTTGTTTTATAAACCATATTTAAAGCAACTCATGACTTAGTCTAAGAAGTTGAACTTGAAGGCTTATTTCCTGTTTGGCATAAGAGGAGAACCATATGTTATTTTAACTACATTCTTTTTATCCCATATATGCTACCAAGAAATCTCTAGAGTTGCTGGTGTTTGGGTCCAGTACAATTGAAAAATATAACAAAGCAAATGTGTTTGTTTAGTTTTTCATAAAAACTTTAAGTTTAAAAAAAATCACCCACAAACCAAGACAATATGTACATAAACAATTACCGTATTTTTCGGAGTATAAGACGCACCGGAGTATAAGACACACCTTAGTTTTTGGGGAGGAAAATAGGGGAAAACAATCTGCCTACCAGGTATTCATCTGGCTAGCATCCTTAGTCTGGTCAGCTTCAGCACATTATTTTATCCCCTGGTTAGGACTTAAAAAAACCTTCTTCTGAGAGAGTAACAATGAAAGAGCCTGCAAGCCAGTAAGAGCTGGGAAGATCGTTAGCACCTGGTTAGGGCTAGAAAAAAACTTATTCGGAGCAGCTTCAGCACATTATTTTATCTCCTGGTTAGGACTTAAAAAAACCTTCTTCTGAGAGAATAATAATGAAAGAACCTGCAAGCCAGTAAGAGCTGGGAAGATCGTTAGCACCTGGTTAGGGCTAGAAAAAAACTTACTCGGAGCAAGTCGAGCAATGAAAAAAAAAAACCTGCAAAGACTTAGTGCTGGAAAAACCTTCTTCTGAGAGAATAACAATGAAAGAACCTGCAAGCCAGTAAGAGCTGGGAAGATAGTTAGCACCTGGTTAGGGCTAGAAAAAAAACTGATTTGGAGCAAGTAGAGCAATGGAAAAAAATTCTGCAAAGACTTAGGGCTGGAAAAACATTCTTTGGAGAGAGTAACAATGAAAAAGCCTGCAAGGTAAGAGCTGGGAAGGTCTGTTAGCACCTAGTTAGGGCTGGAAAAAAAAGCTACATTCGAAGTATAAGACGCACCCAAATTTTCAGCCACTTTTAGGGAGGAAAAAGGTGCGTCTTATACTCCAAAAAGTACGGTAATCAGTGGAAGGACTTGCCTCCAGAAGTTGTGGATGCTCCAAAACTGGAAGTTTTAAATAAGTTGTTCATTTTTAAGAAGAAATTGGACAACCATTTGTCTGAAATGGTATAGGGTTTCCTGCCTGAGCAGGGGGTTGGACTAGAAGACCTCCAAGGTCCCTTCCAACTCTATTATTAGAGATTAGATTCTGTTCTGTCCTACTATATAGAAATCAAGCAGAGTGCAGATCAGATATTCTATGGGATAAGATGAGCTGTACCTATTGGGATAAATCAAATCAAATATCTTTATTACATATATATTGTTTATTAGAGATATAGTGTTACCTGAAATTTTATATAACAAAGCAAATTACCAGTTTGAGGAAGTTTCTGCACAATTAGAAAGTAAAGAAGTGCTACAAACTCAGCCCAGCATGGACAAAACAATTCTAATATATGTAGAAATATTCAACCCATCTGGCATCAGGATTTGTACAGCAGAAATCAAAACACTTAAATTGTCAAAGGATAGAACTTTCACAGACAAGTTGCCACAGGCATTATTCTAGTATTTGTTGGAACTCATTAATTCCAGAAGTTTTTGCTCAGATTCAGTGTTGGTTGTTAGTTTACATGGGAACAACAGTCTCTGGAGATGTTCTCTCTATTTAGGCACTTCTTGTATCTCCATTCTTAGATATTACATTTGAAAATAGCTACCTATGGTTGTAAAAGTTGGACCTTAAAAAAGCAAGACAGGAAGAAAATCAACGTTTTTGAGGTGTGATGTTGGAGAAGGCTCCTGCACATTCTGTGGACAGTAAAGGTGACTAACAAGCAAGTACTAGAGCACATAACACCAGACCTGTCACTGGAAGGCAAAATCACAAAACTGTATCTGACTTATTTTGGCCCTGTCATGTGGTGAAATTTACTGGAGAAAGCAATTGGAAGAGTTAGCAGTCAAAGGAAACCAGGCTGCCAAAGAACATGGAAAGTGCAGAGAAAGTGCAGAAGAGAGCAACCAGGATGATAAAGGGTCTGGAAAATAAAACATACAAAGAGCGGTTGCAGGAACTGAACTTGGCCAGTCTGGCGAAGAGAAGGACCAGGGGTGACATGATAGCAGTGTTCCAATACTTGAGGGGATGCCACAGAGAGGAGGGGGTCAGGCTATTTCCCAAGCACCAGAAAGCCAGACAAGGAATAACGGATGGAAGCTGACCAAGGAGAGATTCAACCTGGAAGTGAGGAGAAACTTTCTGACCAGTGGAACAGCTTGCCAGCGGAGGTTGTGAGAGCCCCAAGACTTGCGACCTTCAAGGAGAGACTGGACTGCCATCTGTCTGAAATGGTGTAGGAACTCCTGCTTGAGCAGGGGGTTGGACTAGATGACCTACAAGGTACCTTCCAACTCTAATAATAAATCTAAAATGGTGACTGGACATCATCAAAGCTAACACCATCCAGAGCAGGGGTCTCCAACCTTGGCAACTTTAAGACTTGTGGACTTCGACTCCCAGAACTCTGGGAGTTGAAGTCCACAAGTCTTAAAGTTGCCAAGGTTGGAGACCCCTGATCCAGAGAATAGAACAACTCAAATAAATAGTGCAAAAGCAGAAGATGTGGAGAGATCTGCCCCATAGAAACACCCAGAGTCAGACATGACCGAATGGATAACATCATCATCATCACCATCAAAATAGCTGTTCCCTCACAAACTAGGCATCAGCAACACTTTTTCAGAAGTTGCAGTTGCAGAAATGGATGGTAGAATAACAATCCTCAGAGTTAGGCTCTGCTTCCCAGTTCTTTATTCTCATTAAAGACCAGCTCTCCTGTTTCTCTTTAGGAGAGGAACTCCTATATTTAAAAGCATGACAAAGTGATTCTGGTTGTAGCCTGCTCTCTTCCATAAATCATCCATCTCACATTATGGGCACTGTGTAGCCTTTTGGCCCTTGTTTAGCATAGAAATTTGTGCTAAGTACCTTTTTGCATTTGCTAAATCAGCAGGCAGAATCTGTACGTCTTGACAGAAGAGGTGGAGGAACCGTTGCTGAGTCAGAAGAAAGAATAATCTGTAAAACTGCCGCTTACTTGGTATATTACATCCTCAATTCTTCTTGTAAGCTTTCCAAATTGCCCTCTTTAAATTAATGAGGTAATATACGTTTCCTAATCTGTTTCTGTCATGCCTTAGGGATGTGGGTCACAGGACTTTTTAACATATTAAGTGGATGGGCAATCACCCAGCTAATAAAGCCATTGCCCTGATCTTCCCCAATTGTGTTTGTTATGTAATGATCAGATTTACCGGAACTCACCACGTACGTGTGTGTGTGTGTGTGTGTGTGTGTGTGTGTGTGTGTGTGTGTGTGCGTGTGTGTGTGTGTGTGTGTGTGTGTGTACAATTTCTCCCTCTTAGCAAACTGTTTTGCTCTCTAAATTCCCTTCTGATAAAAAGAAATGTAGTATAATTGCATAGTAGCACACGAACAGGGTTAGAAATGTAATGAAGGAAGAAAGAGTGATAAGAAAAACTAGATCCTATGGAAAATTCCTCCTGTAGATTTAGGCATATCAGATTCTTCTTCTTTTTCTTTAATGTTTTCTTTAAGAGCCGAGGTGGCGCAGTGGTTAGAGTGGGGTACTGCAGGCCACTTTAGCTGACTGTGATCCGCAGGTCAGCGGTTCAAATCTCACCGGTTCAAGGTTGACTCAGCCTTCCATCCTTCCGAGGTAGGTAAAATGAGGACCCAGATTGTTGGGGGCAATGTAAATATACATTGCTTACTGGTGTAAACCGCTTAAAGAGTGCTTGCACTGTGAGGCGGTATATAAATGTCACTAATAAATAAATAAATAAATAAATGTTAAATAAAGGCATTATTTTATTATTATCTTCCCCAAAACCCCCAAAACTTTAACCTTAGACTGTCTACAGTCGACCTCACCCCATTCCTAAGAGGTCTGTAAGGGGCGTGCATAAGCGCACCACTGTGCCTAGCGTCCCTGTCTTACTGTCCTATTGTCCTCATTTATCTGTACTTTTTTGCTTTTGTTATGTTTATACAAACACCTACTATCTTGTACATGTTTGACAAATTAAATAAACAAATAAATAAATAAACAAATAAATAAATAAATATTGCTATTTTTTTCTCCCCATGAAATGAATAAGGTCCTACAAGAACTCTGTTTTCCTTCAAGAAATTGCAAGAACTTTGTCACCTTCCATATTAGTTACAAATATTTAAAGAGCAGAAGAATTTATATTTCCTGTAAATTTTTCTTAGAGACACCCACAAAACTGTTTACAGAAAACAGTTCAAATCTATTTTGAGAGTTTCACCAGAACTGTTAGGAAAGAACAACATTTTTGGTGAGATACTTGGATAGCATGGGCTTTTTACTTGTGTTACAGGAATGTTTTCTCCAAAGGGCAAAAGAAAAATTGGAACCCGATCATCTTGATACATTTAATCTATAAGCAAGGAGCGTATTTATGCTTATTTTCTGGCCTTTTAAAACATTTAAAACATTCAACTAGTATAAGCAAGGATTAGGGTTTATGTTTTTCTACTATGATTTTAAACATCAGCAATAAATGGTAAAAAAATTAAAAGGCAGATGAATTCTCTACAGTAATGAACATCAACTTCCAGAATTCTGTAGCCAGCATGGGCCCTACTTGAAGTTCAGAGATCTTAAAGTTGCAGAGTTGAAAAACAGAGATTTAAAGGAGGAAGGTTTGAATAAGCAAGTGATCTTGATCACTGAAGCCACAAAATGTACCCCAGAGAGAAGATTTTGACAGGGAATGTCCATGATAAGGGTTGACAACTGGTTGCTACATGTGATAAGGTGTCACTGGTGCTTCTGCAGATCTTCTAAATAAAATTTTAAAAATTCAACAGCAAAAATCTTACTAAAATACCATGAGGTGTTTGGTATTCTTGGATGAAAAAACATGATATTTTAGCATTACTTTGGAAAAGCTCCTGGTAAGATATACTATCATATAATCAAGAATATTCTAATCTGGTAATAGAGAGGATACACCATGATTACACTCTATTCAGTATTTAATCTTATATTAGTTGAAATTTAACTGTTCCATTTCCCTTGCAAATTGTAGCATCAAAGTTTACCACTATGCATTTTTTAAGTTGTGAGACATTGTGCATATTAGGTGGTTAAGACAAAATGTACATGACATTGTGGGTAGTTTGTGTGTGTGTGTTAGTTTTTAACTCTACCAAGAACTGGTTGGCATACTTCTATTTTTAATATGAACAACTTTCCATCTTTTGTGGCACAGCAGTTAGAGTGGGGTACTGCAGGCCACTTTAGCTGACTGTGATCCACAGGTCAGCGGTTCAAATCTCACCGGCTCAAGGTTGACTCAGCCTTCCATCCTTCCAAGGTAGGTAAAATGAGGACCCAGATTGTTGGGGGCAATATAAATATACATTGCTTACTTGGTGTAAACTGCTTAGAGACTGCTTGCACTGTGAGGCGGTATATAAATGTCACTAATACATATTTCACAATCATAAGTCAGAAATGAAGTTTAAAACAATATCAGCAGCAACACAACTGTAAACAAAAGGAGTCACCAGAAATTCCTCTGAATCAAGGGAATTCCTTTAGTTTTTGGTGTATGCAGAAAGTTGTGTGTGTGTATGTGTGTATACATCACATATAGACAATATAGTTTGTCGACTATAGAAAACTGCCTGGATGGTCCCAGGAGGGGCTGAAAGGCAAAAAGAAGCTGTGATGTTTCCTTCCATACACCAGGATGACTCGACAGAATATATATATATATATATATATATATATATATATATATATATATATATATATATATATATATATATATATATATATATATATATATATATATATATATATATATATATATATATATATATATATATATATATATATATATATATATATATATATATGAACATGGCATCCTGTTTCTCCTTCAACTTCTGAGCTATTCTACAGATATTCAGATGCTAGAAATGATCCTCTGGTAGCCCCACTCAAAAAATGATTAAAATCTCAGGCCTAGTTGACGTGAAAAGAGGCTGGTGGAAATTGCACATAATCTAACTTAATTCATCCCAGTATTAGTGCAACTAAAAGGGAAAATGAGGATGGAGACTCATTAAAATTAAGATGTTGGATTTTAATTAGAAATTCCCTTAGCTTAGTTTTAATAGTGCTGGCAATGTAGACTAATCGGGGGGAAATATTTCAATGTGGCATAACTTGGCTCTCTTTTACTCCTCCCCTGGTTAATCTGCCTGCTTATTTGACCACCAAAGTAGGGGGGTTTTTTTGGCAGATCTCTCTGTTGGAAAATCTCTGGGGTCAGCTGGGAGATTTCTTCTGGCAGAGGTAACTGGAACTGTCAGCCTAACTCCCTTAAAACAATGCATCTTTGAAATGGAATTGTACTCTGAGGCATGGAATAGCATAACTAAGTGTAAACATGGTATAGCACAGATGTTTACCATGCAGACTAAAGATAATAGTTTCTAAAGTATAACAGAATAAATAGCAGGCAATGCATTACATATTATCCTGAAAACAAAGGGTTCCCAAGGTCCTGACAAAAATAAATGATTTCTTATCATCATTTTTGGGAATTGCAACCACATGGTTGATAGGAGAGCCAGATGGTTTAGCGGTTAAGGCACAAGGCTAGAAAACAGGACGCCCAGTCTTAGACATGAAAGTCAGCTGGATGTCTTTGGCCAATCACCAGGAGACTATGAGTTCTACACACACACAAACACACACACCAGGGGCGGGTTGCTCCTCCATTGCTACCGGTGCGCTGCACGCACATCTCCACCTTTTGTGCGCACGCGCACGTGTTTCTGCGCATGCACGGAAGCAAAATTTCACCAAAATTTTGCAAGGGGATGTGTGTGCGCGAGAGAGATTTTGGCGAGATTTTGCTTCTGCACATGCGCAGAAGCAAAATCTCTCCAAAATTTCACACGCGCGTCCCCTCGCGAGATTTCAGCGAGATTTTGCTTCCGCGCATGCGCAGAAGCAAAAAAGCCCAAAAATTCTTAAAAAAAGATGGTGATGCACGCGACGGACCGGCGAAGACAGCACCGGAGCGGTCGTGTGCAAATTGCGCAATCGGCCGCTCCCTACCGGCCGATTGCGCACCACTGACACACACCCTTAGACATGAAAGCCAGCTGGGTGACTTTGGACCAGTTAGTCTGTCTGAACTCACCTCACAGGGTTGTTGTTGTTGTGGGGAAAATAAGAGAAGGAAGGTGTGTTGGATGTGTTTGCCTGAGTTATTTTAAAAAATAATAAAAGTGAGATACAAAACAAACAAACAAAGTAGCAATTGCCACCTGATCTGATAGCAATGAGGAAATGCTTCTGTATGTATGTATGTATGTATATATATATATATATATATATATATATATATATATATATATATATATATATATATATATATATATATATATATATATATATATATATATATATATTGCAAAGCCATCACTATCTAGAATATGAAGTATAATATTACCAAACAGAGGACCTGTCATAAAGCACAACTCCATAGCCATAATTTGATGTGGAACTGAAGATAAAATGAAAGATGAGTTCAGGATGTGCATCTTTTTATGCTAGAAGAATCAAATTGTCCCAGTGTTGACATTTAATAGAGTCCTTCTTAAACAGAATGTCAGGCAGTGATTTTTATATTGCCTGTTACATGTATATGCAGGGAGCTGCATCCCTATTCATTATAATGGTTTATTCCTGAGCACGTGATTGATATGTTCTTGTACGCATGTGCACATTCCTTTCTCCATTCTTTCCTTCTGTTCCTCGCCTCTATCGAAGCAAGACGTGCCTTTTTATATCAGAGATGTAGAATAATGAGGATTTATTGTTTTTGTACCGAAATAAATATTTTCACTTAGAACTTTAAACTGCGGTTTCATTTCTAATGTCAGAATTCCGGAAAAGATCCATTTTTGCCTTTAGTGAGAGTTATTCTCATTCTGACACACAAGAACTATTCTGCAACTCTGGAGTTATCAAAAGGTCTAATGTAACTACGACCATCCCAGTGAAATATTAGTATCCTTTCTTTCTCTTGCTGACCTGGTCTGAGTTATTTGTTATTTTCCAATTTAAAGAAGGTTCTCTTGGGGGGGAAATCCTTGGATCAAAATTTTTTTGAGGGGTCAAAGTAAAGGAAGAAGAAATAAAGCTCTTTTTCCACACTGTTTTTTTTTCCTGATGCATAGCATTTGCTAAGATTACCAAACTCTTTTTTATAATGGAGAATTATGAACAACAAGAGAATTCTACATGCTGTATAAATTTATACTACACCATTTAAGAACTAACTGAGGATTCTACAATCAATAACTTCAATAACATGAAAGGTAAATGCATTTTTCTTAATAGAAACAGGTCCTATTTATACAACTGAAATGTCACCTGTATTATGAAGAATTCTCTCATATTAGCTAGTAGCTCTTCGTGGTCAAATGTTCTAGCACGTTTATTAAATTGTAGAATAAAGTTCACACAGATGCACAGAGAAAATACTGTTAGTGATAAAATCCAAGTGCTTTCTGTACCGTTATAGCCTGGTGTCTTAAGCAAGTACTTAGATGAAATGTTAACTCTCCTTCACAATCAACTTGAAACAATATTGGAATGAACAAGCCAACGTCATGTCTGCTCCTTACTATTTTGAATTGCTTCCTAAATTATCCATTAGGACAATTTATCTTTCCCAGGTACAAGAGAACAGCAGATTCATATAGCCAACGTAAATCTATCATCTATCTAAGAGAACCTAACCAATTAAATAAATATGATGAATAGACTTCAAGATCATAAATAGGATTACAGCAATATACATTTCATCCCTGCTGAAGTAACCCAATAGTCTCAAATTCTCAAGGCTGCCACAGAGAGGAGAGGGTCAAGTTATTTTCCAAGGTACCCAAAGGCCAGACAAGGAATAATGGATGGAAACTGATCAAGGAGAGATTCAACCTAGAAATAAGGAGAATTTTTCTGACAGTGAGAACAATCAACCAATGGAACAAATTGCCTTCGGAAGTTGTGGTAGCTTCATCACTGGAAGCTTTCAAGAAGAGACTGGACTGCCATCTGTCAGAAATGGTGTAGGATCTCCTGCTTGGGTGGGGGGTTGGACTAGATGACCTACAAGGCCCCTTCCAACTCTGTTAATCTGAATCTTAGGATATATTAGAAGAGAATCAGACTGGAGGACACTATTTTAGGAATTCAACTAAGATGTCTTTTTTTTAAAGCCCAGTTTCAATCTTTACAATTCTTCAGGAGATTCTCTCTCTTTTTACTTTATTTTATTCTCTTCTCATTTTTATAAACTCTTCAAAGGACTGAAAAAGTGGCTCATGCTGTGCCAAAAAGATCTTCTATTTTTTTTTAATTCTGTCTGTTGGTTGGGGACTAGAGGTAGAAATATAATGATTCAATCTAGTAGAAGCTCATTGAAGGAAAAATTGCAAAACAATAAATTTAGCAAAATTCTTTCAGGTAGAATCACTATAATTATATTTTTACAGATACATACATAACTTTCTCTAAAAGATGGAGGCGCTTGCCCCTAAAATGTTTAATTTTACAATCATAATTGTTTGTTGGGAAGAGCCAAGAAAGGAGATGGGTCTGAAAAGAAATAATTGGATAGTCCTTGACTTACAACCATAATCGAGATGAGAATTTCCTTTGTTAAGGAAAGCAGCTGCTAAATGAGTTGCAACTTATTTTACCATTCTTTTTTGCCATGGTTGTTAAGTGAATCACTGCAGTTATTAAGTGGTTATGTGGCCATTAAAGTGTAGTCACCACACTACAAAAAAGACATTGAAACTCTAGAGAAAGTGCAGAAGAGAGCAACCAGGATGATTAGGGGACTGGAAACTATAACATAGGAACTGAGTTTGGCCAGTCTGGTGAAGAGAAGGACCAGGGGTGACATGATAACTTGAGGGGCTGCCACAGAGAGGAGGGGGTCAGGCTGTTCTCTATGGCACCAGAAAGCCAAACAAGGAATAACGGATGGAAGCTGACCAAGGAGAGATTCAACCTGGAAGTGAGGAGAAACTTTCTGACCGTGAGAGCGATCAACCAGTGGAATAGCTTGCCTGTGGAGGTTGTGAGAGCTCCAACACTTGAGACTTTCAAAGAAAAATTGGAGTGCCATTTGTCTGAAACGTGATATGATGGTCATTTTGAAAAATCCTTTCTTAGCGAGCACGTAGAAGCCAAGAGGAACATACGTGGCAAGTTTCAAGTTTGTAGGCTTTACGGTTCTGGAGATTTCGTGATGATGTGTGAGTGGCATTTGGCTTTTATATAGAGAGATATACTACCTATATTCGGCCCAATCTTATTTTATGTTTCAAATTAACTCTGTGGCACATTGGATTGGAAGCAGGTTCATAATTGTCATTGACCTTTAAGGCTGAAGGAGAATCTTGTCTAAACGACATGATGTTCATCCCTCTATGGATGGCTGTGAATAACAGAGAAAATTAATTGGAGAAGGTGGATTACTCGTGCCACATGCTTTAATTATGTACCAAATGTATGATTCAAAAGCATTCATTAAATTATGGAGAGTCATTTAAAAACAAGATGGGTTGGAAAATCATAAAGCAGGCACAGTTGCAGAGGTGAAAGTTGTCTATAAACAATCACATTGTTTTGAAATAAGCAGAAAGGGAATCTCTCAACTTTGGATCCTGGGGTCATTATTTTGCCAGCTTTAAGTTCCAAATGATTTCTGCAACACTTTCTATTTTTTTAAAAAAATGTCTGCATAAAATAAAGATGCATAAAAATGTAAAGTATGGATACCTTGTTTGTATGCATTATTCATAGGTATCTTTTTATGCATGAACATTTCTCCACATATGCCTTTCTGAATGCATATTTCTCTAAGAGTCACATTTTATGACATACAAACACACACACACACACACACACACACACAAACCCCAATAGTGTTCCCCTTACTATAATACATTTTTTGCCATTGTAAGCTGCTCTGTAATATTTGGCAATTTTAACATCTGACTGCCTTCCTCTTTTCATATAGGATCATCTGTCACAGTAAAACACTTTTAGGAAAGCGGAGGACAAATTGTAATGCAACAGTAGTTCAAAGCAGTTCTGTCACTCAATGGTATCATCAGCAGTGGAAATAAACTTAAAATTAACCTGGCTAGATTCCATTTATTTATTAAGTGGTGGGAGGGTGGAAGTGAATAACCAAGTCAGATATCTTTAGTCCTCCAAAGCTTTGAGGGTTCTTCAGTATGCAATTATTTGGGATGAAAAGGCTTATTAAGTTCAGCTCTAGTGCTTGAAGTTAGATTCTATTTGACAAGGATAAGGAACAAAGAGAGTAGTGGTATCATTAGTGATGAAGAAGGATTCACGTCAGTGCAAATGAAAATTCTAAATCTGTGACTTATAAAAAATAAGATGACAAGCGGCTCTTGAAGTGAGGAAAGATGGAGAGATGAGAAAGGGCTTTTGTTTTCATAATATTCCATTTATCACTGGAAAATATGAAATCTATCAGCTTGATAAGCCCTTGGCTTCACCGAGCACCTACTCAAGGAAAAGGTCAATGATTTGCTTGCATCTCTGTTGGCATTATGCAAAACAGCAAGAAGGATGGGGACTATGGAAAATTTCCCATCAATCATCTTTCCGAACTCAGCCTTATCAACCTGATAAAATGCATCATGAAAAAGATCTCATCAAACAGCAGAAGTTCTCTGTGTCGCCAAGAGGCAAGAAGGCCCCAGGACTCAGAGAATAAAACTTCGATTTCATGGCTTCAACTCAGTTGCATAAAGTTGCAAATTATTATGGGGTTCAATATTATAGATTTCATCTTCCATAAATCCCAGCCGAAAAGCCATTCTTTAGGATGAAACACTTGATTGAAAAGGAAAGTTGGAGGGTGAAGAATTCAGTATGAAATTCCAAGGGAAAAAGAGAGAGAGAGAGAATGGCAATAGCTATGCTTTAATTCAGTGGGAATCATTTAATTTGGTGGGTAACATGAATAACATTTGAAAACGGATTAAAGCTAGTTTACTGGGTTTTGGTAATGTTGGCAGGAAAAGTTATAAGAGAAATGAGGAGAGAGGGAGGGAGGGAGGGAGGGAGGGAGGAAGGAAGGAAGGAAGGAAGGAAGGAAGGAATCATGTAGGATATACTCACTCCCAATTGCTTTAAATTAAAAGTGTGAGTACGATATCTCTCTCTCTCTCTCTCTCTCTCTCTCTCTCTCTCTCTCTCTCTCTCTCTCTCTCTCTCTCTCTCTCTCTCTCTCTCTCCAGATTCATTGATGTTAATAGAACTGCAATTTTAGCACCATTCACAATTGGCTAGGCTGGCTCAAGTAGCTTTGGAACAATGCCTGGAGAATCACAAGCTTTTATCCTTGATTTACATCACATTCTCCTTCTGCCAAACCAACATCTGCAGTTTGCTTAGAAAATTGGATAAGGAAAAACAGCAAAAGAAACAATACTTATTCTGATACGAAAGGCATTGAAAGTAAGATTCAAGGAGAAATTTCTCCCCTGGAGAAAAGAATCCAGACATATCAAAGTATAGATGGCTGACTATGACCTTTACAATAATCCTCCTAATTGCACCCTCATGGATCATTATTTGACCGTCTCTGAAATACTCCTGATAGATGAAACTAGAAAGCAAAAAACTATCTCTATATATGCACTCTCTCCATCTCATACACTCAATCATTATATATTATTAATAAAAATAGCCATGAACATAAGCGCCGATGGCATGGCAAAATGTGACATATTGTATGCTAAAAACTTAAGAAAATACAGAATGTGGTACCCTTCAGCTAGGTGTCTCCTCACTTAGACAGCAAACACAAAGTGTTAATTGGGTTCAGTTTTATCCCTCTAAATTTTTCATAATTAAAATTCACTGCAGAATGAAGAGGCTTCAGTAAGTGTTTGGCAAAGCAGCTAGAGATGAGTAAATTCCATCCTACTCAGCTCTCAATTATCTCTAACTTGCTGTCTTGCTGCCCTGCATACTTTCACACACACACACACACACAGAGAGAGAGAGAGAGAGAGAGAGAGAGAGAGAGAGAGAGAGAGAGAGAGAGAGAGAGAGAGAGAGAGAGAGAGAGAGAGAGAGAGAGAGAGAGAGATTCCCCTCCCATTTTCATTGCCACAAAAAAAAAATACCCATCAAGAAAACTAGATCTTGTTGGGAACATGCTGTGAGCCGCCCAGAGTCCCCCGGGAGTTGGGCGGCATACAAATCTATTAAATTAAATTAAATTAAATTAAAAGACTGTTCAACTTCCTTTGAAGAAGAAGGGAAAGCAACATTTTTGTAGGAGATGACCAAGCTCAGCCTGAGGGATGGTCAAAAGCATCATAAGTCATCAATCCCTGTGCACCCACAAAGGATCCAAGTCCAACCCACTTTGAATACCTCTCTTATCTCCCATTCATTTCCCTGAACCACCAGTTGGCCAGATTGTAGAGAGTTTAAGCTTGCAGTAAATCATGATACGCATTTGAACAGCCAGAATCTCCTGATTTCCCGGACGCTTGACATTATTTTCCATCAAGTTAAAGAATGTTGGGTTTGTTTGTTTGTTTGTTTGTTGGAAACAATGTAGATGAAATGACGCTATAGTGAATGATCTTGGAATAAGATATTGTGGCCATTGGAGCAGACCACTAAAATAAAAAAAGCTTAAAAGTTATGACTATAATTGCTTTAAATTCTACTGGATTTTGTTATCTAAGCTAATATCAACACAGACGTGTACTAAAACATTATTTTCTTATGAATGAAGGCAAATATACGTGTCCAGGATAATGTTGCAGGATGTAATCTCTGGTCCCAGTGACTGACCCAGATTAACCTAATCTTTAACCTAATCTTAAATTATATAATTTAATTAACCTAATCTTGCGTAGCTTCTTCTCTGGTAATATTGAACTGCAAACTAGGGCATACAAAACTTTTGCTAGACCAATTCTTGAATACAGCTCATCTGTCTGGAACCCGCACTGCATATCGGACATTAATACAATCGAACGAATCCGATATTTCACAAGAAGAGTCCTCCACTCCTCTGCTCGCAACAGAATACCTTATACCACCAGACTTGAAATTTTGGCCTTAGACAACTTAGAACTTTGCCATCTTCGATCCGACCTAAGCGTAGAACATAAAATTATCTGCTACAATGTCCTACCTGTCAATGAATACTTCAGCTTCAACCACAACAATACACGAGCGCATAATAGATACAAACTTATGGTAAACTGCACCAAACTTGATTGCAGAAAGTACAACTTCAGTAACAGAGTCGTTAATGCCTGGAATACACTACCTGACTCTGTGGTTTCTTCCCCAAACCCCCAAAACTTTACCCTTAGACTGTCTACTGTCAACCTTACCCCATTCCTAAGAGGTCTTTAAAGGGAGTGCATAAGCACACCAGCATGCCTACTGTCCCTGTACTAATGTTCCCTTTTATTGTATCCAATTCATGTATTCATAGCTATGTTTATACTTATATCTGTTATCTAATACATGCTTGACGGGAAAAAAATAGATTGGATCTTGCATTATTTGTTTAGTCTTGCCTGGTGGGGAATGGAGTTAGTGGATTGGCTACCTCCAGTTACAAACAGTTGTTGGTTTCATACATCATTATGAAAGAGAAAGAAATATGGTTCATATGTACCTGGTTACAGAATCTAAATCCTGACACATTTCTTCCTCTTTATGTTAGTTATAATATACATAACCTTCAAACAATATGATTATACTCCAAACTGCCCATATGTATATGTGCCTCATACATCTTTCTGATTCAAGTTATTGGTTTACTACATAAATAGACGGATACAATCAAGGACCAGAGAGGTACGAGTACCACTCTATAAAGCATTGGTCAGACCACACCTAGAGTACTGCATCCAGTTTTGGTCACCACACTACAAAAAAGACATTGAAACCCTAGAGAAAGTGCAGAAGAGAGCAACCAGGATGATAAAGGATCTGGAAAATAAAACATACAAAGAGCGGTTGCAGGAACTGAGCTTGGCCAGTCTGGCGAAGAGAAGGACCAGGGGTGACATGATAGCAGTGTTTCAATACTTGAGGGGATGCCACAGAGAGGAGGGGGTCAGGCTGTTCTCTATGGCACCAGAAAGCCAAACAAGGAATAATGGATGGAAGCTGACCAAGGAGAGATTCAACCTGGAAGTGAGGAGAAACTTTCTGACGGTGAGAGCGATCAACCAGTGGAACAGCTTGCCAGTGGAGGTTGTGACAGCCCTAACACTTGCGACCTTCAAGGGGAGACTGGACTGTCTCAAATGGTGTAGGAACTCCTGCTTGAGCAGGGGGTTGGACTAGATGACCTACAAGGTCCCTTCCAACTCTAATAATAAATCTAAATCTACATGTCATCCTTGTTTATATCACAGTAAGCCCAAATGAAATTATGACTTAGAAGGCATGAACTCAAGGAGTTTCTCTGGCAGAACAAATAATTTCACGCTTTCTTGTCCCGTGTATATTAAAACAATAGGAATGGTTCTGTGGGTATATCAGTAACTCTGTTTTTCATTCTGCTTTACAGCTTATATTTGAAATGTATTCTAACAATTTCAAACTGTTTTCCCTCTGCAATCAAAGATATAATTATGAAGATAAACCAGCATTGAATGCCAATTTGTCAGGGTAGGTAATGAAACTGATTTGGCTTCTCTTGAAGATGTCCAAAGGCAGGTGGCTTAAGCTCACCAATTTAGTGTAATGAGACTCTTGGGGATGAACAGCTACAACTTTAAGCATCCTCATTATGAGTCCACAAATGTTGTAAGGTTGCATGCTGGAAGAAATCAGTCTTATATGGTAAGTAATAGAGTAAAATTGGCTATGGACTCTCTGTTGCCAGTTCATTGATCATTTTTGGCCAGTGAGAAAATGGAAATAATATAGTGAATGTATGCTACTTGATTCATACCAATTCAGTGATACCAGATTTAAAATTGCTGATTTTGATCTTCAAAGGCCTAGTTGACTGGATGTTAATTTACTCATAATATAGTATACTGTAATACCATCCCAACCCTCTGATCAAGCAGGAAACTGTATCCCATTTCCAATCTCTTCTTTAAAAACTTCCAGTGTTGGAGCAGCCACGACTTCTGAAGGCAAGCCATTCCACTGATTACTTGTTATGTCAGGAAAGTTCTTCATATGGTTTAGCCTCCAATCCCCTAATCATATTTGCTGCTTTTCTCTGTATTCTTTCTATAATCTCAACATCTTTTTTATATCATGGCAAAAAAAACTGGATGCAATATTCCAAGTGTGGTCTTGCCAAAGCATTATAAAGTGGTACTAACACTTCACATAATCTTGATTTTATCCCTCTGTTAATATAGCCTAGGACTGTGTTGGATTTTTGGCAGTTGCAGCAACTGCTGGTGCATATTTAAGTGGCTGTCCACTAGGACTCCAAGATCCCTCTTATAGTTATAGTATTTAATTTTATTTATTTATTATTTATTTGTTTGTTTGTCAAACATGTACAAGATAGTAGGTATTGGTATAAACATAAACAATAGCAAAGTAGGTACAGGTAAATTAGGCAATAGGACAGTAGGACAGGGATGGTAGGCACGCTGGTGCGCTTATGCACGCCCCTTACAGACCTCTTAGAAACGGGGAGAGGTCGACTGTAGACAGTCTAAGGTTAAAGTTTTTGGGGTTTGGGGAAGAAACCACAGAGTCAGGTAGTGCATTCCATGCATAGATCACTCTGTTGCTGAAGTCGTATTTTCTGCAGTCGAGTTTGGAGCGGTTAATCTTAGACATGTTCTTTTTGTTATTTTATTGCTTGATCTTTGATATTGATCAACAAAATAATTTGAGCTTCCACACCACACTTTGAAATTTTTCACAACAAATTTTATGATAAACAAATAGGCAGCTGTATTTGGGTAATCAGCATATTTGAACAGAGGCTGGTTCTTTTCTGGTTAAGATAATTGGAGAAAGATAGTAGCTTCACTGAGCTTTAGTGAAGTAAAATTGGGATTAAGCACAAAATTAAAGACCTAAAGAAAATGCCACTGTAGAAAGACAATTTAAGAAATAGGTGACATAAACATTGTACCCTCAGGTCAGTGCAGAGTTATTTCTATTTTTGGCCTAAGGCATCAATTTGAGAAGCGAGAACCTGCCTTGAAGAGAGGAGTATGTGGAACAGCTTGCATATGAACAAAGAAAACTGGCAAGCCAGCATATTCATATGTAGCAAATGTATTTTGCTAAAAAGACATGCACATTTCATGCTTCTTCCAGGAGAGGAAGTTGTTTAAGAGCAATGTTGTCTGTAATGCACCAATTCGGGATCCTGGATAGCTATTAAAACATCAGAGCACTCAAGAGCAACCCAAGCAAATCTTGATAAAACGATATTATACCACACCAGGCAGAGCCTTCCAAAACAACTCCAACCTGTCATATTGCATTAGGGCTTAGAGGGGTGGAGGTGGTGGAGTGCTCAACCAGGACTCTATTATAGTTTCTTGTTCTTTCACTGCATGAGTTAGTGGGCTGTGTCTGGATTTATCAATTCTCCCCAGTGACTCTCTCTCTCTCTCTCTCTCTCTCTCTTTAATAACAATAATTATTAAAGTTTTAAAATGCAAAGATAAAAAATAATGCAAACTAAAAGATATATAAAAGGAAAAAGGAAAAAATGACAAGTGCAGAGAAAAAGAAAAAAATATAAAGAAAAAAGAAATATTGTAAACCACTTTGGGAATGCTATAAAGCACTATGAAGTGGTACTGTATTTTAGGTTAAGTGCTATTGCTAAAGAAAAATGACTTCCCCCTCCATTACGACAAATACAAACAATTTCAGTAACTTATCACCTTATATAATAATAATAATAATAATAATAATAATAATAATAATAATAATAATAATAATAATAATAATAATAATAATAATAATAATAATAATAATAATAATAATAATAATAATAATAATAATAGAAAGAGGAGGAAGAGGAGGAGGAGGAGGAGGAAGAGGAAGAGGAAGAGGAAGAGGAAGAGGAAGAGGAAGAAGAAGAAGAAGAAGAAGAAGAAGAAGAAGAAGAAGAAGAAGAAGAAGAAGAAGAAGAACAACAACAACAACAACAACAACAACAACAACAACAACAACAACAACAACAACAACATTGGAAGGGACCTTGGAGGTCTTCTAGTCCAACAACCTGCTTAGGCAGGAAACCCTACACTACTTCCGACAAATGGTTATTCAACATCTTCTTTAAAACTTCCAGTGTTGGAGCATTCACAACTTCTGGAGGCAAGCTGTTCCACGGATTAATTGTTCTAACTGTCAGGAAATTTCTCCTTAGTTCTAAGTTACTTCTCTCCTTGTTTAGTTTCCACCCATTGCTTCTTGTTCTACCCTCAGGTGCTTTGGAGAATAGTTTGACTCCCTCTTCTTTGTGGCAACCCCTGAGATATTGGAACACTGCTATCATATCTCCCCTGGTCCTTCTTTTCATTAAACTAGACATACCCAGTTCCTGCAACCGTTCTTCATATGGTTTAGCCTCCAGTCCCCTAATCATTTTTGTTGCTCTTGAATGAAATCTAACATTTCAGCCAATGATCTCCTTTCCCCAACTCTCATATTTTATCTGTAAACAAATGATAAAGCCTCATCATTCCATCTTCATTAACAAAAATGCATTAAGGGTTATCAGAAATAACAGCATCTATATTGTATGCTTAGACAAATAAATATATTACACATTCCTTTCCTTCACCCATAACACAGTAGCTTATCATTTACTCTAAATAGACAACCGAAATATTTTCTGCCTGTATTTTATTTCTTAACTATAAACAAATCTTTAAAATCTCATTTGAGCGTAGTCAAGAAAAATATATTTTAAAACTACCAGAAACAACATACTAAAAACTGTGAACATTAATCCCTTCAATTTGTGTCTCAGGTCAGGGCTATCTCAGGTCTTTCTCTTTAACCAAGCTCTTGTCTCACAATCAGGAGGTTGTGAGTTTGATCCTAGGTAAAGGCAGATGTAGGGTCTCCTGCTTAGGAAGGGGGTTGGACTAGATGACCTGCAAGGTCCCTTCCAACTCTGTTAATCCAGAGATGTATTTTTATTCATTTGCCAGCTCCTAGTTCCAATGCTATTGCTTACCCAGAAAATCTCCAGTATTTCTCAACAAATACTTACCTTTAGTGCAGGAGTGGGTTCTAACTTACCTCGCTGCCGGTTCGCTTCCTCCCGTGCTGCATGGCCGCGCCTCATGGGCACGTGCGTGCATCCACAGTGGCAAAAAATCCCAAAAAAAATCCCCCCCAAAAAAGCTGAAAACAAGATGGTGATGCATGCGCAGTGCCGGAAACTCAGCTTCTGCACATGCACAGAAGAAGAAAAAACCTGAAAAAATGCAAAAAAAAATCCAAATTTTAAATTTTAAAAAAAGATGGCAGCGCCCACGGACCGGCACTGGTTCCGTGACATCATCGTGACATCACCAGCGGTTTGCTACCAGTTTGGGCGAACCGGTCCGAACCGGGAGGAACCCACCTCTGCTTTAGAGTCCTCTATACCTTAGGTAAAAATGCAAACTCCTTTGAGAGCCATAATGTAAGCAGATTCTTTCAGAGAATTTACCAGATATCCTAGTTCTCATCTAATCAGGAAATGATCACCATTATCACCTCAAATCCACTGCAAGAGAAATGGTTGGTGGTTTTTGTTTTTGTTTTTTGTTTGTTTTTGTTTTTTTGCTTGAAGGTTATGGACAATAATTTAGCATATTGGTGGGCTGATTTTTTTCTAAGCCTAGGACTGAGATAGAAGGACTGTCCCAATGTACCCCCTGCCCATATGAAGAACGGGTTACAGGAACTGGGCATGGCTAGTCTAGTGAAGAGAAGGACCAAGGGAGACATGATAGCAGTCTTCCAATATTCGAGGGGCTGCCACAGAGAGGAGGGGGTCAAGCTATTTTCCAAAGCACCTGAAGACCAGACAAGGAATAATGGATGGAAACTGATCAAGGAGAGATTCAACCTAGAAATAAGGAGAAATTTTCTGACAGTAAGAACAATCAACCAATGGAACAGAAGTTGCCTTCAGAAGTTGTGTGAGCTTCATCACTGGAAGCTTTCAAGAAGAGACTGGACTGCCTTCTGTCAGAAATAGTGTAGGGTCTCCTGCTTGGTGGGGGATTGGACTAGATGATCTACAGGGTCCCTTCCAACTCTGTTAATCTAATCTAATCAGACAGTATCTTGACCACTGCATTACAATGGTTGGGGCTGAAAGCGGGGGGAGCAGTCCCTATGTCACACTGGCTAAGTTAAATGGAAAGACCCTATACACATACACAAACAAAAATACACAAACACTTCAAACTGGATCCAAAACCAAATCAAAATAAGTTAAAAGTGAAAGAAGTTTAATGGAGAGGAAAAAAGCACATCTCCATGTGCATTTTAACAGTTAATGCAAAAAGCAGCTGCGTCAATAGCGATGGTAATTCCTGTGCCACAGTTTTCCTTCCACCTCCATTTAGTTATGGCATGCCCAATTTAATATTAATGATTCACAGCCAGTCACTGCCGAACCATCTGCAGCACTGCCACACTTGTGGTTAGGGACCAAGGCAGTCTCATTTCATCTTTACAGCTCCTATTGTTGCCAGTGGGAATCACAGTCTTCCTGATTAAAGTCAGTAAATAGCTGCCGAAGTCAAAATGCAGCTCAGGTCATCCAAACAGAATGTTTCCTGGCGCTTAGCTGGTTCATCTAGGAGATATGGGCTGCTTCCTGTGGTTGCTCTTAAATAAATCATAGAGCCCTGTCTGATGCATGGAAGCGTCACAATGGGAAAAACCTGTTATGCAGAAGGTACTGCTGAATTATGAATTGCTAATAAAAGATGAGCATCACCATCCATGCAGATTTTCTAAGCCAGCTTCATCTCCCTCTGTTCTGCAATTAATTTGCACTGACTGCCATATCATCAATAAAAATCTGAACCCGTGACTTTATGGCAAAATTATTATATGGAGTACCTTGTTTCTCAGAAAACAACTATTCAGTGAGTTGGTGGCATGGGCAAAAATATTAATGGAAACATTACATGTTATGCCAGGGAAAGTACTGGCAATTTGCAAGGACAGGATGAATAATTTCCAATAAATACAGTATAACATCTTGCTGGTCCTAAAGAACAGCAGAGGTATTTTTTTTAATTATAATAGTGTGATGTTTTTCCGTCTTTCAAAAAAGAGAACGTGGAGTTAAATAATCCATAATTAAAATCACAGTTGTGATAAATTTGTATGTCAGTTTTCAGTTTCCCTGTAGAGCATTGATTTCATTGCAAAAACACAGAACCCCTGGATGCTATTAAATAACTGACCCAGAGGTGGTATTCAGCCGGTTCTATCCGGTTCAGGCGAACTGGTAGGGGCGACTGCAGGAGGCCCCGCCCACCTGCCCTGATGTAATGACGTCCCATTTATTCACGTTTTTGAGGCTCTGCGCATGCGCTCACATTTGCGAACCGGTAGGGAAGGTAAGTGAACACCACCCCTGAACTGACCCATCACTTCATGTAAGCATTTGTTTGACTCCATTATTCATAACACGCAAGACAACTAAAACTAGTAAAACTCACACAAAGAAACACCCAACAAACAAAGAAAACAAGTACAAAAAGGCAACAGCCAACTGTCACATTCAAAGGAAGACCAAGTAAAAATTCTGACCATCAACATATGGTTTGGAATTAAACATAGGTTTTGAGTCAGCTTGTACAGGGTACTAATGCTGGAATGAGATTCATCTACAAGCACGGGTAAGGGACGCAGTGGCTCAGTGGCTAAGACGCTGAGATTGTCGATCAGAAAGGTCGGCAGTTTGGCGGTTCGAATCCCTAGCGCCGCGTAATGGAATGAGCTCCCGTTACTTGTCCCAGCTTCCGCCAACCTAGCAGTTCGAAAGCATGTAAAAATGCAAGTAGAAAAATAGGGACCACCTTTGGTGGGAAGGTAACAGCGTTCCGTGCGCCTTCGGCGTTTAGTCATGCTGGCCACATGACCCCGGAGACGTCTTCAGATAGTGCTGGCTCTTCGACTTTGAAACAGAGATGAGCACCGCCCCCTAGAGTCGGGAACGATTAGCACATATGTGCGAGGGGAACCTTTACCTTTTTACAAGCACGGGTAAATTTTATGCAACGAATAAAGGAGGAACATATGACAGAAGGCATCATATCTGCTATTTGTTCCATCAGATTATGAAACGAAAAAGAATGTTGAAAATAAACCTGCCTCCTAAATCTGTTGCATTTATAGCAGTTTTGAACATATGTGTCTGTAGAGTACATATTATTTTATGTAGCTAACTCAACCTAGATGTCTTGTATGGAGATTCTTCTTATTTATTTCTTTTTTTCTAGGCAACATTATGGAGTCAACACACTTTGCTATGCACTCCATGAAACAACACGTTATTTTAAAGCAAGTAGGCCCTGACATATGCTGTTTTTTATATAACATTTCTTTAAAATGCAGAAATGCTCATATAACTCTCTTTAAAGTACGCCAACTTAATCATACTTTTACCAGTGGGAGAATGATGGATGACAACAGATTCCCATCATGGCCAATATCTATGCTGTGTCAACATTTGCTTTAGTGAATGTCAGTATTTTCATTTTAAAAAGCTTTCTGATAGTTAGCTGAGGGTGGGGTACAATAAACATGACAACCGCAGTGATTCACTTAACAACTGTGTCAAGAAAGGTCATAAAATGGGACAACTTTCACTTAACTGTCTTGCTTAGCAACGGAAATTTCGGGTTCGTAAGAGAATGAATCATAGAGGCAGATAACACAATAGTAATACAGAATGGACCGAACAGCTGAAAAGTAATTGGATAGAGAGATCTAAAATCAATAGTGACTATACTTTGCAGGCAGAAATTTCTGCATTCATTCCATGGAGCAGCCTTTGCTATGCAACAGGGGTCCCCAAACTTGGCAACTTTAAGACTTGTGGATTTCAACTCCCAGAATTCTCCAGCCAGCATAGCTGGCTGGAGAATTCTGGGAGTTGAAGTCCACAAGTCTTAAAGTTGCCAAGTTTGAAGACCTCTGCTATGGAATAAATGGGGAATTTCTGCCTGCAAAGCATAGTCGCTATTGATTTTAGATCTCTCTATCCAATTACTTTTCAGCTGTTTGGTTCATTCTGCATTACTATTGTGTTATCTGCCTCTATGACACCTTCTCTTACGACCACAATTGAACCCAAAATTTCCGTTGCTAAGCAAGACAGTTGTTAAGTGAATTTTGTCCCATTTTGTGACTTTTCTTGTCACCGTTGTTAAGTGAATCACTGCGGTTGTCAAGTTAACAACGCAGTTGTCAAGTCAATCAGGCTTCCCCATTGACTTTGTTTGTTAGGAGGTCACCAAAAGTGATTTTTCTTCTTCCCTTCCTCCCACTCAAACACACACAGGAACCGTGATGCCAAAATCAAACGCCCCGTCTTTGGGGAATACATTTAGAGCACAGCCAAATAAATTTGCTCACCTTTGACTTTGTTTGTTAGGAGGTCACCAAAAGTGATCACATGACCCCGGGACATTACATTCATCATAAATAACATGCCAGTTGCCAAAAGTCCAAATTTTGATCACGTGACTAAGCGGATGTTACAACGGTAGTAAGTGTGAAAAACAGTCATAAGTCAATTTTTTCAATGTCGTCGTAACTTTGAACAGTCACTAAATGATTGATTATAAATCAAGGATTACCTGTACATCTCAAGGGATATAATAATAACAGAACAAAAGATATTCTTCCTCTCCCACTTCAATTTTCTTTTCTTTTTTCCTTCCAACAGTCATGTTACATTCCCTTTAACAATGTCAATATACTTCATTCTACTTACATATGCTCCTTACCTAACGTTGGTTTTTTTTTTTAATTTTAACAAAAGGAGCAGCTGCCTGCAAGACATTTTCCTTTATCCCCCTTCTCTCTGGATACTCTTTTGTTCCTCGTTTTTCACTGTTTATCTGTGAATTTTTATTTTTATTTGTGTTTTGCAGAGGGATTGCTTTGCTTAAATCAATCAACAAAGTAATTTGCACTTCTAAATTCCATCAAGGGCTATCCCTCTGAAGCCTGGAAAGACTGCTGGAAAGATTTAAATGTTAAACCTTTATGGGGTGGGGGGATTTTTTCTTTTTTTTAAGAGAAGTTTGTACAATGTCATGCAGAAAATGTTTGGACACACTTTCTGAGCCAAACAGAAACCTACAGGCCAGCTGAAAATTAGCATGGATGGAATTAGCACTTCTCTTTTAACTGTGCGTGTATATTTGTTAGTCATGCCTAAAATGCTTCCATTTGAATATAGCTTTCCTATAGCTAAATCCACTGGAGAGGCATATTCACCCCGGTAGGTCTTGGTTTTCTTTTGAATGATTTGAATGTACAGCTCAGTCCTGTTCTCACTCGAACCCCAGAGGTAGCATTTGAGAAATGTCTACCACAACAGATAAGAACTGAAACCTTTTAGAACAGCAGAAGCCAAAGAAGGTGAAAGACTATTGAATCCTCTACCCCAAAGGTCTTTTTTGACGTGGATGACTGAGAATCTCCATAGATATTGAATCTCTAAATGGTCTACTAACTAACGAAGCAATAGTTAGTAATACAGTAAATCGGAGGAGGAGGGCTTATTATTTATTACCTATACCAGGGGTGTCAAACTCAAGGCCCGTGGGCCGGATTCAGCCTATGGGTTGCTTAGATCTGGCCCACGGGGCCGCCCTGGAAACAGTGAAGGACCGCCCCGTGGTGCCTCTGCCAGTGATAACACGGACCTCCCAAGCTCCGTTTTCACTGGCAGAAGGTTGCAGGAGACCGTTACAGCCAAAAATGGAGCTTGGGAGCCCGTTTTAACTGGCAGAGTGCTCAGGTCACCACAAGTGACGTTGAGCTGACCACGCCCACCACGCCCCCTGAGGTAAACACAACCCTGATGTGGCCCTCAATGAAATCGAGTTTGACACCCCTGACCTATACTGATAGCCTAGTAATTTTTATTAATTCTTACATATGATTTGAATTAAAACAGAAACTGAATATTTTCAGTGGTATTTATGATTTATGAGTCAGATATCATCAGAAACTATATGTTTCCACTAAGTAAACAAGTTGAATTTTGACAAACATTGGCCATTCTTACAGAACACAACCAAATTAGACATTTGGATGTAAAAATTACATTTCTGTAATGCATGATATGTAAATTCAATAGACCACAACTGGCAAATTATAACACCTTACAGAAGAAAGTAAAGTAAGGTTTCAGAAAAATGTAGTAAGCTTCATCCTATAGTGTTGGGGCAAAAAACATTGTTAGAAGTATTAAAATTATGTGTGGGTTTTTTTACTCTTGAGTGTTCAATATTTTATCTTAGTTTAAAGTTTGACAAAAAAAGACAGTGACCTTCTGCTTTTTCAGAATCATAAAACCTCTCTGCTAATCTGATTTTATTATTAAATTTCCCATGTGGGAGAGGTGGTTTTAACTGCATTAAACTCCATTAAATATTCCCAATTTTTATCATCTGTAATTTTATTCTCAAAATGGAACAACATAAAGCTTTTGAGAGGAATTTCTTGTAGTTTAATTATTTTCTAAAAATAAGAACCCAATTTCAATACAAGAAATTAAGGAAGAATATAGTCTATTGTTTGTTTAATATTTGGTGTGTTTTGTTGGTCATATGTGGTTTGGAATTCGAAGCTCATATTTTTTAGCTAGCAAAGGTAATGTTGGAAATTGTAGAAGAAAATTAACCAAATGATGAAGAGTTTTAGGGATTCTGTATCTGATTCCATTTTGACAACTTCTGAAATCAACTTGTGAGTTAACTCTAGTTGAGAACCACTGATCTAGTACATTTGTCACCGAAACACTTTATAAATTGAAAAATCATTTTTACTTTTTCCCCCTCACTGGTTCCAAACTGATTCTAAATAATGTGTCCTTGTGTTCAGCAGAAGAATCCAGCTTCTAGAGCTAATATTAATTCAATGAAGACCTCCTCAACAATTGGCTATGGCCAATAGCTACTGAGAAGAGATGGTATTGGTTGCTACTGCAGATGTACATCTCATGCATTCAGAGTGTTGGAGGGGAAATCATATTGGATCACTGCATGTTTGCCTTTACAGTTTAGTTGATACAACTCCTTGTAGCTCTACATTTGAATTTTCTATACTCAAATTCTCAAAACAAATTAACCAGTGTGATGAAAATAACAAATAACAATTGCACAAGATCATAAAGTCAAGAGTGTCTTAAAACAATGCCTCATACAGGCTAAGTTTGAGTGTTTCACTATGTACTTATGACACTATTAACTATTTTAGTTCATTTGGATAGAAAGAGAGAAATTGTCTTTTTTTTTTTTACTACGGGATATCCAGCTTGGCCTAGCATTCAAATTGTATTTTAGAGAGGGCTGTCCAAAATAGCAGCTGTGTTCTTAAATTTGGCAGGCTTCATAAGTTCCTAAAGGCTCATTACAGTATGTGCAAATCTCCATCAAATGTTGATTTTTAAAAGTGGGACTTATCTTGACATGTCCATTGCAATTTTTCTTGGTGACAGTATGGAGGTGGTTTGCCATTGACTTCTGGGATTTTTGTTCTACTTTCCAATTAAGCCCACAGGCTTAATAACCCCTGTTGATCTTCTGTTCATGTGCTAATGAAGACTGGCATTGCTGAGCTTCTGAGTCAAGACAGCCAGGTCAGCCAGCTTCTGCCACCTGCTGAAGTAAAAATGTCCTTGACTCAAGGTCAACTGGCAACTGACTCCATCACGTTTTCTTGGCAGTATTTCATTTCAGTCCAATGCTGGTTTATAGCATGCTACATCCATGGTCTCTTGCCAGCTCCGGGCCATTTTTCTCTGTCTTAGAATGTTCAGCAGGATTCAGAAACTGAAATAAAAATTTCAGAAAGTAATGTTCTGTACTGCTGTCACAAAACCTGCACTGGATAGATTTAGATTTAGATTTATTATTAGAGTTGGAAGGGACCTTGTAGGTCATCTAGTCCAACCCCCTGCTCAAGCAGGAGTTCCTACACCATTTGAGACAGATGGCAGTCCAGTCTCTCCTTGAAGGTCGCAAGTGATGGGGCTCTCACAACCTCCGCTGGCAAGCTGTTCCACTGGTTGATCGCTCTCACTGTCAGAAAGTTTCTCCTCACTTCCAGGTTGAATCTCTCCTTGGTCAGCTTCCATCCGTTATTCCTTGTTTGGCTTTCTGGTGCCATAGAGAACAGCCTGACCCCCCTCCTCTCTGTGGCATCCCCTCAAGTATTGAAACACTGCTATCATGTCACCCCTGGTCCTTCTCTTCGCCAGACTGCCCAAGCTCAGTTCCTGCAACCGCTCTTTGTATGTTTTATTTTCCAGACCCTTTATCATCCTGGGTGCTCTCTTCTGCACTTTCTCTAGAGTTTCAATGTCTTTTTTGTAGTGTGGTGACCAAAACTGGATGCAGTACTCTAGGTGTGGTCTGACCAAGGCTTTATAGAGTGGTACTAGTACCTCTCTGGTCCTTGATTGTATCCCTCTATTTATGCAGCTCAGGACTGTGTTGGCCTTTTTGGCTGCTGCTGCACACTGCTGGCTCATATTTAGTTGGCTGTCTACCAGGACTCCGAGATCCCTCTCGCAATCGCTGCTATTGAGTGTGGTTTCGCCCAGTTTGTATGTGTATTTTTGATTCTTCTTACCTAGGAGCAGAATTTTACTTTTCTCTGTGTTAAATTTCATTTTATTGGTTTGGGCCCAGTGTTCGAGTCTGTCGAGGTCCCTCTGGATATGTTCATGTGGTTAGTAGGAGTTGACTTAACTTTATTTTATATTAAAATAAAAGTCAACATGGCTTCGCTCTACTTAGCGAAACTAGTTCACCGATTGCCAGGGGGTTACTAAAATAAATTATTTACAATGTCTCTATTCTCATGGCCAGATGTGCTAGTCATGTGATTTTCAGGAATAGCCAAGTATCAGGCTCTCCTTTCCTGGCTCAAACTGAGCTAAAATGTCCCCAAAACTCAGCATAGCTAATAAGGAATATTTGTTATAAAACCAGTACCGAATCCACTTCCAAGAATTGATCAGCCATCTAACAGTTAAGGCTGATGTTCCTAGCTTATATCCCCTTGGGGTTTATGAATATTGACCAGAAATCCGGTATAATAAATAAAGTCTAGCTCATAATAAAACCTTCAATAAATTTGCCTGTGTTGGCAAGGTTTCCTCTGCAGACAGTTATTCTGTCCTCCAAGGGTGACCTTCTCATGGTGTATCCATGTCACTAAATATTAAAAAATAAACAAAATTGTCACAGTGTAGATATCTGTGGGATTTGTTTCCGTTATAAGGTAGCTTCCATAAAATTGGTCAGCATGAACCTTCTTTTTTCAAAAATTGCTGGAGCGGCTGTCATCATAAATCAGTACAAAAGGGATAACCTGAAATATATATCGTGCATTCGATTTGATATTGTCCACATGGACATAGAGTTCCCTTTGTGGTGCTGGAATAATTTGGAATCTTCCCTCCAAGGTGGCTGAAGGAATAGCATTAGAACAAATCCAACACAATTTTGTCTGACTCTGAGGTCAGTGCTCTAATACAAACTTGGCATTAATTAGCATTAATAGCAAAAGATCTTTGTTAATGGAAGAATTTGTAAACTTGTTCCATAGTGGTGGTCTAAGAAATTGAATCAAAGAAATTGAATACCAGGAAAATGTACATAAACTTCTTTGTGAATACTTACAGTATCTGCTAGAGGTTGCAGAATTGAGCAATGATCTATGCCACAGCTACTCTCCCAAAAGGTAGCATGTTAGTCCCTTAAGATGTGCTCTTGGCCCATCCATTCACCCAACCAATTACATAAATCCCTTGCATATAGTTTACAAATTATATTTAAGAGGCTTAAGGATCTGTAGTTTTCTTCTATGTTTCAACCTCATTTTCTAAGATTGGGAGAACTGTTGCGGTAATCTAGTCTTCTGGGATGTTTGCAGTATTATTGATGTCGTAAATAAGAATGTGAGGATTGGAATGTACCAATCTACATTGGCCTTTATTAATTTTGCTGCTGTAAATTCACTGCTGGGTGCTTTCTTTTTCTTTAGCTTTTTTTTTTCATCTATTTCACTTCAGTGTTATTGGAGGCCATCTTGGCAAATCTTTAGAAGACACTCTTAAGAGTGACCTATGAGAATTAGAAGAATCATATAATAATAATAATAATAATAATAATAATAATAATAATAATAATAATAATAATAATAATAATAATAATAATAATAATAATAATAATAATAATAATAATAATAATAATAATAATAATAATAATAATAATATAATAACAACAGAGTTGGAAGGGACCTTGGAGGTCTTCTAGTCCAACCCCCTGCCTAGGCAGGAAACCCTACACTACTTCAGACAAATGGTTATCCAACATCTTCTTAAAAACTTCCAGTGTTGGAGCATTCACAACTTCTGGAGGCAAGCTGTTCCACGGATTAATTGTTCTAACTGTCAGGAAATTTCTCCTTAGTTCTAAGTTGCTTCTCTCCTTGTTTAGTTTCCACCCATTGCTTCTTTTCCTACCCTCAGGTGCTTTGGAGAATAGCTTGACTCCCTCTTCTTTGTGGCAACCGCTGAGATAGTGGAACACTGCTATCATGTCTCTCCTGGTCCTTCTTTTCATTAAACTAGACATACCCAGTTCCTGCAACCGTTCTTCATATGTTTTCACCTCCAGTCCCCTAATCATCCTTGTTGCTCTTCTCTGCACTCTTTCTAGAGTCTCAACATCCTTTTTACATCGTGGCGACCAAAACTGAATGCAGTATATAAGGCTTAGAGATGTGATTCCTAAGAATCCACAGGTATACCACAGGTTAACTGGCTGAGAAATGCTGAGAGTTGAAGTTCACATATTTTAAAGTTGCTAAGTTTGAAAAACACTGATCTAGAGGGTCCTGTGTTGGAGCTGGCCTTAATGAGCCTTTCAAAAATTGAAGAACCTTTCCACTTCACCCCTTATATTAGCTTCTGCCAAACAGTTGCCCTCAGAAGCCTCTTGTATCTCTTTTTAGTGCCCATTAAGGTCCTCCTGGAACTAGTTGAGGTTTTTCCTTTGCAGCAGTTAAAAGTTCTTAATCAGAGTTTTTTTGCTTTGATTTTTTTCGACACTCTCTGTCAAATCATGTCCTTTGTTCCTTTGACTGTAAATTTTAAATTGGTTTGACATACAACAGTAAAACATTTTTCCTTAAGCTCATAGCCTTCTCAGATGATTGTGGATATAGAGTTAGTTTGCATTGTAGTGTATTTTTCTCCTTACGCAAGCACCCACAAAACTTTTACCTTTCGTTTGGCTACCATAGAAGGAAGATAGCAGGCATCTTGCCTTAAGATATTAGATGGAAACTTATCTTTTCATATTAAAGGCAAGTGATCATACTCAGGCCTAGGTATAATTTCCAAAATGTCCCCAAAGTTGATAAGGTAATTAAATGAGCTTTGTGATCATATTAAAAACAACTCTGTTCTCTTTGCTGATGATGTAAAACTATTCAACACCACCGGCAATGCTGCTACCCTTCAAAAAGACATTGACTATGTGTTAGAATGGTCAAACAAGTGGCAACTTCAAATCTCAACCAACAAATGTTCTGTCTTACATATTGGCAAAAATAAAAATCAGAACATAAAATACAAACTGGATGGACACGACCTTGTATACGACCCTCACTCTGTCAAAGACCTTGGAGTACTCATCTCTAATGATCTAACTGACGGAGCCCATTGTAACAACATTGCAAAAAAGCATTAAGAGTTGTTAACCTAATCTTGCGTAGCTTCTTCTCTAGTAATATTGTACTGCTAACTAGAGCATACAAAACATTTGCTAGACCAATTCTCAAATATAGCTCATCTGTCCGGAATCCACACTGAATATCGGACATCAATACAATTGAGAGAGTCCAGAGATATTTCATGAGAAGAGTCCTCTACTTGAAATTTTGGGCTTAGACAACTTAGAACTATGCCACCTTCAGTCTGACCTAAGCGTAGTACATAAAATTATTTACTACAATGTCCTACCTGTCAATGACTACTTCAGCTTCAACCACAACAATACATGAGCACACAATAGATACGAACTTAAGGTAAACCGCACCAAACTCGATTGCAGGAAATATGACTTCAGCAACAGAGTGGTCAATGCCTGGAATGCACTACCTGACTCTGTGGTTTCTTCCCCAAACCCCCAAAACTTTACCCTTAGACTGTTTACCATTGACCTCACCCCATTCTTAAGAGGTCTGTAAGGGGCATGCATAAGCGCACCAATGTGCCTACCATCCCTGTCCTAATGTCCCCTTTTATTTGTATCCATTTCATGTATTAATAACCATGTTTACAACTATATCTGTTATCTAATACATGCTTGACAAATAAATAAAAATAAAAAATAAAATAAATTGCCATTTTTAAAAAATCTCAAAATGAGCTTTTTTGGCTGTTTTCCTGGATTCTTCTCTCGATCTATACTTGTATTTTCCCAACATTGTTTTTGGGAGTTTTCTTTGTATTCAACATCTTTTTTGATGTTGAATACAAAGAGGAACATTATGTTGATAATCTCTGGTGGTGAAGAATTTGAATCTTGCTAAATAATTAGGAATATGCAAGGGTCCGCTTGCATTTAACTTTGGACATAGATAATTGCGATTCTTTTGTGAAACCTTATATTTGGCAATCAAATAATATTTATTAGGATTTTTTTAAAAAAACAGTGCTTTGCCTCAAACAGCAATAGCAATAGCACTTAGACTTATATACCGCTTCATAGTGCTTTACAGCCCTCTCTAAGCGGTTTACAGAGTTCAGCATATTGCCCCCAACAATCTGGGTCCTCATTTTACCCACCTCAGAAGGATGGAAGGCTGAGTCAACCTTGAGCCTGGTGAGTTTTGAACAGCTGAACTGCTGAACTAGCAGTCAGCTGGAGTAGCCTGCAGTAGCTGCATTTAACCACTGAGCCACCTCAAGTTAATATAGTAAATATAGTTTTTACAACAATGACATGATTCTAACAAACAGCTTCATTGTAAGAAAGGTTTGTTTTAAATTCTTTACCTTCTCAATGCGATTAACATTCCCATTCATGGCTCATCTGACCTTAAACAAGAAGATGTGGACAATTTATCTTTGGTTCCATATCTTCCATCAAGACTGTTTCCATGGATTACACCTTTGTGCTGATTCCTCTCTTAAGTTTTGCTCCAGTGCTTAATTGGTTTCCTAGCTGGAACCCAATTTGTCCCTTGACTTTCATCTCCTGGCTCATTTCACTTCAAGCTCATTTTAGATTTAATTGTTGTACCCAAATCTGTCTTCTGGTTTCCAGAAAGTTTTATTCTCTGCTGAAAGACGGTTTTTCCCCCCTTCAGCAAAATATGTTTACTTTTATGTCAGAGTTTGTTTTGTCGTTGCAAAGTAGGAAAGGATATTAATGTTGATGTGTTGCCTACAACGCATTTCTCCATCATTTTTCCACCTTCCTAGTTGCCTGGGCTTCTGAAAAAAGTTCTGTGTGGGATGAGGTCTTCCAGTGGCAACTAACCAATGTGTGGAAAACCAAGGGTAATGCACACCGATGAAAGGAGGATTCTGCAATGAAGAGCAGGCCACTGAGCCACCTGCAAGAACTTTATATATGGGATTTTCGTTAAATTTTCATGGGATTCGTTGAATATCAAAGCAAATGAGAAGCCACTTATTTGCCAGTAACGGCATCTGGCTTAGCTGTGACAAGTGACCGAGAGAGGAATAGCGTCAAAGAAGCCCCCTGTCACGGTGTGATTTATTGCCTGTTATATGTATATGCAGGGAGATGCATCCCTATTCATTATAATGGTTTATTCCCCACGTGATTAATATGTTCTTGTACGCATGTGTGCATTCCTTTCTCCGATCTGCCCTTCTGTTCCTGGCTTCCATTGAAGGAAGACCTACTTTTATATCAGGCATGTAGTTAATGAGGATTTATTGTTTTTGTACCGAAATAAATATTTTTACTTAGACTTTTAAACTGCGGTTTCTTTTCTAATGTCAGAATTCCGGGGAAAAGATCTATTTCGCCTCTGTGAGGATTTATTCTCATGTCGTCACCCCCATATGATAATGTGAATCTAGAACATTTAGTCTAGCACAGGGGTCGGCAACCTTAAACCCTCAAAGAGCCATAAAGGTCCTAACCGGAAGCCCCCCGTTCATTTCTGGAGCCAACCGGAAGTCCGGTTCCTCCCACCATAGAGTCTCCTAGTGCCGTGTCCTTTTTCCTCTACCTGTCCTAACTGAAAGCCCTATCAATTGTGGAGCCAACCAAAAAACCTGTCCCTTGCCATAGAGTCTCTTCCTGGCATGCCATGTTTCCCCCGCCTAACCGGAAGCTCCCCTCAAAATTGTGGTGGCCGACCAGTGACAGGGAGCCGCAGCAGAGGGATGAAAGAGCCACATGCGGCTCCAGAGCCGTGGGTTGCTGACCCCTGGTCTAGCAAAATGACACAGGAAGTCCATCCGTTGTTCCTTCCTTTCAGTTAAGCCTGGAGTTTCTTTCAATGACTTACTGCTGTCTTAACTGGCAATTTGACGGAGGCCCTGTTTGACAGCTGTAAAAGCTTTTCAAAGGCTCAAGTCAAGAGAGAATCAATTCTACTATATTTTCTTTGAAAAGCTGGCTCTCACTTAATCCTTTAACCTAATTTGAAGTTTTTAATCTTATACACTAGAAGGCAACATGAGCAGGGATGAATATTAAAAGCATATTATCTGATATGTGATTGAAAGCTTTTCTCCAATTCTTCATTTAAAGCCTCAATAGCAATGCAAACGGGATAAGCGGATTTCCTTGATTTAGGCTGCTCTTTCCAATAGATAAATTAACAGGGCCTGGTGTGAGCTTCCTATGTGTGCAGCTGGAAAAGAAAGACTGGCAAACTCAGTCAAGTGACACCAGCATAAAAAGATGCTTCATGTTGCTTAATGATCATGAAAACATGCTCCAGAAGGATTTCCAAGCTTTTATTCCATAACATAAAGAGGATTACTCCTGTGAGAAAGAATTAAACATGCAAACAATATTTCATAATTCAAAGACCTGAAGGCATCTGATAAAGGAATTTGTGCTGTAGAAAGAAACTGCTTGAAAAACCCAAACATTTGGTGATTGCTTTGAGGTATGCGAGGCATATGAGTTGTATGTGTTAGGCACACTCCTTTGTGTATTTTTGTATGCAATACATATATCTGAGTCCCCCACACTTACATAGTTAGAAAGGGGCCATATGCTCAATCAGACTACTGTCCCATGTCACTCAGTATGGCTAATACCAACCTTCTTCAATACATTGTGTTGTGGCCAGGTCGAGTCCAGTGCAATTAGCAGCCGATCCCAAGGATTCGGAGGTAGTGAGGGTGCAGTACAGAAGACCGGTGTTCCTGGCACCAGAGACGGAGAGTGAAGAGGATGTGGGGTCAGAGGCTGGCGAACAATTAGAACCTGATGCATCTCCTGAGATTAGTGACTCAGGAGAAGAGGAGGAGGCTCTTCTGGATGCCAGAGCACCCAGGTTCTCAAAGAGACATGAGTGGCTAATCAGGAGGAGGCTTCCTCGTGAGTAGTAATGCAGGGCTTGACCACGCCCTGAGGGTATTTAAGGGTCTGTTACGAGGGGCTTCGTTGCAGAGAACAACCCCGTTCTGTGGTTTCAGCATTTTGTTCTTGTATCTGCAGCTCGGATTATCAACAGTTAACATTTTTCCTGTGATTAATGAGAGTTTGGATTTCCGCCAAAACCTCCATGAGGTGAGCTAAGGCTCCGTAATTGCTCTCTCAGACTCTAGCCAAATACTGGAAAGACTTTGTGAATGAATGATATTCTTTTCAAAAGACTCAACTCTGGCTAATAATTTATTTGCAGTAAAACAATATTGTTTCCAATTCCTTCTTGTGCATCTTATTTTGGGGGCATACCCGTGGGGACAGAACACATTGTCTTCTTGACAATTTCCTTCCTACATAGTTTTTGATTACAGCTGGGTATCTAAACACTGTGATCCCAATACATCTGGTTAGCATTAATTCAGCAAGCTTGATTTATACTAAACAGCAACAGAGCACTAGCAATTTAGTTCCCTTTTTCCCACCAGCCCAATGGGGAAATATAACAGAATAACAAGAGTTGTAAGGGACCTTGGAGTCTTCTAATCCAATCTCCTGCACAAGCAGGAAACCATTTACCATTCCAGACAAGTGACTGTCCAAACTCTTTTTAAAAGCCTCCAGTGATGGAGCACCCACTACTTCTGAAGGCAAGCCATTCCACTGATTAATTGTTCTCACTGTCAGGAAATTTCTCCTTAAATCTAGGTTGGATGTCTCTTTGATAAGTTTTCAACCATTACTTCTTGTCCTGCCCTCAGGTGCTTTGGAGAATGGGTTGAACACCTCTGTTTTTGTGTCAGCCCTCAAATATTGGAACACTGCTATCATGCCACCCCTAGTCCTTCTTTTCATTCAACAAAATGTTGGATATTGAAATGTTGGAATGTTTTTCCCAACCTCCCAGCCTATACAACAGCATGGGATTCACAGCGGTTGGGCCATCAAATTGTTAATTGTCCTTGCTTAGCTTCTGAGATCAACCAAGGTTGTTCCCTCTGACTTAGCTGGGGATAGAAAGCTTTTTCCAATGGAATTCTCCAAGTTTCAAGCTGTGCATCTCTGTCTCGAAGTAGCATGCTTAGAAAATGAAACCACCACCACAAGTAGACAAGTTTGAACTCACAGCTTCTACATTCTTGTGGCATTAACTTCAAGAGACCCCCAGAGGTTTTTTTTTAGGTAACCCACAGAGTTCCCTCTTAAATTGCCACCATTTAAATTCAACCAGCCTTTTTACAATCTGGTTAACAGAATTTCTGCTACTTTTCCAAGAAAGTATAAAGGGCTATAAATACAGACAGATAAAGGGTACAGGCAATCAAACTGATATAATGCTAATATTAATAGTTGTGTATTGCTACTGTTACTAGTTATTATAATCACATTTTCTATTTTAAAAAGATAACCTTTATAAAGGGGTTAAACAAAATTTATTAATTTCACACTTATAAAAATTTTGGTATGATAATGACATTTGTAAGATGTAATGATCATATTCATGGGAATTATTAGAATACTGAGAATGATCGTATGCATCACAATAATAAAGATACCGGTAATTATGATGCATATCTGTCCTGATTTCCCCCTATCTATTCCCCCTCTACTGTTCGCTCTGGCCCAAGATACCTCTCAGTCTGGTCCCACAATATAGACACTTTAGCTTGTATCTCCAAAATTGTTTACTCAACCCTTAATTATATAAGAGTACAAGATGTGGCAGTACATAAATGAAAAATATAATTTTAAAAAGCATACATGACTTCATTGCCAGTTCTCCATATTCCTATTAACACAGCATTTCAATTAAGACCAGTTTCTGGATTAGATCCTGGATTCTCAGCCACTGATTTCCATAGAAACATTACAGTGGCATTATGCTATCTAGAGAGAACATGTTAGGTTACAGACATGAACTCCTGTTCAGTGGGTGCATTACTAGCTTCTGAAACAGTTCTAAAATTCCTTCTGGGAGAAGAATTCTAAACAAATGTCCAAATCATTATTTTCTTTTCTTAATATTAGAACTCTCTGATCTTTTGTTTGTTTGTTTTTATTTGTCAAGCATATATGATTAAAGCAAAGTATAAACAGTAAAATTATGATTGTATATATAATAGTACAAGCATGAATACGAGTATAAGAGGTATGAATATATGGGTACATTAGGACAGGAACGGTAGGCACGAATGTGCGCTTATGCACGCCCCTTACCGACCTCTTAGGAATGGGGTGAGGTCGATGGTAGATAATCTGAGGTTGAAGTTTTTGGGGTTGGGGGAAGAAACTACTGAGTCAGGTAAAGTGTTACAGGTGTTGACCACTCTGTTGTTGAAGTCAAATTTTTTGCAATCAAGTTTGGAGCGGTTTACATGAAGTTTGTATCTATTGTGAGCTCGTGTATTATTGCGGTTGAAGCTGAAATAGTCGTTAACAGGTAGGACATTGTGGCAGATAATTTTGTGAGCTACACTTAGGTCAGATCGAAGGCGGCATAGTTCTAAATTTTCAAGTCCTAAAATTTCAAGTCTGGTTTCATACGGTATTCTGTTGTGAACAGAGGAATGTAATACTCTTCTTGTGAAATATCTCTGGACATTCTCAATTGTGTTAATGTCTGATATGTAGTGTGGGTTCCAGACAGATAAGCTGTATTCAAGAATCGGTCTGGCAAATGTTTTGTATGCTCTGGTTAAGAGTACAATGTTACCAGAGAAGAAGCTACGCAAGGTTAGGTTAACCACTCTTAATGCCTTCTTGGCTATGTTGTTGCAGTGGGTTCTGGCACTTAGATCGTTAGCGATGAGTACTCCAAGGTCCTTTACTGAGTGAGGATCATCCTGCATAGTAAAGTGGGATAAAATGCTCTATTTTCCCAATTAATTCTTGGAATGTTGCTTAACAGTGCCCATTTGCTATGTCTAGTGCCCATTTGCTATGTTTCTTTTTAGAAATAGACTTTTTTTTTCCAATCCAGGGATTAGATTGCAGCATAGCAGAGTGGCAGAGGTGGGTTCCTGCCTGTTCCTGCCGGTGCGGTTAATCGCTGTTGTTCGGCGCAGAGCCGAAGATGCTGCTGCCGTTCGCGGCGTGGGAGCTTTCCCCGGGAGCTTTCCCCGCCTGCATGGACGCCACCAATTGCGTTCTTTTGCCTTCTGCGCATGCAGAACGCTTTGCACATGTGCAGAGGGCAAAAGAACCCAATTGGCGGCATCCATGTGGGCGGGGAAAGCTCCTGGGGAAAGCTCCCACGCCGCGAACGGCAGCAGCGTCTTCAGCTCTACGCTGAACAACAGCGATTAACCGCACCGGCAGGAACCCACCTCTGCAGAGTGGGAAGTGGGGTGTGTGTGAAAAATGAGGGTAGAAATAGCCCACTTGCATTTTGGATCACAATAAATTGATACCCTCTTTTTTGAAAAGAGAAATCCGAAAGACATTGCAGCAGAAGAAAAACTTCGGATGCTACCTCTGTTTAGTCATCAAGTTTTCGTCCCTTCAGGCTGGAACATTGAAAGTATATAATGTGGACACTGTCTTATAGCGCAGATCTTTACAACACAATAAACCATTTTATAGATGCATAAATATACATTGTAAAACCACAACATGAGCACACTTCCAAGTGAGACCCCTCCCTTTCTGCTGGCTACTGTGGCAATGTGGATGTGATTAATGTCGGAAAATCCTACATACACACAGGGAGAGGCACAAAAATTAATAAGCTTCTTTTTTTTAATGACTTGGCAGCATTGAAAACACCAGAGATCTTAAGGCTTTCTCTGCACACAGGAAAAGAAATAAAAGCATTAGGTCTAATGTGTTTTTTTAAGCTGACGATTAAAGGATCTGCAGTATTGCTGAAGTTGGATTATCATCCCATGCAATGGATACTCATCACCCAATGTGAATATTATTCTAACAGATGATGTAATATAGTATTAGTCTGTCCTTGGCCTAGATTATATTTATATATTTATTTTTATTCCATCCTCATTATGTTTATAAATAACTCAAGGCAAGCAAAGATACCTATTTTTTTCCCCTCTGATTTTCTCCACATCAACTCTGTGAGATGGGTTGGGCTGAGAGGGACTGACCCTGTAATGTATTAGAAGGCCACCAGGGGCCGCTCTAGGAGCGGGAACACATAAGCCGGTGATTGGTTGTTGAGTTTATTAGCTGAGTATAAAAGGGGAGCTGTCAAGATATTTACCTCAGTTCAAGTATGTAGAGTTCTAGTTTACTGTTAAGTGACTTCATTAAAGAGTTCCTTTAATTACCAAGGAGTCGCCTCCGTCCTTGCGCCCATCTTGAAGATTATATATACCGTATTTTTCGGAGTATAAGACGCACCTTTTTCCTCCCTAAAAGTGGCTGAAAATTTGGGTGCGTCTTATACTTCGAATGTAGCTTTTTTTTCCAGCCATAACTAGGTGCTAACAGATCTTCCCAGCTCTTACCTTGCAGGCTTTTTCATTGTTACTCTCTCCAAAGAATGTTTTTCCAGCCCTAAGTCTTTGCAGAATTTTTTTTCATTGCTCTACTTGCTCCGAATAAGTTTTTTTCTAGCCCTAACCAGGTGCTAACGATCTTCCCAGCTCTTACTGGCTTGCATGCTCTTTCATTGTTACTCTCTCAGAAGAAGGTTTTTTTAAGTCCTAACCAGGGGATAAAATAATGTGCTGAAGCTGACCAGACTAAGGATGCTAGCCAGATGAATACCTGGTAGGCAGATTGTTTCCCCCTATTTTCCTCCCCCAAAACTAAGGTGCGTCTTATACTCCAAAAAATACGGTACATACATATATAATAGACCCAATGTCATCCTTGTTGGCTTTCATGTTTAACATTGGACTAGAACTCAAATTCTCCCAGTGTCTAGCTACTAGACGAAACTGACTGTCATTTTCAAGAAGACCTGCCCTGTTAAGGGAAGAATTCCCCCGTAGAGGCGACATTGGATCTTTTACTTGGAATTCAAATACTTAGAAATAAAACCGAGATTAAATGTCTAATAGAAAATATTTATTTCAGTACAAAACAATATAAAACAATAAATACTGAATAAACTACATCTTTGCTACGCAACACGTCCTTCCAGGTCGGAAGGTATAACAGAAGTGATTAATGGTGGATAGGAATGTAGACATGCGCAGAACATCATATCACGTGTTCTGCTTGTATTGGGAAGTACCATAATATTTAGAATAGGGGTGCATCACCCTGCATAGACTCACAACTGACAATATTCACATCGTGACATGCCCTAGGAGATGGAGGAAGAGACAGCTGAGCTATGCTTAGCTTAATTGCCTCCAGAAGTTGTGGGTGCTCCAACACTGGAGGTTTTTAAGAAGAGGTTGGACAAGCATTTGTCTGAAATGGTATAGGGTTTTCTGCTTCAGCAGGGGGTTGGACTAGAAGACCTCCAAGGTCTCTTCCAACTCTGTTATTCTGTTATGAGATGACTAAAGAGTATATGAGAAGATCCAGACATTATAAACATTAATCTCTTTGGCCACCTGAAGTTTCACATGCTTAAATCTGAAAGAGGGTGACCAATAATTCTCTCATGGAGCTTTCAAAATCAAGATTTCCTCCTCATCCACCTCAAAAAAGCCAAACAAGGAATAACGGATGGAAGCTGACCAAGGAGAGATTCAACCTGGAAGTGAGGAGAAACTTTCTGACGGTGAGAGTGATCAACCAGTGGAACGGCTTGCCAGCGGAGGTTGTGAGAGCTCCAACACTTGCGACCTTCAAGGGGAGACTGGACTGCCATCTGTCTCAAATGGTGTAGGAACTCCTGCTTGAGCAGGGGGTTGGACTAGATGACCTACAAGGTCCCTTCCAACTCTAATAATAAATCTAATCTAAATCATGATGTTTGAGATGTGGAACTCCACAGAGTGATAGAAGGGACGTTGGTACTCACCTGTGAGACGTCCTTTCTCGTAGGGCGGAGCTAGCCTCCAAGGAATGGGTTAAATCTGCCCCCTAGCCAATAGGACCGAGTCTTAAAAAAGGTATAAATAGTGCCCTCTCAGATTGGCACTCCCTCTTTTAATCGAGGGATCAAGACAGACTCGATGTGCTTTTTCCAAAACAAACAGACAATTTATTAACTATGTACAGACTCATCGCAGAGAAAAGGAATTATGTACATGAGACACAGCTCAGAATAAGTAACTATATACACACCCTCAGCGGAGAAAAAACCGAACTATATACAGGTGAATCATTGCATACAAGAGAAGAACTATATACACCAGATAGCCGTAGAGCGCCCAGCCAGCCCCAATGGGAGGGACTTGGAGGCTAGCTCCGCCCTACGAGAAAGGACGTCTCACAGGTGAGTACCAACGTCCCTTCTCCATAGTGGGCGGAGCTAGCCTCCAAGGAATGGGACATACCAAAGCTGGCGTCCCTACGGCGGGATCAATCGTCCTGGCTGGGAAGAGAGCTCGATGCCACCCCTGTCTCCAGCACCTGCCTGCCAAAATCTGCCTCCTCCGAAGCATAAACGTCTAGTTTGTAATGGCGGATGAAGGGAGTAAGGGAGGACCAGGTGGCCGCCCTACAGACCTCGAGGATAGGGACCCTAGCATTCCACGCTGCAGAGGTCGCCGCGCTGCGGGTGGAGTGTGCCGTGAGACCCGAGGGCTTAGGTAGTGCCATGTGTTTATAGGCCAAGGAGATGGCCGCCCGGATCCATCGGCCAATTGTCGCTGAAGACGCCTTGTGACCCTGAGTAGAGGGGCGAAAAGTCACAAATAAATTCTCCGTTCGCCGCAAAGGAAGCGTCCGGCAGAGGTAAATGTTAAGAGCTCGCTTAACGTCCAGCATGTGCCAAGCGCGCTCAGAGTCCGTGGATGGATTTTGAAAAAAGGCCGGTAAGATGACCTCCTGCGCCCTATGAAACGGCGTGTTCACCTTGGGCGTGAAGGCCGGGTCCAATCGAAGAACGACCCTGTCGCTGTGGAAGGTACACAGGTCCGCGCGCACGGACAGGGCTGCGAGTTCAGATATCCTGCGCGCTGAGGTGATTGCGACGAGGAACGCCACCTTGAAGGAAAGGTGTGACAAGGGAACAGAGTCCAACGGTTCAAAGTGGGCAACAGTTAAGGCCGAGATAACCTTGGAAAGGTCCCACGTGGGGAAACGATGCACCACTGGTGGGCACAGGTTAGTGACCCCCTTAAGGAACTGCTTCAAGAGAGGGTGAGCAGCCAGCGAGTCCAGGTGTGGGCAGGACAACACCGTCGAAAGCGCCGCAACCTGTCTGCGCAAGGTGTTGGGAGACAGACCCTTGGCGAGCCCCTGCCGCAGAAACTGGATGATATTAATGATTGAAAGATCAAGAGGGGAATAACCCACGTGCGCGCACCAGCCACAAAAGGTGCGCCAGGTAACCGAATAAATCCGCTCCGTCGACGGCCGTCTGGAGGCCAACATGATTTCAGAGAGGTCGTCCGGAACTAGGCGGTGTTGCAGAGTGAGCCGCTCAAGCGCCAGGTGGTCAGTTGTAGCCAGTGCAGCTCTGGATGCTGCACTGACCCCTGGGCAAGCGACCACTCTGTCGGCGGGATCCACCAGGGAGGTGATGCGGACAGGGACATAAGATCCGCGAACCAGGTCCGCCGGGGCCAGTGTGGGGCCAGGAGGATGACTTCTGCTTTCAGCCTCAGGACCCTCCGGATGACCTGCGGGATCAGCGGAAGGGGGGGAAAGGCGTACAGCAATTCCTGTGGCCATTGACAACGAAGAGCGTCCGTGTCCTCCGCGCCCGGAGTTCGGAGCCTGGTCACGAACCTGGGAAGCTTGGCGTTTTCCGGGGTGGCGAACAGATCCACGGCTGGCAGTCCAAAGCGGTCCACTATTTGATGGAAAATGTCCGGGTGTAGGGACCACTCTGCCGGGTCGATGGCATTCCGGCTGAGCCAGTCCGCTGTGGTGTTGCTCACCCCGGAGATGTGCTCCGCAGTGATGGATCGGAGATGCCGCTCTGCCCAGAGCCCCAGGGTCATTGCTTCGGACATGAGGGCCCTGGAGAAGGTTCCCCCCTGTCGATTTATGTGGGCTTTCGTAGTTACGTTGTCCGTCAGGACCAAGATGTGACTGCCCACCAGGTGAGGTTGAAAATGCGCAAGGGCCAACCTGACCGCCCTGAGCTCTAGCAAATTGATCGGAAGGGAGCGCTCTGCCCTGGACCAGGTGCCCTGGGCGACGAGTGATTCGGTGTGGGCCCCCCAGCCCGTGGTGCTGGCGTCGGTCGTCAACGTGAGTCTCTGTGGCTCCATGAAGTCGGAGCCCTCGCTCAGGGCGGGCGAAGTCCACCACCGGAGTGATTTCCTCGCCGACACTGGCATCCTGACCCTCGCGGGGGAGTGGCTGCGATTCGCCCGCTGAAAGGGGAGAAGAAACCATTGAAGGTCTCTGGAGTGCAGATGAGCCCACGGGACGATGTGTATAGCCGAAATCATTTACCCCAGGAGGGAAGACAGCTGGTTCAGGGGAACCCTTGTTTGAGCCAGAACATGCTGGACTAATTCCAATATGCTGTCTCTCCGTTCCTGGGACAGGTAGACCCTGCACTCCAAAGAGTCAATGATGGCCCCCAGGTGGGTGACCCTGGTAGAGGGGGACAGTTGGCTCTTTCCCAAATTAACGAGAAACCCGTGGTGCTCAAGTGTGTTGAGGGTAACCTGGACATCCTGCTGAGCCTGGGACAGGGAAGAGGACTGGATGAGAATGTCGTCCAGGTAACACTGAACACGCACGGGAAGAGCCCTAAGGTGGGCGGTCAAGGCAGCCAAAACCTTAGTGAATACCCTTGGCGCTGAAGACAGGCCGAAGGGTAGCGCCTGGTATTCATAATGCACCCCTGCATAGCAAAATCTGAGGAACTGGCGGTGAGAAGGATGAATAGGAATGTGGAGGTAGGCCTCCGTGAGGTCAATTGAGGCGAGAAAATCGCCACGCCTAATTCCTGCCAAAATTGATTGCAGGGTGTGCATTTTGAATTTTCTGTACCTCACATATCTGTTCAGGCGTTTCAGATCGAGAATCGCTCTCCACCCACCCGAGGATTTCGGAACCACAAACAAGATGGAATAAAAGCCTTGCCCCTGCTGGTCCTCAGGCACTCGCTGGATGGCTCTAATGTCCAGTAGGTGCTGGATGGCCTGATCTACGAGGACCCGTTTGGAAATGTTTGAAGACAAGGGGCAGCGTAAGAAAAACCTCGGAGGGGTGGAAATAAATTCCAGGTACAGTCCTGTCGACAGGGTTTGCAAAACCCATGCGTCATTGGTGATTTCCTCCCACCGACTGGCAAAGGATGCCAGTCGACCCCCAATGAGAGGGATCGAGTCGGGTCTACTTATACCGGCGGTAAGGGCGACCACCGGCTCCTCTAAAGGGCCATTTTGATTGCCCACCCCGGTATGGCCTGTCAGCAGCCGAGCGCTGCCGCGGGGCATAGGAACCCTGGGAAGCCCCATATTGCCCTTGGGGTGCCCCGTACTGCCCTTGCCCAGAAGAGTAGGATCCCTGGTACCTATTGTATAGGGTCTCAGAAGGCCTGGAGCCTCGCCGGTAGGGAGGGGCCTTATTTTGGGACTTTTTATTGTAAGAGGGAAGGATTTTCCTCTTATCTTTGGTTTCCGTAGTGATCCGGTCTAGGGCCGGGCCAAACAGGGACTGACCAGAAATCGGGGCCGCAGCCAGTTTCCACTTATGCCGCAAATCGGCTGACCAGCCGCGGAGCCAGTGCATGCGCCTGGCCACTACCGCCGTTCCCATTGCCCTGGCCGCGAAACGACCAGCCTGGAGCGCTGAGTCAGAGGTAAATTGGGCCGCTGCAATTAATTTCTGAATATCCTGGTGAGCCCTTGTGTCGGCTTGCGGTATATGGTCCTGGAGACCATGTAACCACTTCAAGGAAGTGCGGCAAAAAAATGACGTTGTAGTCGAGGCTCTAACCGCCCAGGCCGCCGCCTGGTGGGTTTTCTGTAGAATGGATTCCGTCCGACGTTCCTCCGGACGAAGGAGGTCATCTGGCTCCCCGGGAACTGGAGCATTTGAATAGAGCGCCAACACGGGAGGGTCGACAGCCGGAACTGGAAGATGTTGCGCCAGGTGAGATGAGATGTTGAAATACCTCTTGTCTTGAGCGTTAGGCGCAGGCCCCGAGGTGGGCGTAAGCCACTGCTTTGTTATGGCATCAACAAAGAGGTTTGGCGTCGGGATTACCTCGGCGGAAGAGGTTGAGGCTTCGCCAAATATGGGATCACCCTGAACCACCGAAGTTTGAGGGTCAGCGGCCGATGGTGGGATGTTGGCCGTGGCCCTGGCCTTATGGAGCAGGGAACGAAAAAGGCTGGGGTGGAAGAGGGAGGTAGATGTAGAAGGTTCGGGAGCCAGGTCCTCGTCCTCTGACAGCTGCGGATGGGGAGGATCGCATCCCCCTTGGCCCTCGTCAATTTCCCCTTCCTCCTTGTCCAGATCTCCGGCCGGGATGGGGGAGCTGTGGACGGAATAGTCATCATCCTCCATGTCCTCGATGGTTGCAGGCTCAGGGACGGGCGGAGGTGAGACAGCTCTGGGGGGAGGACGGCTCTGGGAGGAGTGAGCCATGGCCTTGACAGCGGCCTCAATCCCCCGCTTAATGGCGTCATCCATTCTCTGTTGGACAGCCGGATCGTCCAGTGGGTCATTGTGAGTCGCTGATGTGACCCTACGGTGAGAGGAGCGACTCTGGGAACAGCGAGCGCCCCAAACGTCCCCTTCCTCGAGATGAACACCCGGGTTGTCCAGGGAGACATCTTCAGGTGAGCAAGGCTGCCCCGCCCCTTGTGGCAGGTAATGAGGTGTTGCATCCCCCGGGCCACGGGCTGATGTCCTGGGGGAGGGGGAACCCGCAAGTGTGCCCCCTGATGTGGATCTGGAGGAGTCTTTGTGCCCCTCCCCTTTTGAAGCCGTTTTTGAAGGCTTCTTGGTTTTAGGGGGGGGTGATGTGAGGGGGGATCTGTCCCTGTGCTCATTGGTGGCACGTGGCAGAGAAGAATCCTCCTTTGATCCTTCGGTAGGGCAAGGCCTGGATGACTTAGACTTGGCCTTGCCCTGCCTGTGAGCCCCCTCAGCCATGCCAGCGATTTCCGACCAGTTATTTTATTTATTTTATTTATTTAGCTGCTCCTCGTACGATTTCCTCCCTCTCTGTAGCTTCGTAGCACTTGTCTCGAGAGCTAGAGCCCACTGAATCTGCCCGGCAACTGATGACGAGTAGAGCAGCCAATCAGGAGATCCGAATCTGCCCGGCAACTGATGACGAGTAGAGCAGCCAATCAGGAGAGCCGAATCTGCCCGGCAACTGATGACGAGTAGTGCAGCCAATCAGGAGAGCCGGTTTGGGGAATCCAAAATGGCCGCCGTGACATCAGCGACGAATTCGCAAACGGCCGTTCCCGCCAAGACAGAGAGGCTCGGGCGACGGATTTAGGCCTGCCGGCTTGACGGCTGAGGCAACCGCAGCGAGAGAGAGGGAGAGAGAGAGGTAGGCCTGGCAGAGAAGGGCTCTGCTTGGGGCGGCCGGCAGCAGCACAGTTCGCAGAAAAGGCTGTGGGAGGATCGGCCTCCAGCCGGAGGGGTGGAAAAGGCCTCTATCGGCTTTGAGGATTTCTTCTGACTTTTCCCCCCAGACAAATAGCAAGGGTGGCCGGTGATGGTAAAAGGGCCTCCCTTTAGTTCGCCCTGAAGCCCTAGCAGGCTGTCAGGGCCGTTGTATGCAGCTGGGCAGCTGCCCACGCCGCGCTCAACCCTGGATGACAGCTGTCAGTCAGGGGAGACTTTGGAATTACGCAGAATGTCATTCACGAGGTAAACAGCAATCAGTTAAGATCAGCAACGGTGGAACTAGCCTCCAAGCACAGGAAAAAGCACAATGCCCTTTGGCTACGGTCCGAGATTAAAAGAGGGAGTGCCAATCTGAGAGGGCACTATTTATACCTTTTTTAAGACTCGGTCCTATTGGCTAGGGGGCAGATTTAACCCATTCCTTGGAGGCTAGCTCCGCCCACTATGGAGAAAGATCTTTCCTCACTCTGAGCAAGAGGACACATGCCAGCACCATTCATTATCTTAGTAAACATGCATTCAAAACCCACAGCAGAAAAAATTCTAAAACAAGAATTCCCCTAAAGCGAGAGGGGGGGGGGGAATTGCAAGTCTTTTTCATAGAGGGACAAAAAGTTTCAAGACTGGAAGATAAGTGTCAGGAAATGCTTGGTTTAAATAATAATGAAGGGAGAAAATGTGTGAAAAGAACCGAAGATATAAATCCATTTGCTCCAAGCAATATTATTTCTCAGGGAAAAATAGATAACAGATGACCTTTCCAGAATGTGTCTTATTTCAAATAGAGAATGAGCTCTTTCAGTAACATAGGGGAGAAAGGAAACAGAGAAAGGAATTTCAGAGGTTTGGGCAATGCAAACAAACAAACAAAATGGGGCACAGCAGAAGACCTGCTAGAGCAGTGTTTCCCAACCTTGGCAACTTGAAGATGTCTGGACTTCAACTCCCAGAATTCCCCAGCCAGCGAATGCTGGCTGGGGAATTCTGGGAGTTGAAGTCCAGACATCTTCAAGTTGCCAAGGTTGGGAAACACTGTGCTAGAGTATAAACAGGGGCATTCACAGAGGTCAAGGGGGTCAAAAAGCAAGGATGCACCACACACAATGGAGTCCAACACTTTGACTTTGTGATGTTTCCCTCCAATGGGCTCCCATAGTTATTGTTGTGGGGAAAATGCCTACTTTAAATAAAGAATCAGAGATATATGTCACAAAGTATACTTATAGACATATACAACCACAGTGATACAGATACAGATTACAGAGTTGGAAGGGACCTTGTAGGTCATCTAGTCCAACCCCCTGCCCAAGCAGACCCTACACCATTTAACAGTCCAGTCTCTTCTTGAAAGCTTCCAGTGATGAAGCTCCCACTACTTCTGGAGGCAAGCTGTTCCATTGGTTGATTGTTCTTACTGTCAGAAAATTTCTCATTTCCAGGTTGAATCGCTCCTTGTTCGGTTTTCTTTCCTTGTTTAGTTTCCATCCATTATTCCTTGTCTGGCCTTCAGGTGCTTTGGAATATAGCTTGACAGCCCCTCAAATACTGGAACACTGCTATCATTCTCCCCTGGTCCTTCTCTTTACTAGATTATGTTGTGAGCCGCCCGGAGTCCCTAGGGAGTTGGGCGGCATACAAATCCATTAAATTAAATTAAATTAAATTAAATTAAATTAAATTAAATTAAATTAAATTAGCCATGCCCAGTTCCTGCAACCGTTCATCGTATGTTTTAGCCTCCAGTCCCCTAATCATATTGGTTGCTCTTCTCTGCACTCTTTCTTAGAGTCTCAACATCTTTTTATAGTGTGGTGACCAAAACTGGATGTAGTTCTCTAGACCCACATTAGTTAATGTTATAGTTATAAGAAGGAATTTTAGCTAGGAATGACAAAACAATGTAAACCATACTGTGACTTTTATAGTGTCAACTTGCAAAGCTTTCAAGTTACCATAAGCAGGAGGGGGGAGAGAACTGAAGGAGTTGCTGCTTGTCTAACTGAAACTACATTCCACAAATGCCTTTTTTACTGATTGTGTCCTGGGTTACTGGAGTCAGCAGGAGGGGTGTGGATTTCACAGCCTGCCAAGGTGGTTCATTGGAGATTGTGATTTATGACATGCCCAGGGAGAAGGGGGGAGACAGGGTCATGGGGGCACGTAACCTACGTGAGCTCAGTTCTGACTGTATCAGAGTTTTGCCAAAATGTCACTCCTAATAAATGACTATATTTCTTTCAAAGCTTGGCTCGTGGCTCATGAATTAATTAGGGCATCTTTCGGAAACTTCACATATAGATGAATGGGACCTCTGATAACAGCAATAGCAGTTAGACTTATATACCACGCCATAGTGCTTTACATCACCCTCTAAGTGGTTTACAGTGTCAGTGTATTGCCCTCAACAATCTGGGTCCTCATTTTACTGACCTCAAAAGGATGGAAGGCTGAGTCAACCTTGAGCCCTGTCAGGATCGAACTCCAGCCTGTGGGCAAAGTTAGCCTGCAACAATGCATTCTAACTACTGCACCGTCAGGGCTCATAATACTAATGGGATGTTCTTGGTGCTCTCTGAGCTCGGTTGTTTGCTTGCAGATGTTTTGTTGCTCAACTAAGTAAGATCTTCAATGTGAACTGGGTCTGAACTAGCTGGATGGTGTGCACTGATGATGTTATCTAGTCGTACAGTGAAATGTCTGCAAACAAACAACCAAGCACAAAGAGCAGCAAGTTCAATCCTGAGCTACAGATATCCCCTTGTATTGATACAATGGGATGAATAACATTGAAATTGTCAACCCAGAAGCTGACCTGACTGAAGCCATCTTGGAGCTTCAGTGTTGCCACACTGGAGCTGAGGGATAGGGAGGGGGGATTAGAGATACAGTAGCTGGGGTTTTGTAGCCAAAATAAAATACTTTCTCTTGGGAACCAAGGACATTCTCATACCTGCTCAGAGGAGGGAAGAGTTATGTCACCATGCAACCAGACAGAGCTGTGATTGGGCCATGTGACTGATTGTTTTGAGAAAGTGAAAAGCTTTTACTTTTAATTAGGTGAAAACCGCTGGACACTTCAGAGTCGGTTTTCACCAGATCTGTGCCAATATGGTATATCCAATAAAGCTATTCTTTGAGGAATCCACCTGCCTTGGAGTTTTGTTTGCTATGGGTATGTTACTTGGAACCCTGACAGAAATCTGTCTTGCAGTGTCTCAGAAGTTTTGTTCTACTTTGAATGAAGCATGAGCATTTTTTTAAAAAAAGATAAAAGAGGAACATTTGTATTTGTTTATTTGTCAAGCATATATGATTATAAGCAAAGTATAAACAGTAAAACATGATTGAATATATATGTAACAGTACAAACATGAATAAGAGTAAAAGAGGTATGAATATATGGGTACATTAGGACAGGAACGGTAGGCACGATTGTGCGCTTATGCACGTCCCTTACCGACCTCTTAGGAATGGGGTGAGGTCGATGGTAGATAATCTGAGGTTGACGTTTTTGGGGTTAGGGGAAGAAACTACTGAGTCAGGTAAAGTGTTCCAGGCATTGACCACTGTTGTTGAAGTCGAATTTTTTGCAATCAAGTCTGGAGCAGTTTACATTAAGTTTGTATCTATTGTGAGCACGTGTATTATTGTGGTTGAAGCTGATGTAGTCGTTATCAGGTAGGACATTGAGGCAGATAATTTTGTGAGCTACACTTAGGTCGGATAGAAGGCGGCATAGTTCTAAATTTTGAAGTCCCAAAATTTCAAGTCTGGTTTCATAAGGAATTCTGTTGTGAACAGAGGAATGTAATACTCTTCTTGTGAAGTATCTCTGGACATTCTCAATTGTGTTAATGTCTGATATGTAGTATGGGTTCCACACTACATATAAAAGATTTTGTTGCAATATCTTTAGATTTCATTTTGCCTGTCTTTCCCATTGGTTGTATGAGTGCTTGTGCTGTGCTTTCTGTTCATCTTCCCATCACATTATGGACTACACACACTTCCCATCATGAGAAAAGTCCAGTGGAAAGATTTATCACCTGAGGTCCTCACTTGGCACTAAATAAAGTACGAGGAATCAGGAAAAGTAGCAGCAAAATGAAAGACAAAGCCTTCATGTGTCACCTGAGGTCATTTTGCACCTAAATAAAGTATACGGGCACCGTGTTCCACTCTTGGGCAATTTCAATTAAATTCTCTTTTTTTTTCTGAAACTGGTATGGGGCAAAAAAAAGAGAAGAATTGCTTTGCATGACATTATGTCAAATAAATATGCTTAGAGCTCATTTCCAAACAAGTCAATTGTATCTGTGCTTCCTGGATTGAGGTTTGAATTTTGCATTCTTTAGAATTTTGTGATGCAGTGCATTACTCAAAATAAGACAGGAAGATTTTAAAACAAGGATATAATCTCCCTCCCCCTCCCAAAAAATGATCTGCCTAAACAAGAATATATTTACCATGTTGCAAAAATACATTAAAGATTTTAATATTTTAGGATATGTTTGGGCATGGATACACTGAAAGAAAAATCTAGTTAAAATATGTATTTTGTGAGTTGTGCACATCTTTTTGGCACATTTGGAATTCTGAGAGCATTTATTCTATCTTCAAACTAGCAAAACTCTTCAGTTTCTGAATTTGAAGACTCAGACTAATTCTTAGCAGCATGCTGTGTTCCTAGTTAACAAAATGTCTCTTTTGGTACATATCAGCTGCTTTTCAGATCCATTTAGCAGAAACTAAAATGCAGAATTTCTTCTTTCACCTCTTCGCAATACTGTCTATTATGCTTGTTGGTCTTTTCGCCCCCCCTGGGCTACCTAGGCATACCTACCATTAAAAAACTGATCTGACACCTAACCATGTTCTAAACAAATCTGTGATATTGGAGCCCATAACTGTTCTCACAAAAAGTGATGCTAGAAAAGTAGCATCCATGTAAGAAGCGTACCCCAAAGTGTCCAGATAGTCAAAACCTTATTTCTTTGTACAGTATGCATGTGAAAAATCAACATGCGTACAAAAGCATTATGGGGTTCAGTTCATAGTTTCAAATGTTATTTTGACTTTTTGGATCCCTCTTCCTTCAAGGACTAGAAGTTGCAGCTTTGCTTTGCAACTTTGCTAGTTTTCTCTCCTTTTTAAATTAAATTTAAATTAGATAAATAAAAACATATTTAAAATATAAGATGGGGCAGAAATACTTCAATGTCCATTAGTGTCTCACTATCGTGATAGATAGATATAAATGGATGGATGGATGGATGGATGGATGGACGGACGGACGGACGGACGGACGGACGGACGGACGGACGGACGGACAGACAGACAGACAGACAGACAGACAGACAGACAGACAGACAGACAGACAGACAGACAGTCAAAAGATGCTGGCTGGCTGGCTGGCTGGCTGGCCGGTGGGCTGGCTAGACAGACAGACAAACAGACAGACTGACAGACAGATAGATAAATATAGATTACATTAACTTGAAAACAGAATAAATCAGATTTATGAATGAATTACGCAAAATTGATTGGGTTGGACATCCTTACTGAATAAATAGAATAGAATAGAATAGAATTCTTTATTGGCCAAGTGTGATTGGACACACAAGGAATTTGTCTTTGGTGCATATGCTCTCAGTGTACATAAAAGAAAAGATACATTTGTCAAGAATGGTTGTCATAGGGTTCAAGTAAGCAATCAGGAAACAATCAATATTAATATAAATCGTAAGGATACAAGCAACAAGTTACAGTCATAAGTGGGAGGAGATGGGTGATAGGAACGATGAGAAAAACTAATAGTAATAGTAATGCAGCCTAGTGAATAGTTTGACAGTGGTGAGGGAATTATTTGTTTAGCAGAGTGATGGCGTTCGGGAAAAAACTGTTCTTGTGTCTAGTTGTTTTGGTGTGTAGTGCTCTATATTGACGTTTAGAGGGTAGGAGTTGAAGCAATTTATGTCCAGGATGCGAGGGGTCAGTAAATATTTTCACAGCCCTCTTTTTGACTCGTGCAGTATACAGGTCCTCAATGGAAGGCAGCATTTCACTGAGGCAGCCTTCGTCAGCGCCATCTTGGATGGGAAGTGGCTATCAAAGTTAATCGTCATGTGACATTTTCAAATCCATAGAAAAGTAGTGTTGCTTTAAGAGCAAGATATCATAGCTTTAGTTGTAATTTACAAAATGGATACTCCCAAGCCCCAAAAAGCTTTGCTTTATTGAGTCAGATGGAGCCCTCTCCTCTTGTCATTCCAGTAATGACCAGGTAATGACCAACTTTAATGAATTCAGCCAGTCGAAAGTTGCACCCAATGGTTTTCATAAAGGTTTCATCACTCAGTTCAAAGAAGCATTGAGAGGGAATCAAATTGGTCCTGATTTCCAAGCCAATAATCCATTGAGAATGTTGCCATATGCCTTATAGAACAAAATCTGATATCTGAACTAATATAATATTGAAATACATTAGAGTATCAATAAAGCCACTCTGTACATCAGAGATTATTTCATATTTTCTGTTGCAATTACTCCAAGTTACTTTAGGCTGAATTGTGTCCTGTTCAATCTAGTGTTACATTTTTCATGGCATTGTAGCTGTTTCATTACAATTCACTGTGGTAGACACTCCTGCTTCCCAAACTCTATCTTTCTGCACCTCTCTCTCTCTCTCTCAATTTTTAGCTGTCAAATTTCCAAAGGCCAAAGTTGGTGAAAAGCTTCAGTTTCCTGACATTTGACATGGAACACACATGAATATTGTACAGTCAGACCAGTGGTGAAATCCAATTTTTTTTACTACCAGTTCTGTGGGTTGGTGGGCATGGTGTGGCTTAGTGGGCGTGGCTTGGTGGGCGTGGCAGGGGAAGGATATTGCAAAATCTCCATTCCCTCCCCACTCCAGGGGAAGGATACTGCAAAATCTCAATTCCCTCCCCACTCCAGGGGAAGGATACTGCAAAATCCCCATTCCCACCCCACTCTGGGGCCAGCCAGAGGTGGTATTTGCTGGTTCTCTGAACTACTCAAAATTTCCGCTACCGGTTCTCCAGAACCTGTCAGAACCTGCTGGATTTCACCCCTGAGTCAGACTAACAGAAAAGTAGAGAAAACTTTCAAAATGTTTCCCAAAGCCCAATTTCCTTCTGATGAAATACTTCTCTTTTGCCCCCTAAAGATGTTAAGTGAAGCCCTTGACCATCAAAAGATTGTCCACCACTGCAAACACGTGTTTTCATATTTATGCATTTGTGAAGCGAAGCAGACTCGTTAGCACCAGAAAAAGCTGGGGTTGTAGGTAAGTTTGCTTTCCATTTAGTTATACAAATATTATTCAGTGCTAAGTAAATCCTTTTTTTATGAGGAAGAAGTAGATAGGGTTTAATTTATTTTCTCCTGATGAAATAGTGCTATTTAATTTGATAAGATATTCTGGAGTAGAAGTAAAGTTTGTTTCATTAGCTTTTCATCGGGGGTCCAAAATAGTTCTTAGCAACAAAAGTTTCACTTGATATTTGTGAGACAATGTCTCTTGCTAGATTAAAAAACATGAAAAATAGATATATTCATCTTTCAAAAAGATATGGAACCTGGTGACAAATGGATGAGAAAAATGTGATATTTGCTTTTATGTGTATATAAAGATGGGAGATTGGTTGGGTGGTGGCTATGTCGATTTTTCAACACTGATGAGCTGAGTATTTTGACACCAGCTTTTTTTTAATATGTTCATAGAAAAAGCATTAGTCAAGAAAGTACAGATTCGTTTCCCATTGCTCAACTGCACCAAATATTACTTACATGAACCAAGGCTTAGTCTGGTAGCACTTACTAGTTCTACCTTGTTTTTATGACTTGAACTGACTAAAGACAGGAGTGAGCTATTTCAACTCTGTAGGTTGCTTTACCACTCTCAGTGTCTTTCACCTAGGAGTTCACTTTTAGGACAAAGATCCAAGGTACCTATAAATGCAGAAGCCCTGAATAAAAACCCAGGCACCAAGGTCTATTCATAATAATAATAATAATAATAATAATAATAATAATAATAATAATAATAATAATAATAATAATAATAATAATAATAATAATAATAATAATAATAATAATAATAATAATAATAATAATAATAATAATAATAATAATAATAATAATAACAGAGTTGGAAGGGACCTTGGAGGTCTTCTAGTCCAACCCCCTGCTTACGCAGGAAACCCTACACTACTTCAGACAGATGGTTATCCAACATCTTCTTAAAAATGTCTAGTGTTGGAGCATTCACAACTTCTGGAGGTAAGCTGTTCCACTGATTAATTGTTCTAACTGTCAGGAAATTTCTCCTTAGTTCTAAGTTGCTTCTCTCCTTGATTAGTTTCCACCCATTGCTTCTTGTTCTACCCCCAGGTGCCTTGGAGAAAAGTTTGACTCCCTCTTCTTTGTGGCAGCCCCTGAGATATTGGAACACTGCTATCATGTCACCCCTGGTCCTTCTTTTCATTAAACTAGACATACCCAGTTCCTGCAACCATTCTTCATATGTTTTAGCCTCCAGTCCCCTAATCATTTTTGTTGCTCTTCTCTGCACTCTTTCTAGAGTCTCAACATCCTTTTTACATCGTGGCAACCAAAACTGTATGCAGTATTCCAAGTGTGGCCTTACCAAGGCATTATAAAGTGGTATTAACACTTCGCATGATCCTGATTCTATCCCTCTGTTAATGCAGCCTACAACTGTGTTGGCTTTTTTGGCAGCTGCTGCACACTGCTGGCTCATATTTAAATGGTTGTCCACTAGGACTCCAAGATCCCTCTCACAGTTACTACTGTTGAGCAAGGTACCACATATACTGTACCTGTGCATCATCATACTAGATAACAGATGTTTCCAATTTAGGTGAAATGTGACTTTAGCCACTGTGATTTCTAAATGATGCTTGATTTCTTAGGAAGCAATATGAATAGAATGAGCTAGAAGGGACCTTGGAGGTCTTCTAGTCCAGTCCCCTGCTCAAGCAGGAGACCGTATACCTGACAGTGGTGGGATTAAATTTTTTTACTGCCGGTTCTGTGGGTGTGGCTTGGTGGACGTGGTGTGGCTTGGTGGGCGTGGCTTGGTGGGTGTGGCAGGGGAAGGATACTGTAAAATCTCCATTCCCACCCCATTCCAGGGGAAGGTTACTGCAAAATCCCCATTTCCTCCTGATCAGCTGGGACTCGGGAGGCAGAGAATAGATGGGGGCGGGGCCAGTCAGAGATGGTATTTACCAGTTCTCCGAACTACTCAAAATTTCCGCTACCGGTTCTCCAGAACTGGTCAGAACCTGCTGAATTTCACCCCTGTTGCAACCCAATTTGGTCGTGACCCAAACCTAATTTTGGAAATTTAAAAGCTGGTCAGAACCTGCTGAATCCCACCTCTGCTATACCATCTCAGATAAGTGACTGTCCAGTCTCTTCTTAAAAACATCCAGTGATGGAGCGCCCACAATTTGTAGAGGCAAGCTGTTCCACTGGTTAATTGTCCTCATTGTTAGAAAGTTTCTCCTTAATTCCAGATTGCTTCTCTCTTTGATATGTTTCCAACCATTGTTTCTTGTCCTGCCCTCTGGTGCTTTGGAGAATAATTTGACCCCCTTCTTTCTTTGTGGCAGCCCCTCAAATACTGAAATACTGCTATCATGTCACCCCCTAATTCTTCTTTTCTTTAGACTAGCCAGACCCAAAACCTTCATGGATCTAGCCAACATGATTTCTTTCATAAAAACTCGTGAAACCAGATCACTGTTCATTGAAGATCTTATTGCTTTCCTACAGGAGGGGGTGGTGCCCCAGCACTTTTAGGAGGCTGTGGTCCACCCTTTTCTTAAGAAGCCATCGCTGGACTCCACCTGGTGGGATAATTTCTGACTTGTCTCCAATCTTCCCTTTTTGGGGAAAGTTGTTGAGAAGGTGATCACATGGCAGCTCCAGAGGTTTCTGGATGAAACTGATTATCTAAATCCCTACCAATCAGGATTCAGACCTGGATTTGGGACATAAATGGCATTGGTCGCACTTTTGGATGATCTCTGGTGGGAGCGGGATGGGGGTAGTGCATCCATCCTTGCTCTACTTGACCTCTTGGTGACTTTCGATACCATCGACCATGGTATTCTCCTGGAGCAGCTTCAGGGGATGGGAGTGGAAGGCCTTGTGCTATCCTGGTTCACTTCCTTCCTCTGTGGCTGCTCTCAGTCAGTGTTGATAGGAGGGGAGAGATCCAGCCCTTGCCCACTGCTTTACGGGGTTCCGCAGGGCTCGGTACTTTCTCTGCTCCTGTTCAACATTTATATGAAGCCACTGGGTGAGATCATCCATCACCATGGACTGAGTTATCACCAATATGCTGACGATACTCAGCTGTATGTCTCGGCCCGTGGTGAGTTAAGTGATGCCGTGTCCTCCCTCTCACAGTGCCTAGAGGCTGTTAGGAGCTGGATGGGGAGCAACGGGTTGAAATTAAACCCTGGCAAGGGTTTGGGGTTTGTTGGCTCAGGGAGAATTGCCACCTTTGGTCTTGGATGGGGTGGCACTACCTCAAACAGACCCTGTGCATAATCTGGGGGTTTTCCTGGACTCATGACTCCTGCTCAAAGAGCAGGTGCCGGTCGTGGCCAGGAGGGCCTTTGTGCAACTGCGGGTTGTGTGCCAGTTACACCTTTCCTGGACCAACAGTCCCTACTCACAGTCACTCGTGCCCTAGTAACTTCCTGTCTTGACTATTGCAACACACTCTACATGGAGCTGCCCTTGAAGAGCATCCGGAAGCTCCAGTTGGTAAAAAATGCAGCGTCCTGCATGGTTTTGTGCAGACCCTGGAGTGCACATGTATAACCTCCCCTGTGGGAGCTGCATTGGTTGCTGATTTACTTCCAGATACAATTCAAGGTACTGGTTGTCACCTTTAAAGTCCTTCATGTCTTGGGACCAGGTTATCTGAGGGACCATCTCTTGCCAGTCACATCTACCCGACCCATCAGAGAGGGGAGGCAGGGAATGTTGCGAGTCCCATCCCCGAGGGAGATACATCTGGTGGGACCCAGAAGAAGGGTCTTCTCTGTGGTGGCTCCCTCTCTCTGGAACATTATTCCCCCAGAGATTAGAATGGCCCACTCTAATACTCTTCCAGAAGGTGTTGAAGACCTGGTTCTGCCAGCGAGTCTGGGGAACCCAGAGCGGGATGGAGCCAGCGGTGTGTTGCTGCCTTACCAGTGCCAGTGCGCTGCGTGCGCATTTCCACGCTTCGGGTGCACGCGAAGTTTGGTCGTGACCCGAACCTAATTTTGGAAATTTGGCACTTACAAAAAAATGGCGCAGAAGGGGAATGTCAAGCTGATGCAGCAGTTTGGAGAAAACAGCGGCTTGCCACATAAATTCTTAGAAGGCCTGCTGACTATGGGAACCTGGGAGGAGTGATTGCATGAGGGAGTAGATGTAGCCATAACACATTCTTACTAGATTCTCAAGGTCATCCTTTGTCCAACACCTGTCCGGAAGCTGGGAGGAGGAACGTCCACATTGGCAGAAGATGAGTGGGCAATGTGACCGATTTGGGGGTGTGGGACAATGGTGCGAACTTTCAACTGGGTGGGAAACTTCAGGAACTTCAGATTCAGGTTTCCCATGGAGATGCCAACATGGCTTCATTAATAAATTGGAACTTTGAGGAACACTTTGCCTTGGACTCTGATTTAAGTTTGAATGCTATTTGGAACCCTGACAGGGAAATCAGCCACGGGAAAAAAATTGTGAATTTTTTGGTCGGAACCTGATTCGGTCGTGGTCAGAAGTGTTTGTGACCAGAGGTTCTACTGTAGTGTAACAGCACATTCAGGAAAGGATGGGACTAAATGCTGGGGATCCTGAGCAAGAGCACCTTATGTGACACCATGGTATGCTAATAAGCTACTTTGCACTTAGCTTACTTTAAGCCAAAGTGAAAGCTTTGCTACTTGCTCTATCCTTGAATAATTGTTCCCCTTCTTTCTCCCAGATGTGTTTGTTTGTTTCTTTTTTAATAATGCCTTAATTACTACCATGCTCCAATCTGATGAATGTATTAAATCATATTTTATTTTTAGTAAAGCATCAATATCCTCCATAATATCAAATTATTTATCTCTTTGAAGCTCAAGGAGTTGCTTCCTATTTCTACATGGATTAACTCTGACAGTGGCTCTACTCCCAGTGTGGCTGTTTTAGGACTACATAATAAGCATATTACATATTTTTTAAAGCAATAAATAAGATTTATACCTAACCCACAGGGATTTTCCATTAAAAGTTTATAAATCACGTTGAGCATTATCATTTTTAATTCTCAGCTTTGCAGTGTTAGATATTGGAAAATACATTTTACCCTACACAAAATTCATGATAAGCCGTGTATGCAAAGAATATTAATAAGAACTTTGATGTAAAGAATGGCTTTTACACAGTGTATGCATGCGTAGGAGTGAGAGTTGCTTTATTACTGCAAGGTATTAAAAACTATTTGCTATGTTTAATAGCAATTCATCTACTCCATATCCTTGGCATGCTGCCTGCATTTCCAGTAGCACACAATCAAAATGACTTTGGAGTAGGCAGGTATGCATTCCCTTTGGGGAATGTCCACGTTCCTTCCAAGGCCGTAAATAAAACAAGTTCACTATTAATCATAACTAAGGCAATACACATCTTGAAAGGGGCAATTGGCCTCAGTGAAAGCTTGGATCAGAGGTCTTCAAACTTGGCAACTTTAAGACTTGTGGACTTCAATTCTCAGAATTCTCTGGGCTGGAGAATTCTGGGACTTGAAGTCCACAAGTCTTAAAGTTGCCAAGTTTGAAGACCTCTGTCTTAGATGAAACCTTCTCTCAAAGCTCATGTGCAAAACAATATCATCCCAGCAACAGGCAATCAAAGGAATCTATATGTGGTTTGATATGACTGCTAACTTTGATATGTACATTGGCAACATCTGGGAACCTCAAATTTTAATACTCTCTTTTGGTTTGGTTTGGTTTGCTTGGTTTGGTTTGGTTTGGTTTGGTTTGGTTTGGTTTGGTTTGGTCTGGTCTGGTCTGGTCTGGTATGTTATCCGGTCTTAGCTGGATAACAGCCGCCCAGAGTCCCCAGGGAGTGGGCGGCATAGAAATCCATTAAATTAAATTAAATTAAATTAGCTGAATGAAGGTTTGGTGCTGCATTTAATGCTCAAGAAGCAAAACTTTAAAAATTGCGAAAGAGCCTTTTCTGTTTGTGTTCTATGGGGTTTTTTTGTAAGTATGAAGAGGGGTGAGAAATTGATAGTCACACTGAAACTGAGATTTATAAGCCACCCAGAGAGTCACTCAATAGTGAGATGGGTGGCGTATAAAACTCTTAATTCGAGATAGAGTTGGGGGTTACTGGATGGAGCTCAGCGTTTACTGGCCAGATGCCCTTCCTGATGCCATGCAGAGTTTACAGCAGATTTTTTTTCTTAGCACCCTAAGAGAGAAACATCTGCTGCTACCTAGAATTGAATTCTCAACTTTCCAAGGGGGAGGTGAGCTTCTTCACCACTAGGCCCCACAATGCCGTTCTTGAATGGCATATAAAATTAATAAAGAAATAAAAATAGTATCTAAAGACTCTTTATGGCAAAATGCATTTCTACACGTGTTTGCTCTTGAATTTGCATTTCTAAGCATATTTTCTCACTAATTACAGGTATTGCTTTATTTTAATTATTTGTTTATTTTGAGCCCATAATTTTGTCTTGATCGACTTGTTAGTCATGAAGGATAATTGATTTTGGAACTGGCAAAAAAATAATAATAATCCTCAAGCAGTTCTACTTATTTCACAAGACAGCATTTGATGTATCTTTTCAGAAGGCTGTTCTTTCCTCCATTCATTTCACCTGCAGGAATATTGTACAGAAGATGACAGCGATAGATCAAGCACCAGCAGGCTTTTAACACTACAGCATGTGGTGTAGCTTCTTTGCCCAGTTGAGAGCTACTGGCAATCCTAGTTAATTAACATCTTCTATGATTTTACTTTTACAGCGGAGTGTTGTTTCACATGAAACTCTCGTTCCTGCTATGGGGGAAACACAAGGTCAGAATCCTACAGAGCAGGAATCTGCAACCTGGTTTGTGAATCCAAGATCACGTCTTTCCACAAGCAGGCATTTCTGGAGGTTATTAGTCCTGTAACACAGTCTATTTTGAAAGAGGGATGCTTAGTTAGCGATCCTGCTGCTTCCAGTTTTCCCAGATCAGTTCTGAGGGTCAGTAGATCAGCACAAATCTCATCTGTAATAGTTAATCAGTGTCCATCTTTGTTTTATTTTTAAAGGGCTTGCCTTCAAAAGAAGAAACAGCATTGGCTCGTTCTTCATCATTTTCCTTAACTTATTGAGGTTTTCCTATATAGCTCAATCAGAAGAATGAGCAAGTGTCCCCCCAACCCATATTCCAAATGAACATAGAACATGGAACATCTTCAGAGTTGGAAGGGACTTTGGAGGTCATTTTGTCCAACCCCCTGCTCAAACAGGAGACCTATACTAAGGTGACCAGATTTTAATATTTGTGAAGCGGGACACCATTGACGGGGTGGGGTGGGGTTCTAGGGGAGCAAGATGGGAACGGTCCGTCTCTCTTATCCTGCAGCTTTATGCACCACCCCAAACACCCCCCTTCATCGCAGCCAGGGGTGGGTTCCTACCGGGGCAGGCTTACCTGTTCGTCGACATAGAGCCGAAGAAACTGGTGGCATTCGCGGTGCGGGGCTTCCCCCGCCCGCTTTCCCCAGCTGCCGGGGCGCCGCCATTTGCATTCTTTTGCCCTCTGCGCATGCTGCCCCTCTCACTGCCCTCCCTCCCTGCCTGACAGGAGGAGGCAGGCGAGGCAGGAGGCAGAGGGCTGTGCAGGGCAAATTCAAATTTAAAAAGCGGGACTTTTTTGAAACGACACGGGACAAATTATTAAAAAGCGGGACTGTCCCGCCAAAAGCAGGACGTCTGTTCACCTTACCCTATACCAGTGATGGTAAACCTTTTTCGGCTCGGGTGCCAAAAGGATGCACGTGCACGCAATAGGGTGCATGTGCATGCCCACACCCATAATGTAATGCCCTGCATATGCACACAACCCCCCTGCGCTGTTCCCCCGCGCATGCGCACAGGCCTCACTGAAGCCTCCGGACTTCCAGTAGGCCCGTTGGGCTGTTTTTCGCTCTCCCCAGGGTTCAAGAAAGCCTCCTGAAGCCTGGGGACAGCGAAAAATGGCCCAACGGGCCAACTGGAAGTTCGGAAACGAAAGAAAGTGGAGCTGCCTTACTACTTACCTTCAGATAGTTGCAACCAGGCCTCGCACACCTCGGCCCATTTCTTCTGCAGCTGGGAAGGCTTTCCTGAAGGCCTCTGTAGCCGATAACAGAGCTCCAGATAGATCCGTAGCTCTGTTATCGGCTGCAGAGGCCTTCAGGAAAGCCTTCCCGGCTGCAGAAGAAATGGGCCGAGATATGCGAGGCCTGGCTGCAACTGTCCAAAGCTGAAGAAGTTCCTGAAGACCTCTGACAGCGAAAAGAAGGCTGGGGGTGATGCACATAAGTGAACTTCCGGTTGGCCCATTGGCCCATTTTCGCCGTGGGGAGAGCGAAAACGGCCGAAAAGAAGGCCGAAAATCAGTTGGCCAGCATGCTTGCGCACTGGAGCTGACATAGGGCAATGCCTCGCGTGCCCTCAGATATGGCTCTGCGTGCTACCTGTGGCACGCGTGCCATAGGTTTGCCATCACTGCCCTATACCATTTCAGACAATTGGCCGTCCAGTCTCTTTTTAAAAGTCTCCATTGATGAAGCATCCACAACTTCTGGAGGCAAGCTGTTCCACTGGTTGATTGTTCTCACGAAATTTCTCCTTAGTTCTAGGTTGCTTCTTTCCTTGGTGAGTTTCCATCCGTTGCTACTTGTCTTGTCTTTTGATGCTTTGGGAAATAAGTTGACCTCCTCTTCTTTGTGGTAGCCCCTCAAATATTGGAACACTGTTATCCTCTCACCCCTAGTCCTTCTTTTCACTAGACTAGCCAATTCCTGCAACCGTTCTTCATAAGTTCTAGCCTCCAGCCCCCTAATTATTTTTGTTGCTCTTCTAAAATTGTTGCTCCATTTTAAATTGCATAGCACCCAGAGATTCTATTACTGCAGTTTGACCCAACTGGGTTGTTGGGTTGTTGTTGTTTTTTGCCAAAGGTGCCTATGAGAAAAAAGATTGCATTCATCCTGCCCCACAACCTGATTTTCCAATTATTTGATGAATCAGAAGAGGCAGCAGGAACAAAAAGAAAAAGAGGAATGGTATATTCAGGTAGTCCTCAACTTATGACAATTGAGCCCAACATGTCCATTGCAAATTGTTAAGTGAGTTTTGCCCCATTTTATGCTGTCTCTTGCCGGAGTTGATAAGTGAATTACTGTAGCTGTTAAATTAACTAATTTAACTGTAGCTGTTAAATTAGTAACATGGTTGTTAAGTGAATCTGGCTTCCCTGTTGACTTTGCTTGTCAGAAGGTTGCAAAAACTGATCACATGACCCCGGGACATTGCAGCCATCATAAATATATGCCAGTTGCCAAATGTCCAAATTATGATCATATGACCATGGGGATACCGCAACAGTTGTTAAGTGTGAAAAATGGTTGTAAGTTACTTTTTTCCAGTGCTGTTGTAACTTTCAGTGGTTGTAAGTCAAGGACTACTTGTACTGGGACTGGAGATGGCCAAATGCAGTATTCTGAAGAACTGGTGGCCAGGAAGCCCAGCAGAAGAAAAAAGAGGCACTAAATCAGTTTTGATTAATGAACAGACACCAGCAGAGGTGATGCCACCTTCCATCAATCAACAGAGCTCTCCCAAGTTACTGAGGGTAATCTGTCTTAAGGAGGCTAGCAGAAAGCCCAGGAATTTTGAAAATATAGATCCAGAAGGGTTTAAAAGCAAAAATGCTTAAGAAAAGAGTAATTGAATCTAAGGTCAATATAAATGACGCTGGGTTCTTAGTTCAACCCTGAGCTACATAATGTATATTGTCTATTATTGTAAATGGGATAGAATTGAACGGAGGTCAAGATAGGAGAATAAAGAGCAAAAGTAAAATAGATGCTGGAAATAAGAAAGAAGAAGGGTTTTTTTTGTATCTTTTTATAATAAAATACCATTTGAAAGTACTTGCTTAGTCTCTTGATTCCTTCTGACCTTGATGGATTCTTAATTTAAGTCTTTTTGATGCAGGGTTTTATAATTGCTCTAGTACAGAGGTCTCCAACTTGGCAACTCTACAACTTGTGGACTTCAACTCCCAGAATTCCTCAGCCATGCTGGCTGAGGAATTCTGAGACTTGAAGTCCACACATCATAAAATTGCCAAAGTTGGAGACCTCTGCTCTAGCATATGTGCTGAGCCGAACACAACTTTCCCATATATATGGATAGGCTTTAAATATATATATATATATATAAAGCCTATCCATATATAAACAATATGTTTCAAAGGAACTGGAGAACAGATTTTTGGCCACATGTTTCAAGAAAAAGATATTTTGGGGAAACTTTTGATCAGAGTGTTGTAAGGAATATCCTTCTGGGTTCAGTTCCAATAGCAATAGCACTTTATTTATATACCGCTTCATAGTGCTTTACAGCACTCTCTAAGCGGTTTACAGAGTTCAGCATATTGCCCCCAACAATCTGGGTCCTCATTTTACCCACCTCGGAAGGATGGAAGGCTGAGTCAACCTTGAGCCTAGTGAGATTTGAACAGCTGAACTGCTGAACTAGCAATCAGCTGAAGGTCGCAATGCTGCTTTTAACCACTGCGCTATCTCAGCCCAAGTGGGGAAAAAGATACTGGATTCATGGAAGTTGGTTGGAAAGAAGGTTTAATATGGTGGGCAGGAGCACATGGCATGAGCCCCTTACAGAAAAGGTAGATTACATGCTTCCAGATGTGGGTGAAGAGAAAAGAGGAAGAGAAGATGCTGAGTCTCTTGGTTTTATAACCTCTGTTGGGTCCCACCTCTTAGTTTCCTGTTCCTGTGTATATAATTCACTGATTGGTGGTCAGGCTCTCAGAAGGCCATGCAGTGGCAACTCTATAGGCTTTTGTCTGTCCCAGGCTTGGCTGAATGAAAGGGCCTTGGGCAAATCCTATTATGGTTCTTTGTTATGTAGGCTCCAGGCTATGTGGGAGGAATGTGTGAGCTGGGCCCAGTCCTTAATGGCCCATTGGCAAAGGGTGGGGGCAGGGGGCTGCAGGAAGCTGTTTTGTATTTAAATCAGGTTTCTCCTTTCCTCATTCAGGGAAACATATTCTTTCCTTTTTCAATATTTCCTAGGATATTTCATTTTTCTAGGAGGGGTGGATACTAACATCCTACAAGAGAAAGAGGCAGAAGAGAGCAACCAGGATGATAAAGGGTCTGGAATATAAAACATACGAAGAGCGGTTGCAGGAACTGAACTTGGCCAGTCTGGCGAAGAGAAGGACCAGGGGTGACATGATAGCAGTGTTTCAATACTTGAGGGGATGCCACAGAGAGGAGGGGGTCAGGCTGTTCTCTATCGCACCAGAAAGCCAAACAAGGAATAAGGGATGGAAGCTGACCAAGGAGAGATTCAACCTGGAAGTGAGGAGAAACTTTCTGACGGTGAGAGCGATCAACCAGTGGAACAGCTTGCCAGCAGACATTGTGAGAGCCCCAACACTTGCGACCTTCAAGGAGAGACTGGACTGCCATCTGTCTCAAATGGTGTAGGAACTCCTGCTTGAGCAGGGGGTTGGACTAGATGACCTACAAGGTCCCTTCCAACTCTAATAATAAATCTAAAAATGTTGCAGATTGCCCACTGTGGTAGAACCTCTGTGGATGAATTTTGCAAATCCACTCCCATAAATGTTCTGTGATGGGACTTACTTCCTTTTACAGCTATTTATCCACAAAAGTTCCCTTTCTACTCTTTTCCTTACTTTTGTTTCAAGAGAACAACAATCATGCCATGTTACCATGAAACTGAAATGCCTTCCTCTGCGTCTCCATATTGTTTTCCTGCCTCCCTTCATCTCTAAAGGCAAGTAGAAGGAGTCAGCTTTGCTGCTGCAGCATAAACAAAGCATGAGATTACTACCTCCGATTAAGCTGAAGTTTTTCCTGTCCACCTTGATGTTTCTTGCCATCCGAAAAGGAAAGAACATTGGCGTAGCAATCATCCGCTCCTATTTTGGGCTGCTGTTTTGCAGAAGTTAGAATATGTTGCTCCTGGTGGAGAGTTGTAAACTGCATGATGCAAATGCCAGGCTGAAGGAGCTATCACTGCAGAAACAACATCTGGCACCTTTTTTGATGGGCTGCAAAAAAGCAGATGCCTGTTCAAAAAAAAAAGTCATTTCTTTTTCTCAAGTGATTTGATGGCATTGAGATGAGCTGGCTGAAACTTCCATTTGGCCTTCAGACTTCTCATTTCGTGGCACTGCTTGCCGTCCTTTTGGTTTGCTGACTTTATTGGATTTTTGCTGGATTTTTCTTTGAAAGCACAACTTGTAGAGCTCATGGGGATGTACATCCTGGCAAGGATGGTGCTGGGTCTAATTTTTATTTTTGGCCCCCAGGAGATCCATGGCAGAATAAAAGATTGCAGGAAAAACATTGCTGTAATGTTCATCTTTCTCTTAAAGAATCTGACTTTGGCAAATGGATATGGCTGGCTGGTATTCTTGCAAATACAATCAGGGAAATTCCCCATTAATTGCTTTGGATGATATCCCATTCAGTTACAGTATACAGAATAACAGATTTGGAAAGAACCTTGGAGATCTTCTAGTTCAACCTCCTTGAGGAGATCCTGCATCATTCCAGACAAGTGACTGTCCCAGGGGCGGGTTGCTCACTTACCTTGCTACCGGTGCACTGTGCGCACATCACCATGTTTCGTGCACACACGCGCTACACGCATGCATCCCCTTGCGTGATTTTGCTTCTGCGCATGCGCGGAAGCAAAATTGCACCAAAATGTTGCAAGGGGATGCACGCACGCGGACGAATTTGGCAATTTTTCGCTTCTGCACATGCGTAGAAGCAAAATCTCACTGAAATCTCGCATGCACGTGCGTCCCCTCGCGAGATTTCAGTGTGATTTTGCTTCCGCGCATGCGCAGAAGCAAAAAATCGCCAAAAAAATAGCAAAAAAAGATGGCGGCTCCTAGGGACCGGCAACCGACCGCACCGGGTCAGTAACCTCTTGATACATCACCAGCCCGCCGGTACCAGTGTGATAGAGTGGACCACACCAGTAAGAACCCACCACTGGACTGTCCAGTTTCTTCTTAAAAAGCCTCCAGTGATGGAGTACCCACAACTCAGAGGTGGGTTTCAGCAGGTTCTGACCAGTTCTGGAGAACCGGTGGTGGAAATTTTGAGTAGTTCCAAGAACTAGTAAATACCACCTCTGACTGGCCCCATCTATTCTCTGCCTCCCGAGTCCCAGCTGATCGGGGGGATTTTGCAGTAACCTTCCCCTGGAGTGGGGTGGGAATGGAGATTTTACAGTATCCTTCCACTGCCATGCCCACCAAGCCATGCCCACAGGACCGGTAGTAAAAAAAAAATGAATCCCATTACTGCCAAAACTTCTGCAGAAAAGCTGTTCCACTGATTGATTTTTCTCACTTTTAGGAAATTTATCCTTAGTTCTAGGTTGCTTCTCTCTTGATAAGTTTCCATCCATTGTGTCTTATCTTTCCTTCAGGTGCTTTGGTGAATAGGTTGACTGTTAAAGGTGAGAATGAATCTCATAGAGGCGATGTGGATCTTTTCTTGGAATTCAGACATTTAGAAATAAAGCCGAGATTAAAAGTCTAATAGAAAATATTTATTTCGGTACAAAAACAATAAATCATGAATAGTTACATCTTGCTAATAAATCGTGACCGTTCCGGCCAGAGTCAAGGCAGAAGTGTATAATGGAGAATCAGGAATGCACACATGTGCAGAAGATCACATCACGTGTCCTGCTTGTATTGGAATGTACCATAATATTAGGATAGGGATGCATCACCCTGCATAGACATACAACTGACAATATTCACTACGTGACATTGACCCCCTCTTTTTTATGGCAGCCCCTCAAATATTGGAGCACTGCTATCATGTCATCACTAGTCCTTCTTTTCACTAGATGAGACATACTCAATTCCTGCAACTGTTCTTCAAATGTTTTAGCCTCCCGGTCTCTAATCGTCTTTGTTGCTCTTCTCTGCACTCTTTCTAACCTCTCAACATCTTTTTAATATTGTGGTGACCAAAACTGGATACAGTATTCTATGTGTCGGAGTTGAAGTCCACCCATCTTAAAGTGCCCAAGGTTGAGAAACACTGGCCTATGATTGTCAACTTGGCTGTGAATTTGCTAAATAATCTGTAACACAGAGAAGTCATTTCCTAGCAGCTGCAAGTGATTATAGCACTTAGCAATAGCACTTAGACTTATATACCGCTTCATAGTGTTTTACAGCCCTCTCTAAGCGGTTTACAAAGTTCAGCATATTGCCACCAACAATCTGGGTCCTCATTTTACCGACCTCAGAAGGATGGAAGGCTGAGTCAACCTTGAGCCGGTGAGATTTTGAACAGCTGATCTGCTGAACTAGCAGTAGCCTGCAGTGCTGCATTTAACCACTGCACCATCTCGGCTCTGATTCATGTAGCTTTTCGCCCCCCTTCCAAAAGGATGAAGGCATCACTGAAAGATTATAAAAATTAATTAACCATTTCATCATGAGTTTTAATTAGACATCTTTTAATTGCAGCCGCCACGGTTATGCCTTTGAGACTGATTTCGGAAAGAGTGATCAATTGAATTTGCGAATGGCCTAGTAATAATGGTCTTTCTTTTGCAGGCAACAAATGTAACTATTTTGTGATGGTTGTGTTACAAAAGCAGAGTTAGATACATGTCAAACTTCTGGGCTACTCACATCAGAGATAAGATATTTTTCCCCTACATCTGGTGCGAAGGTATTCTGGAGATTATGTCATAGGGTCCAAGCCTCTTATCTCGAAAAAAAAAAGAAGTGAATTAATCTTTCAGTTGATCAGAGAGGCAGAATCTCTTCCTATGACTGGTACTTTTAAAAAATGTACCATCTTCTTACATTAGAGATGTGCAACCTAAGCTGAAGGCAATTTGTTGTCTCCAAAAGATCTGAATACAGATAAAATGACCTGTAAAACACAGATATTTTTTTTAATATAACAGGAAAAACTGGAGAGCGGGCACTTTGATCAAATTATAGTTTAATGAAATGTGAATGAAATACAATCATATTCATTTTCTGACCTAGGACCATCCAGTAATTTTGAACTGTTCCCCCATTCCTACCCCACTCTCTGGTCTGGAAGAAAACAAATAGGATGTTGTCCTCATATACAGTTTTGTAGGCATGGGTGGCCGTTGTGAGAATCATGAGTTTGGACTAAATATTGCCTGCTTTTGTTAAATATTTATGGCTGAGAATCGGGAAATAATTGCTCTTTTCCCAAATGATCAGACTTGCCCTACTTCATGGTGGTCTCTTGAGAAAATGAGATGTTTGGAAAGAAAAGAAAAGAAGAGAATAGATGAGAAGAGAAGAGAAGAGAAGAGAAGAGAAGAGAAGAGAAGAGAAGAAAGATGGAAGGAAGGAAGGAAGGAAGGAAGGAAGGAAAGAAAGAAAGAAAGAAAGAAAGAAAGAAAGAAAGAAAGAAAGAAAGAAAGAAAGAAAGAAAGAAAGAAAGAAAGAGTTAATTAATTTTGATTTTCACTAAGACATCAGATCCTTCTGTGACCACAAGCAGGTTTAATTCCTCCCTGTTCTGGGTGAACCATTGAAAAGGAGGCAGAGAAAGGCTAATTCAATTCTAGTTGTGATTTGATTCAGGTTAATCATAATAATCTTCTGAACTCATGGCTGTCAGCAATCATACCGTACATGAGGTACTAATAAAAAACTTAATCAGCCTGAAATGTGCCAGGCTCATGATGCACATTTTCCCCATCATCTATAAATAACTATAAATGATTTTTGCTCTGCTTTAATTCCTTATTAAGGGCATGCTTGTGCAACCCTCCCCCTCACACACACATACATGTTTGTGTTGGTATGGCATTCATTCCCAAGCATTTGTCTATGGCAGTGGTGTCAAACTCAATTTCATTGAGGGCCGCATCAGGGCTGTGGTTGACCATGTGGGGCCGGGTGGGCATGGTCAACTGGATGGGTGTGGCCAACTGGGTGGGTGTGGCCAGCTTGACCCCACTCCCCAAATTGCTGGCATGTTTCCTCTTCGCACTGGGTAGACCGGGCCAAAGTGATGCGGCCAGCCCTTTCCATTTTCCAGGATGGCTCTACAGACCCGATCTGACCACATGGCAGGCTGGATCCCGCCCACCAGCCTTGTGTTTGACACCCCTGGTCTAAGGAATGAAAACTGATTTAGAATCTGGTATAGATTTTCTAAGGATCCATTTGTGTAGTGATTAAGGCATAAGCTACAATTTAATTTAATTTAATTTAATTAAAAGTTCTTATAGGCCGCCCAATCCCGTAGGACTCAGGGCGGCATAAAGCAGAAATAAGAACAACCAAGAAGATAATAAAAACAATTTAAAAAATTACAAAATTAAAAAAAACCCAATCATCCATGGGGGAATAAGATCTCTTTTCACCCCGCCTGCAGGAAGAGCCATGTCTTCACAACTTTGCAGAAGGCCAGTAGGGTGTAGATCTTCCGGATCTCTGGTGGGAATTGGTTCCAGAGAGACGGAGCTCCCACAGAGAAGGCTCTCCCCATGGTCCCACCAGCCGGCATTGCTTGGTTGATGGGACCTGGAGGAGACCAACTCTGTGGGACCTAACCGGTTGTAGGAAGGTATGCAGTAGGATGCGGTCCCGGAGGTAACCTGGCCCTGAGCCATGTAGGGCTTTAAAGGTCAAAACCAACACCTTAAATTGCATCCGGAGACTAATTGGCAGCCAATGTAGCTGGCGGAGAATGGGTGTTATGTGGGTGTATCTGGGAACATCCACCACAGCTCGTGCAGCTGCATTTTGCACCAATTGCAGTCTCCGGATACTCTTTGAGGGTAGCCCCATGTACAAACCAGGAGACTATGAGTTCTAGTCCAACTTTGGGCACAAAGCCAGCTAGGTTACCTTGTGCCGGTCACTTTTTCTTAGCCTTTGGAAGGAGGCAATGGCAAACCTCTTCTGAAAACCTTGTGAAGAAAACTGCAGGGACTTGTCCAGGCAGTCTCCAAAAGTTGGACAGGACTGAACAGGGGGGGGAAAGATTTTCTACCATCTGTCTATAAGCTTCTGGACCAAGCCTGTAATCTTCCAAATCAAGAACCAAAATAGAAAATATGGCTTATGGGATGATCCATACTTCTCAAATTTATGTGCAATGTAGCTTATACAGTTCAAAAAAAGCCACCTGTCCCACCTTAAGAAAAGGGATGCGGTGGCTCAGTGGCTAAGATGCTGAGCTTGTTGATCGAAAGGTCGGCAGTTCGGCAGTTCGAATCCCTAGCGCCGCATAACAGAGTGAGCTTCCGTTACTTGTCCCAGCTTCTGCCAACCTAGCAGTTTGAAAGCACGTAAAAATGCAAGTAGAAAAATAGGGACCACCTTTGGTGGGAAGGTAACAGCGTTCCGTGCGTCTTTGGCATTTAGCCACATGACCACGGAGACATCTTTGGACAGCGCTGGCTCTTCGGCTTTGAAACGGAGATGAGCACCGCCCCCTAGAGTCAGGAATGACTAGCACATATGTGCAAGGGGAACCTTTACCTTTACCCACCTTAAGCCTGAAGGTCAGCTAGGTGACTTTTGTCACGTAGTGAATATTGTCAGTTGTATGTCTATGCAGGGTGATGCACCCCTATCTAATATTATGGTACATTCCAATACAGGCAGAACACGTGATATGATGTTCTTTGCACATGTGTGCATTCCTATCCACCATTAATTCTTCTTCTGCCTTAGCTGTTGACCTGAGCGGTCGTGTTACTTAGCACAATGTAGTTTATTCAGGATTTATTGTTTTTGTACTGAAATAAATATTTTCTATTAGACCTTTAATCTCGGTTTTATTTCTGACTGTCTGAATTCCAAGAAAAGATCTAAATCGCCTCTATGAGATATTATTCTCACCTCAACAACTTTGGGCCTGTCACTCTCTCTCAGCTCAACTCACAGGGTTGTTCTTGTGGTAAAAACAGGAGGAGGAAAGTGTGTTGGATAAGTTTTCTGGGTTGAGTTATTTGTAAAAAGAATTAAGGCAGGATACAAAAAAATGAACAAAGACGTAACCTGCTGAAATAGCTATATATTACCGTATTTTTCGGAGTATAAGACGCACCTTTTTCCTCCCTAAAAGTGGCTGAAAATTTGGGTGCGTCTTATACTCCGAATGTAGCTTTTCCGAAGCTTTTTTCCCCAGCCCTAACTAGGTGCTAATGATCTTCCCAGCTCTTACCTTGCAGGCTTTTTCATTGTTACTCTCTCCGAAGAATGTTTTTCCAGCCCTAAGTCTTTGCAGGTTTTTTTTTCATTGCTCTACTTGCTCCAAAGAAGGTTTTTTCCAGCCCTAACCAGGTGCTAACGATCTTCCCAGCTCTTACCGGCTTGCAGGCTCTTTCATTGTTACTCTCTCAGAAGAAGGTTTTTTAAAGTCCTAACCAGGGGATAAAATAATGTGCTGAAGCTGACCAGACTATGGATGCTAGCCAGATGAATACCTGGTAGGCAGATTGTTTTCCCTTATTTTCCTCCCCAAAAACTAAGGTGCATCTTATACTCCGAAAAATACGGTAAATGTTGGGGTTGGGGATTGTCCTTGCTTATCAGCTTTAGTCATGGTCTTAGATTTTTAGACCCTGATATGCTCAATTTTCATACAGTTCCCACTTCAAAGTGATAGGAAATTACACTGTGAGTTTTCAACAAAAAGCTGGCAGAGTATGCTCAGCTCTGTTTTAGTGCCCCAATCAACTGCATAAGGCCTGCACACTTCTCAAGTGCTTAAAAACAATCAGCCATTCATCTGGCTCAGAGTTTGCAGAGCTTCTCTGTGTTTCAGAAATCCCAAAGGAAATCTTCACCTGATCCCAAAATGCAAGAAAGCCAGGGAGACTCCCGAGTAATGGCAAAATGTGTCACAAAGAAAAATAATCACAATAAGACTTTCTTTACTCTGGCAGAACTAAAGGAAGCCTAAAACACATCAGAGAAAGAAAGAAAAACAATCAGGAAATTGGAAGATAGGCTTCAACACATTGTTTGTTATTAGAGTACACTAACAGTTGAAGGATTGTAGTCCAAGATAAAAGATAGAACTCCTTTAAGACAAGCTGATGACAATAGAATAGAATAGAATTCTTCATTGGCCAAGTGTGATCGGACACACAAGGAATTTGTCTTTGGTGCATATGCTCTCAGTGTACATAAAAGAAAAGATACATTTGTCAAGAATCATGAGGTAAAAAACACTTAATGATTGTCATGGGGTACAAATAAGCAATCAGGAAACAATCAATATTAATATAAATCGCAAGGATACAAGCAACAAGTTACAGTCATACAGTCATAAGTGGGAGGAGATGGGGTGATAGGAACAATGAGAAGACTAATAGTAATGGTAATGCAGCCTTAGTTAATACTTTGACAGTGGTGAGGGAATTATTTGTTTAACAGAGTGATGGCATTCGGGGAAAAACTGTTCTTGTGTCTAGTTGTTCTGGTGTGCAGTGCTCTATAGCGTCGTTTTGAGGGTAGGAGTTGAAACAATTTATGTACAGGATGCGAGGGGTCAGTAGATATTTTCATGGCCCTCTTTTTGACTCGTGCAGTATACAGGTCCTCAATGGAAGGCAGGTTGGCAGTAATTGTTTTTTCTGCAGTTCTGACTCATGAATATGGACTCATGACTGCAATTGGTGCAAAATGCAGCTGCGCGAGCTGTGGTGGATGTACCCAGATGCACCCACGTAACACCGATCCTCCACCAGCTGCATTGGCTGCCCATTAGTCTCCGGATCCAATTCAAGGTGTTGGTCGTTACCTTTAAAGTCCTACATGGCTCAGGGCCAGGTTACCTTCGGGACCGCATCCTGCCGCATACCTCCCTATGACCGGTTAGGTCCCACAAAGTTGGTCTCCTCCAGGTCCCATCGACCAAGCAATGCCGGTTGGCGGGGCCGAGGGGGAGAGCCTTCTCTGTGGGAGCCCCCTCCCTTTGGAACCAACTCCCTCCAGAGATCAGGATTATCCCCACCCTGCTGGCCTTCCGTAAAGCAATAAAAACTTGGCTCTTCCAGCAGGCGGGGTATGAGTGAAAGTTTTTTTAAATCATGGATAGTATTTTAACATGTTTTTTTAAACTGTTTTTACTTATTATATGTTTCTATACCTGCTGTGAGCCACCCAGAGAACCCCGGGAGTTGGGTGGCATAGAAATTTTAATAAATAAATAAATAAAAATAAATAAATAAAATTCATATTTTCTTGGCAATAGTGTACACATGGAAGACAACAAACATTCTCTTCCAGTTTTCCAAGTAAATTTATCATACATTTTTGTGCCTTTGACATCCTGGTAGTTTTCCTTTGATGGAGTCCAGTTAATAGATAGATGGGGTCATATATATCTATTGCTTGGAACCTATATTATTTAGAAAGTATTCAAGATATTTTTCAGACAATGTTGGAAGTATTTGATGAGTAGGGAAACAGCGGTGGGTTGCTCCCGGTTCGGACCAGTTCTGTGAACCGGTAGTGGTGGCGGGAGGCTCCGCCTACCTGTCCGGGACGCTGCTGCGCATGTGCAGAAGCATCCTGCGCGTGAGCATGTGAACCGGTAGCAAGAGGTTTTAGAACCCACTACTGTAGGGGAAATCAAACATTCATGTCCTGCAAGTTAGATGACTTGCAAACACATTCTACCTGATGTAAATGCAGAAGGCCCTCTGTAAATTTAGCTTGGAGCAAAGAGTGGAAGGACTGAATATTCAAGATAAGTGTGACATTTATAGTAATGATTTCTAAATCAAAGCCAAGTACTTAAAATTCCTTGACAGTTTGATGAAATTTTAAGAGTTGGGTGTACATATTTATGCAACCATTTTGTAAATCAACTATCAAGGAGGGAATGTTATCTGGCTGTTTTGCAATATAATATTTTTTTTACTGGAAAAGGGAATAGTTTGAGAATTGTGTGTGTTTCAAAGAAATTATTCAGAGCTAGTACTTAACTGTAATTTTTTTTCTGGCTAAGTCCTAAACCAGTGATGGCGAACCTTTTGTAGTTCGCGTGCCAAAAAGGGGGGGTGCGCGCACTAGCGTGCGCCCGCGTGCCCACACCCATTCCCTCCCCCCCACACATGTGCACAAATCCCCCCATGCTGCCCCCTGCGCATGTGCACACACCCCCACCCCCGCGCAAAGGCCTTACCGGAGCCTGGAACGGTAAAAAATGACAAAACGGGCAAACCGGAAGTTCGGAAAAATGCACTTCTGGTTTGTCCGTTTCGTCGTTTTTTGCATTCCGGGGCTTCAGGAAGCATCCCTGAACCCTCCGGAGTGCAAAAAACAGCTCACCGGCAAACCGGAAGTGCGTTTTTCCGCACTTCCGTTTTGTCCGTTTTGTAGTTTTTTGCATTCCGGGGCTTCAGGAAGCTTCCCTGAACCCTCCAGAGTGCAAAAAACAGCTCACCAGCAAACCGGAAGTGCGTTTTTCTGCACTTCCGGTTTGCCAGTGGGCAACGCTCACGTGCCCTCCGCTGTGGCTCCGCGTGCCACCTGTGGCACGTGTGCCATAGGTTCACCACCACGGTCCTAAACTATCGACAAATATTTATAATGGTGCTTTGCACTAACAACCCTTACGAGATTTATTATACATTTTCAGAATTAGCTATATCTCTAACTTGCAACTTTGCTAAACCCACAGTGACACAGTCCCTATCCAGAAATAAAAAGGTGATTAGAGAAATACCCCAAGTTTCGATCTGAAGAGGTTTAAGAGAGAAACTTTTGATAACTAATACAATGTCTATTTGCCACAATACAAAGTACTAGGAGCCACAGTTACACTAAACACAGAGTCTCTGTGGAGTGGGCGGCATACAAATGCAACTAATAAATAAATAAATAAATAAAACAGGAAAAGAATAACAATTTCAAAAAATAAACTAATATCGCCCATTTCTCCAGTCCTACCTACTATTCTATGAGCATTATGCCAGGAAATGCATGAGCCGAGGTGGTGCAGTGGTTAAAGTGCAGAACTGCAGTTCAGCAGTTCAGCTGTTCAAATCTCACCAGGCTCAAGGTTGACTCAGCCTTCCATCCTTCTGAGGTGGGTAAAATGAGGACCCAGATTGTTGGGGGCAATATGCTGAACTCTGTAAACCGCTTAGAGAGGGCTGTGAAGCACTATGAAGCGGTATATAAGTCTAAGTGCTAGTGCTATTGCTAGGAAAGAATAGGTAAAGACATTTATGGCTTCCTCCCCATTGGTCAGTCAAGCAACAGTAGGCATGGAATGGGCATAGCAATCAATCAAGGATTAAGAGGCATGGGAGGATATCTAAAGGCTGGAAGATCTAGGAAGTGACTCCTGTTTTGTTGTTCCTACAACTCTATCTTCTTTCTTTCAGGAATCAACAAACCGGTCTTACACATTGAGTAGGTGGGAAAGAACAATATTCCCAATTGTTTCAAAACTAGTTTGGGTTCAAACTCTCCTCCTATCACTACAGGATTAACGCTGTTCTGCAAACTAAGCCAATAACTTGCTGTTTGTACAGGTTTCCATTTCAATTAAATAATACATAACTTGGGAGATTTAGGGTAACTGAGTAAGAAATGCTTTTTCTTGAAGTCTTGAGAAACTCTTATCAATCCCTATAGGATAAACTGGCTTAGAAGGACCCATGGTGTTAACACATCATGAAACAACTGTTTGTGTTCATAAAGTGATAGTAATAGTTACCTGTTTTATCCTTTAAAATTATTATCAAGTAGATTCAAAATGGTGCTGAGGCAATGCTTGCCCACGAAACAAGTATCTGATCTACAATGTGTATGAAGAATCAATGTGTCTTCAAAATAATAAAAAGGCACTAATTTCCATTCTATTGATGTTTGGATCAGCTAAATGACAATCCATGATAAGTATGAAAAATGAACTTCTCAAACCATATTTAGTCAAGCATTGAATTGCCAATACAAATCACCTGACAGTGTTTTTATTTACAGAGCTGGTTCTAATCTTTGCTTTAAATGTTTTAAATAACCATACTCATAATGATTATTAATTTGTTCTAAATCCACTTTGTATTTTTTTTCAATTAAGCTTTGAAAAAGCTAAAAAAAATTGTTATGAAAAAATGTCATGCTATAGTACTTACTAGGATCTTGTTCCAGATACGTTAGCATAAAGATATAAAGAAAATCATGTTGGCTGTGTTGGTCAGGGGTTCTGGATTGTACTCTTTAAACATTAGGCTAATATAATGCATTGAGCAAAATTTAGGCTAAGTCTAATCAATATAGGAACTGAACCTATATTGGTTCAGTTGCTTCATCAGATCTAAAGAGCCGTCCAGTTCAACATTCAGCATCCATAGTGTACATTCAGAGGTGTATACAGTAGGAAGCCTATTAGCAGGAGATAAGCTCAACAGCAATATTTTGCTATTCAAATGATCTTAACCCTTATGTATAGTGTATTCTGGGCAGGGAGGGAGGGGGAGAGGGAGAGGGAGAGGGAGAGAGAGATGAGAGGGTTTATATAATAGCAATAGCACTTAAACTTATATACCGCTTCATAATGCTTTACAGCCCTCTCTAAGTGGTTTACAGAGTTCAGCATATTGCCCCCAACAATCTGGGTCCTCATTTTACCGACCTCAGAAGGATGGAAGGCTGAGTCAACCTTGAGCCGGTGAGATTTGAACAGCTGAACTGCTGAACTAGCAGTCGCTGAAATAGGTTACAGTGCTGCTTTTAACCACTGCGCCACCTCGGCTAATAATCAGTCATAACTGTCATTATATATTTATATAAATATATATTATAATGGTCATTATAATAGTCATTCTTAAGGAACAAAGGCTTCACGCATCCAATATTATGTTAGATAGGCTGTGATTTCACAGCATATGTGACACCTAGTCTGATAAAGACTTAACTGAGGCATTAGCAAATACACAAAACTTCCATTGTATTACATTTGTTTGGGAGGGTTTTTTTTAGCTGAATAGCCTCCCATTTGGATACATTTAAGTTGAATGCATTGTGAAATGTTAGAATATGGGTTATTTTGGTAATCAGTTTAAACACACCGTATGAATGCAGCCATTAGCAGACAAGCTAGTATATGAGTTTACAACCTTGTGGTCCAATTCACTTCTCTTTGGCTTTGAAGGCAGTGTTTAACAGATTAGATGGTGCAGGTATGACAAGCAATACAGACATAAGATCTACAGAAGCAATATTATGGTCAGCCGATAAATTACCCATTACCTATTGAATATCTTCGTTTTGAAGCTACCTAGATTATTGGCAAAGCGTTCTGTAGAGCTTTGTAATTAAAGCGTCCTTATTGGCAGTGTAAGAAAGTGAGTCCTTTGCCTTGACTATTATAAACACAAATTACAGGTGCTCAAATGAATTGTACCTCCTTCAACATGTTCTGGACTGCTGGGGAAACTGGACTTAGAAGAATGACATTGCCAAGATTCCCATCTGCCTAATTAACCAGTGGCAATAGGGCAAGGAAGGGATGCTTGGAACAGAACATTTCAACCATGCCTCCAAATCTCTCCCTTGAAGAGAAAGTATGTTTGCAAGAATTAAAACCATGTTTCCCCTGACAAATTCTGGTTCTAAACAGTGTTCCTCTCGGAAAAGGGGAATTGTTATTTGAAAGGTAAGAATTTTTGGGCGAGTAAAGAAAATGCATCTCAGTCCTGGAATCCAGAGGTGGGATCCTGCCGGTGCGGTTAATAGCTGTTATTCGGCGCAGAGCCGAAGACGCTGCTGCCATTCGCGGAGCGGGAGCTTTCCCCGGGCGCTTTCCCCGCCCGCATGGATGCCGCCAATTGCATTCTTTTGCCCTCTGCGCATGCGCAAAGTGTTCCGCATGCACAGAGGGCAAAAGAACGCAATTGGCGGCATCCATGCGGGCGGGGAAAGCGCCCGGGGAAAGCTTCCGCTCCGCGAACGGCAGCAGCATCTTCGGCTCTGCGCCGAACAACAGCTATTAACCGCACCGGCAATCAGAGGCAGGAACCCACCTCTGCTGGAATCAATCTTCCAAACTAACTATTTTTGGGCGCTCCATCACTGAAGGTTTTTAAGAAGAGACTAGACAGTCACTTATCTGAAATAGTATAGGTTCTCCTGCTTGAGCAGGGGGCTGGACTAGAAGACCTCCAAGGTCCCTTCCAGTTCTATTCTATTCTATTCTATTCTATTCTATTCTATTCTATTCTATTCTATTCTATTCTATTCTATTCTATTCTATTCTATTTCATTCCATGTGGGGGGGATTGAATATTTAGAAACATTGTGGGAATGAGCCATGTTGTTTTCCATACAAATATTAAGTAAACAGAATAACAGAATAACAGAGTTGGAAGGGACCTTGGAGGTCTTCTAGACCCACCCCCTGCTAAAGCAGGAAACCTTATACCATTTCAGACAAATGGTTGTCCAATCTCTTCTTAAAACAGGCATGGCACAGCATGGCTTAATATGTTGTGTGAATCAGTTCAAGGTATAAAATGTATGATTGACCTTCAGGTAGGAGCCCTGATGGCACAGTGGTTAAAGTGCAGTATTGCAGGCAAACTCTGGCCACAGTCTGGAGTTCGATCCTGATGTGGCTCAAGGCTTACTCAGCCTTCCATGATCGGTAAAATGAGAACCCAGATTATAAGGAGAAATATGCAAATAATGCATATTGTAAACCACCCAGAGAGTGCTATAAAACACTATGGTGTGATATATAAGGCTAAATGCTACTGCTATTGCTATGTATCTGTTGGGATTTTTTAAAAGAGTTAAGCTTTGGTGGGCTGCATCAACTGTTACCTGCCAAGGATAACATGATACAATTTCCAAGCAAACAGAAGTTTTGATGATGAGAGTCCAGAAGGTAAAGTCCATTTGCCTATCTCTATTGCATCCATTTCTTATCCACATCAATTTCCTTCACTGCTGATGAATTAGAAGGAAATATATCTCCATATATCATGTGTAGCTCATGAGCCACAATATAGTTCCCCAAAGGATTGATGAATGTCTCCTTAAAATAAAAATATTTGATTGTATTGTTTATGGTGTAATCCTGTTGGCACCAAGAAGTTTGGAATAAGCAAAGATCACAATGATTTTTAGTCTAGGTTTTTTGTTTCTTTGTTGTTTGTTTTGTTTTCCTACCTAAGCTCTTGGGGGGGAGGGATCAGTCATCCTGTAGATCAGGGGCGGGTTGCTCTCTTACCTTGCTACCGGTGCGCTGCATGCGCATCTCCACGTTTCATGTGCGCCCCCTTGCACGATTTTGCTTTCGCGCATGCGCAGGAAGCAAAAAAAGCCCCAAAATTCTGAAAAAAAGATGGCGATGCGCGACAGACCGGTGAAGATGACGGACCGGTGTTGCGCACAAATTGCATAATCGGCCAGCCGCTACTGGTGCGGTAGAGTGGACTGCACCGGTAGGAACCCACCACTGCTGTAGATCTATTGTCATCCAGTGGCTGTATAGAAAAGATTAGTATTTGTGGCACATACAGTAGGTTTTATGTCATGCAATTATTTATTTATCTAATTTGTATAGCCGCCCATCTCACAGGCCAGTGACTCTGAAGGACTTAACGGAGACCAAACTACTAATATAGATAATAGAAACTTGCTTTTCCAGAACCACAACAAAAATAAATTGGCGCTTTCATTTCTTAAGGAAATTAATGTTATTGAAATCCTTTACAATATACAATACACAAAATATTATTTCTGGCAACCACACCAGTGTTGCTGTGCAAGAATTATACTCTGAGATGGAAACCTAATTCTAACTCCCGTTACTTAATATGACTCTCTTCTACCATTTTTAAATATGTATTTGGAGACTAGTCTAAGAGCGAGACTTCAATTTCCACATTTCACTATAACCAGGAGGAACATTGTTTTTTCTGACTTTAATCATAAAAAAGACTGCTCCTAATAGAGCAGAGAAACCCAATTTCCTCCCAAAGTCATTTTCCAAGTTGATGTGCCATAGATATTGTGATGATTGCAAAATGAACAATATCTGGGGCTTCTTAAAATGGTCTGCAAAATATGCAAATACAAATAAAGCTGTAATGGACCATTATGTGTTTGGCATCAGTGACTTTCAGGCAGAATGCTAAGGCACTTATTTTCTGATTATTGTCATCTAATAACCTTCCCAGCTGTAAAATATATATTTTCTATGCAAGCAGAAATAAAGTTTATTACTGCAGGAAAACATATGTCACTGTCTCTTTAGAATGGTGATAGCATTTAATTCCATTTAATACTGGACAACCCTGTGACCCAGTGGGTCATCATTAGAAGAGCCGAGGTGGCGCAGTGGTTAGAGGCAGTACTGCAGGCCACTTTAGCTGACTGTGATCTGCAGGTCAGCGGTTCAAATCTCACCGGCTCAGGGTTGACTCAGCCTTCCATCCTTCCGAGGTAGGTGAAATGAGGACACTGATTGTTGGGGGCAATATAAATATGCATTGCTTACTGGTGTAAACCGCTTAGAGAGTGCTTGCACTGTGAGGCCGTATATAAATTTCACAAAATAAAATAAAAGAAATAATAAAGAAATGTGAAAGAAAGATAGTGCAGTCTGGTGTGACCAGAAGGAACATTAAATTTTAAGTTTATTATAAGTTTTTTACCCCAAAGTTGGACAGTCACGTGACCATGTAAATAAAGTATAGGTAGTTCTCAACTCACAAGCACGATTGAGCCCAAAATTTCTGTTGCTAAATGAGACATTTGTTAAGTAGGTTTTGCCCCATTTTATGACCTTTCTTGCCACAGTTATTAAGAGGATCACTTCAGTTCTTACACTGCAGTTCTAACAACTTAGAAACACAGTTGCTAAGTGAATCTAGCTTCCCCATTGACTTTGCTTGTCAGAAGGTCACAAAAGGATCACATGATTTTGCGACACTGTGACCGTCATAAATATGAACTGGCTGCTAAGCATCTGAATGTAGATCATGTGACCATGGGGATGCCGTAACAGTCGTAAGTGTGAAAAACAGTCATAAGTCACTTATTTCAATGCCATTGTAAGTTCGAATGGTCACTAAATAACCTGTTGTAAGTCGAGGATTATATATATATCATAAGTAGAAAAAATAATTGTAGTGGCAAACAAACTTCAATAATAAGTCAATATTTACTTATATAAATAGTTAACGAGGGCAGGCAAAAAAAAACAATGGGAGGTAAAGCAGCTTTGCACTTCCTACCGGCTTCCCCATTGTTTTGGGGAAATTGGCAGGAAATATAGGAAATCTTGACCACATGAACACGGGGCACTGCAATGGCCACAACTTCGTGAATAAAACTGGTCTGAACAACATGGAAATTTCAATTCCACAGGAGCAATGGGTCCCAGATATTTTAAATGCATTCCATAAGTTAGCGGAGTTTAGGTACTTTGCCACAAAAATTGTTGTGGTATAATGCACTCTTTGGGGTAACCTGCAGGTACAAATAGACAAACTTTTCATTAAACTAGATATATCCATTGCCGCAACCGTTTTTTCATACGTTTAGCCTCCAGTCCCCTAATCATCTTTGTTGCTCTTCTCTTTCTAGTTTTAAAGTCTCTTATTAACTGAAGCAAGGAGGGGGAAAAACTATGTTAGAAGTTTTCTATGTTAGAAAGATGAAGCAAAGGACATGCTTCTACCCTAACCCCAACTCACCCATTGTACCTTAGCAGGGGTCTCAAACTTTGACAACTTTAAGACTTGTGGACTTCAACTCCCAGAATTCCTCAGCCAGCTTTGCTGGCTGAAGAACTCTGGGAGTTGAAGTCCACAAGTCTTAAAGTTGCCAAGATTGGAGACCCCTGCCTTAAAGTAATGATGAGACCTCCTTATTTTTCTCATGATAATTGTCCTGACATTTGCTTTTGAAATAAATCTCATTTAAAACTATATTTCATCAAATGAAATATAGTTTTTTAAAAGATCTGTATATTTGTTTATTCAGAATTTTTAGCTATATTAACATTTTTTTCTAATAAATAGAAAACATTTGCATATAGAAATATCTTTTGGCTAAAATATTGACTATGAGTGTTTAAAATTTTTGTATTTATATTTTATCCTTTAGATATTCACGAATAGATTTTTTTTATTTTTTTATTTTCTTTTAATACAAACATTCCATCATTCATTAAACGGTGTGTTGTCTGGGTACACATTTTTTGTGTCATAACTATTACAGCTTACCACCATATTCATTATTTATATCTACTCTTATTTTAATACTAATACTTAATATTTAACATTTCTATTATAGTAACATTTATCTTACTAACATATTTGACTTTATCATACATTACTTTCATATTTATTCTCTAACCGTTGATAAAATAAATCCCATATATACCGTACTTTTTGGAGTATAAGACGCACCTTTTTCCTCCCTAAAAGTGGCTGAAAATTCAGGTGCGTCTTATACTTCTAATGTAGCTTTTTTCCCAGCCCTAACTAGGTGCTAACAGATCTTCCCAGCTCTTACCTTGCAGGCTTTTTCATTGTTACTCTCTCAGAAGAATGTTTTTCCAGCACTAAGTCTTTGCAGGTTTTTTTTTCATTGCTCTACTTGCTCCGAATAAGCTTTTTTCTAGCCCTAACCAGGTGCTAATGATCTTCCCAGCTCTTACTGGCTTGCAGGCTCTTTCATTGTTATTCTCTCAGAAGAAGGTTTTTTTAAGTCCTAACCAGGAGATAAAATAATGTGCTGAAGCTGCTCCGAATAAGTTTTTTTCTAGCCCTAACCAGGTGCTAACAATCTTCCCAGCTCTTACTGGCTTGCAGGTTATTTCATTGTTACTCTCTCAGAAGGTTTTTTTAAGTCCTAACCAGGGGATAAAATAATGTGCTGAAGCTGACCAGACTAAGGATGCTAGCCAGATGAATACCTGGTAGGCAGATTGTTTTCCCCTATTTTCCTCCCCAAAAACTAAGGTGCGTCTTATACTCCGGTGCGTCTTATACTCCAAAAAATACGGTAGTTGATGGCAGCAATTCAGAAGTTGTTGGGTTTTTTTGAACAGCACTATGGCTATTAAGTTTCTGTCAGAAAACAACCTAAGTATTTCTGATGATGTAGATCAGGGGTGTAAATTCACATCATCATGGCAGCGTCACATGACGTATCGGGACTTTCCCCCCCTTTGCTAAACCGGGCGTGGGCGTGGCCAACGCATGATGCATCCGACCAGCGGGCCGCAAGTTTGATGGTGTCAGAGGTGAGTTCTGACTTACCTCGCTGCCAGTTCGCTTCCTCATGCACCATGTGGGAGTGCGCGCGCATGCGCAGTGCTAAAAACCCAGCTTCTGTGCATGCGCAATGCTAAAAACCCAGCTTCTGTGCATGTGCAGAAGCAAAAACAAGATGGCGGCGCCTACGGCACTACTGAGAGAGCCGGTTCAGGGGCATGTCCAGCTGGCAATCACTGCCGGTTCGGTAAGCAGGGGGAAATTCCCACTACTGGTTTTATAGAACTGGTCCGAACCGGCAGGAACCCACCTCTGCCTGGTGTAGATACTTTTTTGCTAAACAAAGCTATAAAGAATATGTATGAAATTAGCTGGACATCCCGTGCAATTACTAATAACACAGTTATTTCTCTCATGAAGAAAACTAACTTTGATGAAACGTGGAGCACATCTTCAGGCCTCAGAACAGTTTTTAAAACCCCCAACTTACTTCTTAATATTCTGAAGAGGCACCACTGAAATCTCTTCACTGCCTTCATCAGAAAAAACACTTAATAATCTTAATAATCTGAAGACTTTATTTTACCAGAAGCTGTTGCATTGAACCACAAATAGATAAAAGACAAGAAAAAATAAATTGATCAATTGTGTGCCATTAAGTCAATGTTGACTGTTAGTGACCGCACAGAGAAAAATCCTGCACCACAATAATAAATAGTAGGTTGCTAAATTGTTCAATATTTAGATTTTCAAGAAAGAGACTTTTCCACCCTTTTGCAAATCTAAAGCAGCATCGGTTGACTTTGCAATATATATGCAAACTACAGAGGTAATGAAAGAAATCTACTGCAATTTTTTTAACCTCTCTCAAATATGTAGCATTTTATCCACAGTTTTCCCAAAGGAGTAGAATTTTGCGTAAACATTTCCTGCAATGAGGAAAGAATACAAATGAATTCCATTTTTGGGTGGTGTTTTTGCTGACCCTAAACTTTCCTTGATGGATCATGGAATTTTGCATAAAGATTTATTTTGGGACCGTAGTAAACAATGGTCAAATGAAAGATAATGTCTGGTATAGCTCAAATGATGATAACATAGGAATAGGTTTAGCCATTGGCCATCTTTCATATGGTACAGATAGTCCTTGATTTACAACAGTTCATTTAACGACCATTCAAAGTTACAACCGCACTGAAAAAAGTGACCCGTGACCGTTTTTCAAAC